>PYAF01003877.1:5098335-5117010 GCA_007407185.1 Glycine tomentella
ATCCAATGCAATCTTAAAGATATTCTATTATATTATGCAATGCAATCTTAAAAATATTCTATCCTATTTTTTAATGCAATATTAAAAAATATCCTATCTTATTTTTGAATGCAATCTTAAACATTTACAATATCATACCTTTTTTTATTGTCAAATTATTTTTTTAATTTTTAATATATATATATATATAAATAATAAATTTATATTATTATTACGGGTTCACAGATCGGGTCATCGGATCAACGGATCTACAAATCTAAACCCGTGACCCAACCCGTATATGAACGGTTTTGATCGGTTCGGTTTCGGTTTTGACCCAAATATATAAATGACTCAACCCAAACTGTTCAGATCGGTTCGAATCGGTTCGGATTCACGGATGACCCTAACCCGTGAACACCCCTATCTACAAGTGCTTCTGTGTTTATTTTGACTCTAATCTCATCTCTTGGTCCAGCAAGAAACAACATGTTGTTTCTCGATCTAGCACAAAAGCTGAATTTTGCAACTTAGCTTCCACTTTAACTGAGACTACCTGGCTTCAATCTCTCCTCCATGAGCTTCACATCACCTGCACTGCTCTCCCAACCGTGTTTTGTGACAATGCTAGTGCTGTTATGCTTGATGCCAATCCTATACTTAACAGTAGAACCAAATATTTTGAGATTGATCTCTATTTTGTTCGTGATCGTATTATTCAAAAACAAATTTTTGTTGAACATATTCTTGGTACAGAACAGGTTGCTAATCTCCTCACCAAACCCATCTCTCTCTATTTAGTTGAATATTACTTTTCAATAATATTTTTTTTCCTTTAAGTTGCTTTCTTGTTCTTTCTCTTTTGCAAACACAATGTGTGTTCTTCATCTTCTGCAGAGGAGTGATCTATGTTTATTAACATTAATTCATGAGTTTAATTTTACATTTTGTTTTTGGATTAGCAAAAACAAGTGAAAAGAAAGGGAGTAGATGATATCATCTACATTAGCAAACAATACTGTAATATCCGAATGCACACTCCAAAATATAAAAACCCGGTCCCTTTTACTCTACATCACCAACCTAGTCTTTTCACTCTATATTACCAACCCAGTCCTTCAACTCTATTTCAAGCATTAAGAAGCCAAGCCTTCACTAAAGAGTAAAGATGGTAGTTGATTTTTGCATATTTAATCAACCTCGCTGGTGCCGTCGCCACTGGCTCCCCCAACAGTTCCACCAACATCCGGATATTCTATGGCTACCCAAAATATGGATCTTCACTGTCCCCCAAACCTGTGTCAGAAGAAAATACCAAGAGTCATTTTATGAATAAACTTAGAATCGTTGTCTCTGAATTCCCATCATCAGGTACTTCCCGCCGTTACAAAAAGCACATTAATTAAAGACAGCAAGAAAAATACTTTTTCTTCAATTCTCTTTTAATAAACCCTACTGAGATCTTTTTTTGCCGCAAATCAGCAGATGCAACAATGTTGATTTTCTCTTTATTCCAAACAAGTTCATCAGCTTCCTGAAATTTTGTTTAAGAGAAGTTCACTTATTCTTGATTTGAACATCATTATAATCCAACCCAGTGATTTTCCTGAAATTTGTCATAGTCCTCCTCCTCCACCCGTTTACACTCAACGCAATTGTCGGTTATTTTTCCTAATTTTACTTGCTTCAATGCACGGTCAAGTAAAATCTTTACGGGCACATCATCCCATCTTGCTGATATTCTTTCTTTGTTCTTGGAGGAAGAATTCTTGTTTTTTCCCGGAAGATTTTTCATCTGATCTCTTTCTACACTAAGAATGGATAAAAAAGATGCGATTGTCTACACGTTTGATGCGGTTCTCTCCACGTTTGTGAGATTGCACAAGATGAGAAGATGCTGAAGTTTGAATGCAGAGTAAAAAAAGTTGGGTTACCGAAATTGGGCCAATGGCCCAACGTTTTCAAATGTTTTTTTCTTCTCATATTTTACTTCCTGCACCTCACTTTTGCTTCTTGCACCACATAGATTTAAAATATCAGTACAACTTTGACCCGGGGGGCCATGACTTTTTTGCCAAATTTCAATTTGTATGGACTATACAATATACAACACGTCTATTGGTGTGGTGCTTCTAATAGCATATTGCAAATCGTTGCAGCTTCCAATTCCAAATACTTTGTGCGTTAAAACTGTTTCAAATTTTGTTAGGATCACGTATAGAGTAACTACTTTTTAAAGAATCTGATCTAAAAATAATATCAGACAAAATTTTATTTATTAATATTATATAATATTATAGTCTGTTTTTATCGGTAACTCTTTTTTCTCTAAACTATAAAATCAATAACAATATAACCTTTCCTTAGGAAATCTTATTTAAATATTATATTTTATCAAATTTTAATTTATATACAATCAGTAGTGTATTTTACCAAATATACAATCAGTTTTTATTCTTGACTTTTTTAAAATTGTAAAATCCGTAGTAATTTTATCTTAAGATTATATTTGATTAATTTGTTATTATATAGTTATTTTTATCTCTTCGCATTTTTTTTCTAAATTGTTATATCAATAGCAATATTATATTTTTTTAATAAATTTTATTTAAATATTATATTTTATCAAATTTTAGTTATTATACAATCAATTTTTATCTCTCACTTTTTAAATTATAAAATCAATAGGAATTTTATCTTTTTGTAAACAAATCTTATCTGAATATTGTACTCGATTAATTTATGTTACAATATATTGAAAAGTAAATTGTCAAAAAATAGATTCAATTATAAATTCTTCTTGTGTCATGTTT
Organism: Glycine tomentella; assembly: GCA_007407185.1. Classification (NCBI taxonomy): domain Eukaryota; kingdom Viridiplantae; phylum Streptophyta; class Magnoliopsida; order Fabales; family Fabaceae; genus Glycine; species Glycine tomentella. The sequence continues at coordinate 5,101,128 of PYAF01003877.1, forward strand.
TAAGAAATACATTTTCAGTCCAAAAAAAAAGACGTTTCTTATTTTCATAAATTAGTAATGTAATTAACGTTTTGAAAAATCAATTTATGAATATTTTATATACAAATTGATATATATATATATATATATATATATATATATATATATATATATTGATAGATGGACTTTATTTTTATGGTTGTCTTCATCATTTGAGTCAGATTCGTTCCTCATGGGGTCTCATGCATAAAATATGCAAATTAAGGCTTAAAGATAACATGATTTACCTTTTTTTAAAATAATACATGGGATATAGTATAATATGACCCACTATCTCGATCGGATCAATGACCAAACCAATTTTTATAACATTGACCATTTGTTTCATCTGTTTACAATAATCATAAGTTGAAAAGTATCTATAGAAGATTAGTTTTTTTTTTTTTTTTGTAAAGCATCTAAAATCTTATTAAAATTATAAACTATTTTGAATAATTTATCATGAAATTAGCTTTTTAAAAAATGATTTTAATAATTATAAATAAAAATAAATTATTATTTTTTAAATCTTTTAAAAAAGAATCACTAAATTATATTATATTAGAATCACTTTTTTTTAATGGATAAAAAACTTATTCAAGTTCTCATTTAATGGATAAAAAACTTATTCAATAGATCTCTTGATAAAGGAAATGAACAAATTTTCAATATAGATGATGAGTTCATGTAAAAGAAATCTTAAAATATGCACAATGTTTAAAAAAGAATAATTTTTCTCTTTCTCTCTCTTCCTAATATCTCAAAATGAGATTTACTACTAAAAAAAATGAGAAAAATTTTAAAAGATTTTCAATCCTAAGAGAATCTTTAGTGGTAGATCTCAAATTGGGATCTTAGACCACTTTTTGGTAGACCCCATAGTGTCATGTAGGATTGAATATCTCTCAAGATTCCTCCTATTTTGTTCTTTAATGGTAGATCTTATTTTGATATCTTAGAGAGAGAGAAAGAGAAAAAAAATTTATTCTTTTTTAAACAATGTGCAGATCCTAAGGGTTCTTCTACAAGAACCCATTCTCCATATTGGAGATCTCTCTATCTCCTTTATTGGGAGATCTAGTGAAGACCAGATCTTAAGCTCAAGATCTTACACTAAAGTTGCTCTAAGTGATACTATGTATAATTCCAAAAAGTAATATAAGATGTTAATTTAAGATCTACTAGTTAAAGATGCTATAATAATATAAGAAGGATTAGGCACCAATTCGGATTCACTACATGTGAGGAAAAACGACAGGTTTCCAACTATATATGGTGATTGCATAACTAATGGAAGTTCAAAAGTTGCGTGAAGGTTTAAGTCTTATTCGGAGTTGCTAGTGGATAAAAGAAAAGGGATTACTCTTTTGATTTAGATGAAGTTGAGTTCCAACAATAACTGCATAAATATAAGCGAGGATCTCTGACTTGGTTCATAATATGGTACTTAGGCAATAACTTTGTTAAGTTTGTTATTAAATTTGATCAATTTACGAATTGTGTTCAATTGATTCTGTGATCAATGGGCTTGTGTTATAAAAGAAGGGTTATACTTTACTTTGTCGAATTTTTATTTTAAAAAAAGTTAACAAAACATTCAACCGAATAAAACTTGTAGGAGTGTTACTTTCGTTGCCTAATGTCCATTCTGGTAATTAAATAATATATGAATCAGCATCATAAGAGGGGGGAAAGGGGTGCTATGGGTATTACGTTTTTAAGCTTGTAATTTCTTTCTTTTTATTCTTTTGTCATATTTTCGGCCTACCATAACAGGAAAAAAAAAAGACAGAGAAAAGGGATTCGCAGTCATGACTCATGTCGTTCGGCAAGTCATGATAAAATGGAATAAACCTTTTTGAGGTTGGAATATTACCAAATCAAAAAAAGGAAAAAAAAAAAACAGGGTACGTGCAATTAAGTTCATGGTTACAATTTTTTTTGCAAAAACATGAAATAGAATTTCTAGGATTTAGTTATCTAAAGCGAGTGAGTCCATTTTTTTAATTTGAATTGAATTGTTTTACAGGTTAAACGTATTTAAATTAAGGACGGATATATTCACAGACATTTTATTTTATTTAAAACATACCATTTTTTTATAAAAAAAACTTAAATCTTTATTTATTTTTGGGTATCATGTATGAACATCTAAAAATAACAGAACGAGAGAAAAATAAACTACAGTAAATTTAAAGAAAAAAGAAAATATTAAATGCAATGAAATAAGATACATTAATAAATTTTATATTATTTTAAATAATTTAAATGATAGAAGGCGGCACTACTCAATTTCATTTTGCTTCATTCTATCTCTCTTTATTGATCTAAATAAATAACCGCGGGAATGAATCTCAAACCAGGAATTCATAAATGATTTTAGGAAAATAAGTCGATTTATTACATGGGATGCTTTAATTACCTTGCACTATTATTCTCATAGTATTTAACTTATAAGTATCGCATACGATGTACTATTATTTCAATTTTGATAAAGTTTAAAAAATAAATTAAAATTATGAATGACATATAAATTATTAATTTAGATAATCAAAACCTTAAAAATATAATTAAAAAATAAAATTATAAAAAAATATATAATTAATTTTAAAACTAAAAATGAGGCCGTTATAAACTAAAAAGATTTAACAAATTCTAATTTGTAAGATAAATTTTTTTTACAGCAGATAAAAATTTAGTTAGAATGCACTAATAACATAAAAAAGATTATATATCATCCAATAACAAATTATGAAGTACTATAAACAAAAATGTCTTTAAGCATTATTCCTAAATAAAAATGATTTTAGAATTTATTTTCACTTTTGGTGAGACACGTCTTTTATTCTAATCACATATGATTTACTAAATAATATTTTAAGACATAAATATTTGTTGATATGAAAATAAAAAATAAAGAACTTATTATATAATTTTATTTGCTGAATCTTAATAAAAAAAATTATTGATAGGGATTTGGGAGTGAGTCCCTAACAATATTTTCCTCACAGTTAGATAAAAAATGTTTTTTCTCAGAATTAATTAATGGTTACAAAAAAAAAAAGAAAAAGAAAAAAGGAAGCTGATCGAAATAAAATTCCAAAACCAGCTAAGACACGGGCATAAAATTCCTCGTGGCACAAATGTGATCCATCCCCATAACCATTCATCAATAAACTGCTAAGCTCTCCTTTCTTGTTCCTTTCGCCTCTAGCTATAAATACACATAGCATCTCATCTCATCTCATCTCATCTGCAATCTGAACCTTCCGGATTTCGTTTTGCTTTGTTCCGGTAGCCAGCTAGCCATGGTGCTCTTCAATGTTTCACGCGTTGAGACCACTCCCTTCGATGGACAGAAGCCTGGAACCTCTGGTCTCCGTAAGAAGGTTCCTTTTCTCGATTTTATCCTTTCCTCTATCCATCCATGCTTTAGTTTTTCCGCTCTCGATACATTCTTTCTTCTTTTGTTTTTCTGACGATTGTACTACTGTCTGGATCTTGCCTTCAAATTCTATCCTCTGATTCTGATCTGTTTCGATTCAGCTGCATGTGGTGTTATGTGTATGTATGCATTGTGTTTGATATGAATCGCGATTGGATCAAACCGTAGAATTCCTTTTGAGCAATTTAGGATCAACCAAACTGTTTAGTCATTTGGAGTTGCATTCTAGTTTAAATCAATTTTTTCTGATACAAGATCTGTTTCATATTGGTGGTTGCTTCTTCTTCATTAATCATTACCTCTACTATTATTTGTAATTGTAATAGTTCGTTCGCTGGATCTTTTCAGGTGAAAGTATTCGTGCAGCCTCATTACCTCCATAACTTTGTTCAGTCAACATTCAATGCATTAACTGTGGAAAAAGTTAGAGGTACGATCCTTCAATTCTCTTACTTTGCTTCAAACTCACGGTACTCAAATATCATTATCAGCTTTACTGCAACAGAAATGAATATGCTTCTTTCTCATAACAAATTAAATAAATAATTAAAAGATATGGATTTATCATGTCTTTTCAGAAACTGTTTTTCCTTCCACTTGCTTCCTTTTCATGTTTCCATTATGCTGTGGGATACTGAGAACTGTTCCTTCCATTCTTGTAGGTGCAACGCTAGTTGTATCTGGTGATGGTCGTTATTTTTCAAAGGAAGCTATTCAGGTACTTTTTCACTGTCCACTTTTATTGCTTTTGAATGTTGTCTTAATGGTGTCTCAAGTATTTGGTTTATCAATTACTTTATTTATAAGTGCCGGCAAACTGGTAATATTTCTTTGGAAAACTTCTCATTTGCATAACTTAGATGCCTTACAAAATTTTTTTTTTTTTATATGTTGTCACTTTGGAATTGTGCTTCTTTTCTTTGGTTTAATTTGATTTGACTACATCTAACACAAGCAGGGATTTTGACTAATCTGACTGCACCACTTGTGGCATTTTAGATATAATTTATGATTTCGGCCTTGAAACTTACTAGATCTTTTAATTAAACAAATAAAAGTATACAGGTTAAGATCTTGTAAATTATAATAACAAGGAGATGGAAACTAAAATGCCATTTTCCAACTTCAAAGTTATGTACTCTGGAATAGAGACTTGATTTGTTTCTTTTAACTTCATACACCATTGGTTATGCATCTCTTCACTTATGACTTTCTTATATGAGAGGATATTCATTTCATGCTACATCACATGCTTGTCTTCTAATGTCGATGTCATATTTCACATCACTAATAATTTTAAGGAATCTGCAGATTATAACTAAAATGTCTGCAGCAAATGGAGTAAGACGTGTTTGGATTGGTCAAAATGGATTACTTTCCACTCCTGCAGTATCTGCTGTTATACGTGAAAAACTTGGAGCTGACGTGAGTAATGTTTTCTACAGTTTGCTTCTCGTTGTTCGAACTTCTCTTTATTATGCTTAGAATGTGTTTTGTTTCCTCAAAGATGATCCATGATTTTCATAGTGGAATTGCATATGGTAGCATTTTTTTCTCCTGAATTAAAGATTAATAGTGGATAAAAAATTGTATTATCTGTACAGGGATCCAGGGCAACAGGTGCATTTATACTGACAGCAAGTCACAATCCCGGTGGCCCTAATGAGGTGAGTATTGCCGTGTATTACTTTAATTATTTATGGATGAATTAAATTAGGTTAATGAATATGATGATATCTGCTATAGGAATTTAATGTGTGGATCTCTCTCACATTTCATTTCTGAAATCTGAACTAAGTTGACTGACATTTAACCTTTGGCTTGGCCACTTGAATTATTTGAGGTTGACCTACATTGCTTGGATCAATGTAATTTATGTGGATCATGGAGTTACAAATTACACGATAAATTTTTTCTACTCTTCATTCTTTTTCAACTTGGATGATCACATGATAAGTGATAATACCTATTTTTTTTTTTCAAAAGAGGAAAAGATATCAAGTAGGCCACAGATGATACTGTTTATTAGGGTCTGACTGGTAAGTTAAAAACCAAATAGCAAGAAATAGTGGGAAAACATACAATTACACATTATTATTTTTTAAAATGATGCAGGGTAGTCTTCAATGACTAGCTTGATCTATGCAAACATTGAAATATTGTGTTTATGTGACCATGAAAATATTCCTGATTGTCCCTTCCCCAAATAATCAAATAAGCTTTAAACCATGGTTAATTACCTTTTTGCTTTAAAATTGTAGTTTCTCTCAGATATCAACAAGACGTAATATTAAGTTAGTAAGGTGAATATTTCCAAAATGTAAATGTAGGAGTTGATTGGTGTTCCCTTATGATATTATGCTGAGACCTTGTTGGTTGTAACTTGTAAGATTAACTCTGAATGATTGTTACTGTCATTTGGTTTCCTTGTTGCAGGATTTTGGTATTAAATATAATATGGAAAACGGTGGACCTGCACCAGAGGGAATTACTAACAAGATATATGAAAACACAACAACAATTAACGAGTACTTGATTGCTTCAGATCTGCCAGATGTACTGCTCATGACCTGGCTTCAAATATTTTCCTTTTCTTTATTTATCCACCTTGTTTTCAATTAAGACTGTAATGTCTTTCATCAACCTAACTCTTGTTTCCCATTCTCTATTTGTCTTCCCAGGTGGATATCACCACAACAGGTGTTACAAGCTTTACAGGCCCCGAAGGACCATTTGATGTTGAGGTTTTTGATTCAGCAAGTGATTATATAAAATTGATGAAGTAAGATTTTTTTACAACTTCATCTTACCCTCTGCATCTATGCAAAAAGTTTTATGCAAGTGGATTTATTTATGTCATGTGATTGTGCCAATTAACCTGCAAAGCTGGAGAACATTGAAGGAAGAAAATGTTTAAATTTTGTCAAGCTGTAAAAGTTTGTTTTAATATATTTTCCTTCCTTTTCCATTTTGAGAATCCAGTTTGGTGTTTCATATGATGCAGTGTTCTTACAACAAGCAATCTTGATTTTAATTAGATAATCAAATGTTCTATATTCTTATGCGCTTCTACTGATTCAATCCTCTCTTACCACGATTGAAATTTTGCAGGTCAATTTTTGATTTTGAATCTATCAGGAAACTGCTATCATCTCCTAAATTCACATTCTGGTATATTTTATGGACGTTCTTTTAAATCGTGATATAGAATATTCTTAGTTCGTTTCTTCATCCCAAAACCTAATGGTAAATTTCTTTGACGTTATTGAAGTTATGATGCACTACATGGGGTTGGTGGAGCATATGCAAAGAGTATTTTTGTGGATGAGCTTGGGGCACAAGAAAGCTCTTTACTGAACTGTACACCAAAGGTCTGATTCTCTTGTTGATTAGTGCCAAGGATAGCTTTAAATATTCTGAATGCCAGTTGTGATTTGCCTTTGATTTGTGGATGACTTGTTGGATACAGGAAGACTTTGGAGGAGGACACCCAGACCCCAATTTGACATATGCAAAAGAGTTGGTTGCTCGTATGGGATTGGGAAAATGCGAACCACAAGATGAGCCCCCAGAGTTTGGTGCTGCTTCTGATGGTGATGCAGATCGCAACATGGTTCTTGGTAAAAGGTAGTGTTGCCCTTAATTTGTGATGAATTTAAATATTCTCTAACTTTTTTGTGTAATATCTGTGTATCCCCTGTTTGTTAGGTTTTTTGTCACTCCTTCAGATTCCGTGGCCATTATCGCTGCAAATGCTGTTGAAGCTATACCATACTTTTCTGCTGGTTTAAAGGGTGTTGCCAGGTTTTCATCATGTTTTTAAGTTTTAAGCTTCTCTCTCTTAATTTCATCAGTAGTGTGTGTTTGAACGCAAAGAAGCACATGTGCCAATGTGCATTTGTATGTCATGCAGTAATGGCAGGCTTATACTTGCATATGCTTGGTAGTTGTATTCTTGTAATTATCTAGCTAGTTGCTGCAAAAGATGTGATTAGATTTGTTTCTAGTTGGACTATGAAATAGGAAGAATTCGCATTGAGTTAAATACAAAGATTTTAATATTCATAATTGTTGGTTATATATTTGCCATTGACCAAATTGTTGATCTGCCATTAGTTCTTGAGCTTATTTCCTAGCAGCTTTATCTTTTATGTAACTTCATTTCTCTCCATCAGTTTTACCAATATACCAATTTTAAGTTATAAATATTTGTGTAGGAGCATGCCAACCTCTGCTGCCCTGGATGTTGTAGCCAAACATCTGAATTTGAAATTTTTTGAGGTATACCGCTCTTCATTGTCTTTAGTATGAAAATACTTGATGGTGGCTTTTAGACATGTAATTATTTAATTTAATTGTTATTCAAAACCAGGTCCCTACGGGTTGGAAGTTCTTTGGTAATTTAATGGATGCTGGATTATGTTCAGTCTGTGGTGAAGAAAGTTTTGGGACTGGTATGTGTTTGCTATTGCATTAAGAGGAGCAAAGTACAACTTTCAACTTTATTAAAACCTAGTTTAAAACTTTTTATCTTGTGATTATTCCTTGTGTTTGTGGATAGGTTCTGACCATATTCGTGAGAAAGATGGAATCTGGGCAGTTTTGGCATGGCTATCTATACTTGCATATAAAAATAAAGATAAACTTGAAGACAAGCTTGTCACTGTTGAAGACATAGTTCGCCAGCATTGGGCTACTTATGGCCGCCATTATTATACTCGATATGACTATGAAGTATGATACAATCACATTTTCTCCTACTTTGTTATAATCTGTTTTGAGAACCAGTTAGTGACCTCAATTTTTTCCCTTAAAGAACGTGGATGCAGGTGCAGCAAAGGAGCTGATGGCATATTTGGTCAAGCTGCAGTCCTCACTTTCAGAAGTCAATCAGTATGTTAATTTTAGTACACTAACATTATTTTAATTCTTGGTTATAAAGATATGCATCCGGTGAGAGTTGTCCTATACTAGCTAGTACTTTGGTATCTTGCAACCCATCAACAAGTGAGAGTTTTAGTATACTAGCTAGTACCTGGGTATCTTGCAACCCATCAACAAAAAAAAAAACTCGAGCAATTATCCTCCAAAGAACCAAAAACTTGCCAACATCCTGGCAGACTTCTCCAGGAGTCATTGACCTAAAGCAAAAGCATAAAATTCTTTCCCTTATCCAAAGAACTAAGGTATCTAGGACTACCTGAGTAAAATAACCTTTCTTCCATGCTCTTCCAAATGTTTATCAAGTAAGATATGCCCTAGTCATGGAAACGTGTGCATTGACCCACTTCCCTTGTGTCATGCTCCTGCTTCAGTTCATCTCCACTGCTGGTTATAGATATGTTCCTTGTTGGAAAAATAGAATTTCCTGATTATTTAGAATAATTCAAAAATAAGTAGTTGATGGACTTGGAATGATGAATCTGTTACAGTTACCTATTTAGTTCGTTGGTATTTGACCTAGGAATAAGATTACTTGGTGACGGTTTGAATCTGTGGCTTCATCATAAATCTAATGAATTTATTCGGTCTTTTTAGGATTGTTAAGGGGATAAGGTCAGATGTTTCGAATGTTGTCCACGGTGATGAATTTGAGTACAATGATCCTGTGGATGGTTCCATCTCATCACATCAGGGAATCCGATATTTGTTTGAGGATGGATCACGATTGGTGAGTTTACTGCTTGAGAAATATTTGTTGCAATTAACTTTATGGAAAAAAGCTGAAATTTCGGGTGGTGGTCTTTTAGAATTGAAAATGCATCTTCTTGCATGTAATTACTAATTATTCGTATTCTTCTTCCCATTGTTAGGAACTTAAAGTTAATGTTGGGTTTTGATTCGATGGATATATGTTCCATTATTTTATTCAATTTCTTTTTCCTAATTTTTATGGGGTCTACTATTTTGTTTTCTTACGTTCAATATACTACTATAGATTTTCCGCCTATCTGGAACTGGATCAGAAGGTGCAACAATTCGACTATACATTGAGCAATATGAGAAGGATCCATCAAAGATTGGGAGACTTTCAAATGAAGCACTTGCTCCTCTTGTAAGATTCTTATAATATTTATTTAAATATAAAAGTTCTATCAAACTTGCAACTTGACTGACTTAAATATCCAATTACAGGTGGAAGTTGCATTGAAACTTTCGAAGATGGAAGAATTCACTGGTCGATCCGCTCCAACAGTCATTACATGAACACATTCAAGTGGAAGATGGTTAGATCCTGCAGCTTCTCCCAGTCATTTCATTTCTTCTTTATCCAGTATCTTACGGATAGCCGAATTGTAGTTTTGGTTGTTTGCAGCCTTTGCTATGGGCAATTGAGTGGAATTTGAGTTACTTTATCTAAATTTTGATATGCTGAATAATTTGCAACTGCCGAGTGCTAATTATATAGTCTTAATATAATGGTTCCTCTTGTATTGGCGTTTTATTGGGAGCACTCTGTCCTTCCTTTTTTTCGGTCCCTGCGGTGACATTTGACTTTCTCTCCTAAACTATCTTTCGAAAAAGATAGATGGCCACTAGTCCACCAGCTGAAGGCTAGCTGTTTCTTTGCAAATATATTTTATTTTTAGGTTTATAGATCAGGATACAAACATAGTGCATAACGTCCAAGAGTTTTCTTTTTGTGTTTTACACTTTTTAATTTTAATGACTTAATGACAATTTAGTCCACACACGTATTATACATTTGTTTTGTCACTTAGATCAGTTTGAGTCACTTAGGTTACGACCATTAATAGAGATATAATGATTTTAAAAATTGGACAAAATTGTAGTGACATTTAATATTTGTCGATTAAATAAATAATTTCATAATACAATGACAAAATTGTTTTGCAGTGTAAACTATTAGGATTGAATTGGTCATTTAAAATATTTCAATTTAACTCATTTTTTATTACATTTTTTTTTTGCTATTTAATAGAGAGAAAAAACTACTAATAGAAACACATACCTAATAAAATCATTAACCATAAATCCTAATCAATATCTCTAAACCGTAAAGATCACAATTTATAAAAGTAAAAATAACATTCAAAATTAATTAAAGTCACTTAAATTAAAATTATTAAAACCTAAAATCCTTTAAATTATTTAATTATTAAAATTAAATTAATTATTAAAATTATTTAATTATAATTATTAAATACAAAATGAAGGAGGCAACATTAAAGGTGGCCTCACCTATTATCATTCTGAAAAATTACTTGAAAGAATGACATGAAATAAGATGGTATATTCATAAAAGATGAGGTGGTGGCGTCACGTTAGCTGACTTCACCCAAATTTAATGTGAAAAAAATCACTGATGAAATAAATAGTTTGAAGATCAACCTATATCAGTAAATGTTTTTCAAAAACACAAAACAGTCAAATACCCGTACTTTTCCCATGGGCGACCTAGAAAGGTTCTGAAAGAGGCCTTTGGGCTTTGTTTGAGAGTTAGGAGGAAAAGGGAAGGAAAGAGATTCAAGGAGAAGGGAAGAAAAGGAAAGGGAGGAAAATGATAGAAGTTCTCTTCTCCTTGTTTGGGAGTTAAAAATATATTAAGAGAGGGAAATAGAGAGTTAATAAGAAATTTTTACAATTTTTTCTTTATTTAAAAAAATTAATATATTTTATATTTTACACTAATTATGGTAAGATAGTAATTTTATTAACACTGCTGATATAAGATAATAATTTTAGTTACTTTTCCTTCTAAAAACCTCCCAAATAGGGGGAACAACAATTTATAGGGTTTGAAGGGTTTGAGAGGAGTTTTAAAAATCCTCAAATCCTTTCCCTCAAAAATTAAAACTCACGAACAAGGGAATGACTCTCCCTAAACCTTTTCTTTCCCTCCCTTCCCCTCCTAACTCCCTCTTCCAAACATACCCTTCAAGTCTCCAGCGGCAGTTATATGACAGTTATGGATGATGATCCCCGTGTTCTCGTTAGGATCGCTTCTACCTTGTGCCGTCACCGTGTTCTGCTGGTTGCTCATCGGTTTCCTCACATAGAAGTTGCAGATTTGAAGCACCGTCACGGCGTCACCGAATATGAAGTCTATGGTTCCGTATATGTCACCGTCACGGTAGAATTAATTGACGGTTGGCGTAGACGTATAAGGTGTCTTGGTACCCCTTAAAGCTGCACCGGTAGAACACTGAGTGGTCCGCGCCGGAACGGAGAGGCACCGCTTGGTGCTGTTGCGGTCCGGTGGTGTTCTCAAAGGTCATATCCCGAGCGATGAATCCATCACCAGAAACCGCTGCAACAATCAATTCAAGTTTTAATTAATTAGTGAGCGGTAGAAATATTACATATAGGAGAAAATAGGTTATGCCATAGTGTAAAATATCATCAAATTTCTTTTACACGCATAAACATTAAACTTGTATTCATATGGATACAAAAATAAAAAGTCCTTGTCTTTATCATGGAAGAGATATCTTCACTAGTTAAGTGTAACGCTAAAATATTAAATATCTCAGCCGCCACTTTTGTGTGACTTTTAAAATAAAATAAAAAATTAATAATATATGCTTAATATATATTATTGTTGATTCCAGCTCCAGCATGTAATTAGTTACTTATTTCTGTTTAGAAAACTTGAAGTTTAGAGTATTTTATCCTTTCAATTAAATTTCTTTTAGTGTTTCATAGGAAAATGACAACAAGTTATGATTAAGATCGCCCGTAACAACAAGTTGTACAAAAATAAGTACTGCATGTCCTGTCTAAATGGGACCAAGTGATGATAGGGTTTCATTTTCAGAATAGTGAACAATATATTTTTTTAATGTTAAAAGAACATTTACGTGCCATGGTTTAATTTAAGGACTTGATTGATAATATAAGGATGTAGAAAAAATTGATTTAAGTTTTGCGTATACATGGGCGTAATAATTTATATGAATACACGAGTTAACAAAGAACTTACCAAAAGTAGAAGAACGAAAAGTAGTGCAACCATCTCGTGCGTTATTATTACCGGTAACAATAGTAGCACTAGCACCCATCCCATCTCCGACGATCATTAAGTTCTTGAGTGTCCTCTTGATATCAATATTCTCCTTGTACACACCAGCTTTGACGTGCACAACACCACGCCCTTTCCCACTGAGCTTAGCAGCTGCAGCCATGCGTTCTGAGATAGTCTTATAGTTCCCACTTCCATCATGTGCCACCACAACATCAGCTTTTGGTACTGTTGTTTCCTGAAGAATCCTTCTATCTGAATGTGACAGCCAATAGGGGAAGCCATGATCTGAAAGCAACCTTCTCCCACCACTTTGTTTGGTCATCGATGATGATGTCAAAGTCATCATAGCTTGGCTAATGAACAAGGAATTGCTAAGCAATTTGGACAAGTTGCTTAGCACGGAGGGGATGTAATTTAGATGTGAAGGAAGCTTGAATTCAGTGAAACCATTTTGGCATGTTATATGGTTGGCAATGGATGCACTTTGCCAGGTCAACCTATCATTTAGATTGTTTGAGTTCATTGAGCGTTTGAGCTGATAAAGTGTGTTTTCATAGAGCTCCAAACAATCTTCCCATGCAGACTTGGCTCGCTCGTCCTTGAAATTATTCAAGTCCATGTTTGAGACAAGTCCATGGTGACCCTAAGGGCCAGATCATGGAATGAAGAAGATGACAAGCATCTAGGGATGATAATGAGTTGGTAATGCTAGTGTCAATGTAATGCATGCACACAACGGGGTTAGGGGTTTCATTGCATGAAAAAGTTATTTGCCATGCACAACCAAGAGAGAATAAAAAAAGACGGTATACAATGAAAAATAGTTTATCCATTTGGAAAATGAAATGATCAAATTGTTTTTCAATTATATTATCAAGCTTGTTAGGAAAGAGATCGATGATCATTTTAGCAATGCTTATGAATGAAAAGTGCAAGGGAAAATGTGCTATATATTAGCCTTGAACTTGGCTTTGGTTGGCCATGAAGTTATACATGTATGTGGATATAAAAGCGCAAGAGGAAAGGAACCCACAGTAGGGCTATTTTCCAAAGTGCGTGCGTGGACATGGTATTTGAGGGGGCCATGCATGATGTTTGCGTGATAATGCATGGTTAGCTTTAGTACATTACAAATTCGTCAAATTAATTAATTAAAGAAAAATGTTTAATAAACACTTATTTATATATATGTTACCTAACATTTGAAGAGAATAAAAAAATATATAAATATAATAATATTTATGATGTAACAAAAAGAGATTAATATATAAAAAAAATATTAATAGAATTTATAAAATTATAAGTAATTTGTGTATCAATTAATTAAAATGAAGAGGGGAAATATCTTCTGGTTTTTATCAGTATTTGAAATAAAAACGCCATAGTTTTCTAAATTTGATTTAATTGAACCAGTCAAGCTAATCTTACTTTATCGAACTTAGCGTGTGTTGCAATTTTTTTGACACGTAGATACTCTTTTTCTCTCTTTTTGAAAATTTCTGCTTAGTAGGATTTCAAAAAGTGGAAGTGATAGACGAATATAACAATTAAATAAAGGTCGTCCATGCATTATGCATTGCTCTTTCTATTTCTCAACTTCACTTTTATCGATCGGTCACCTAACTAAATATGTCGATGACAATTCTATCCATAATTTTTAGCTAGTTATGGGAAGGATAAAAGTATTTTATCAGAGGAAGGGATTTGAAGTGAGAAATTTACTAGCAAAATCCATTCGAGTCACCCCTAATATTCTTCACTCTCAGCATTCCTCGCCAGCTAAGGGACAGATCCTTAGTGGTTTTACTTTGAATTAATGTTACATGAATCATTTCTGCAAGTCAATGTCTTATTATAATCTATACCTCCAATTTCTCCTTTTTTTTAGAATAAATAAATTCGTAGCTGAAAATTTCAAATAGAAATGACCTTTTCTTAGCCAGTTGATTGGTTCCTGCAATGGGGCCAAACTTGCTTGTATTGGTTTTCTAGTGAAATTGATTGATTGTATTGGTCTAATCAATATATGATCCATCCAGCCGATTCAATCTGTTTAAACAGCTCTTTTAGTTCCCTGAGATTACTCCTGTGCAATTATTTTCGCCTTCACCCAAAAAATAAACATTAATGTAGTATTCATTTCATTTCATTGCTTCGTGACTTAGAATAGTAGAAAACCTATGTGAGGCTGAGACAAGAGACCAATTAAGTGATTATTTCTTATAGGTATATGCTACGAATCTTGTATTTTCCTGTGGCTCTACTAGGATTTCAATTTGAAAATCGTGTAAGAAGAAATGACTTGTAACTACATTATTTCCTCCTTTCGGACCGTATTAAAATAATTTGATGGGAAGTCCAGTACACATAAGTCCTAGTATAATACAAAACACTGGTTATGTTATATCATGTGATCATATAAGACAAGGGTTGATACAACGATTAGAGAAACTTAAAATAAATTTTAAGAAAAAAAATATTTTTTTAAAAAATTATATATTAATTTTTTCTCAACATGTCATATTTTTATTAATATATGTGATTTTTTATTTTATAAAATAAATAATAAATATTTTTTTGAAACCTAAAGTATTTGCTCGATCCTGACACACAACATTCATTAGTGATGCTGCTATGCTTTCCAACATGGTTTTCTTACATTAAATTAATAAATGTAAACAAACATATGAAATTTCTTGTTTCTATATATATATGCACGCATATCTTTTCGCCAGCTATGAATATGATTCATGAATGATTGACCTTGGATAGGCAAACCAAGAGCTGACTCATCACAAGTTTGACGCAAAACTATACTGTCAATTCCAATGTTGAACCATAACCATTTCACAAATGCTAGTTGATTATAAGTTGTGGAGTCACTAAATTACAGTGATCTATTTTACCAACGTTCATTTTGATGGATGCAACATTTTAATTATCCTTGCATTGACTGGTTTACAACGGTTTGTTGGTTTATTCGAATAGTAAGAGTTATATGTTTAAGATACATAACCTGAGAGTGTCCCTTTGTAAGTGTTAAAAAAGAACAAACAATAATTTAATATTGAATCTTATAAATAAAAACATAGGAAATATTTGTTTGCTCGAGTTAGAACATTAAAAAAACTTATGTTTATCTTATTATTTAATTACTTTATTCATTATATTAAAGAAAAATTGTATTATTAGTTTCTTGAAAAATCTTAAATAAAAATATTTTTTTTAAGAATCAAAATATGCCCAAACAAGTACTTTATTAATATTTATATTTAATAACAACTTAAAAACTTTTAACAAAAAATAGTTACACTAAATTACAATTTTAGTCACCTTTAATTTATTCTTAATTTGTAATTTTGATTTTCTTATTTTTATTTTTATTTTTACATTTTAATCATCACATTTTAGAAAATTTGTAGTTTTGATTCATT
>PYAF01003877.1:5117110-5146811 GCA_007407185.1 Glycine tomentella
AATTTAATTAATTAAAATATAAGAAATAAATATATGTAAAATTGAGGATTAGATTAAAGTTGTGGATTTTATAAAATTAATATGAAAACTAAAATCATGAAAAGAAATAAGAAAATCAAAATTGTAAATTAAGAATTAATGAGAGATCAAAATTATAAAAAATAGCTATAAGATTAATGATTAAAATTATCAATTTTTTATTCATGGAAATTGAAAAGAAATATCAAGTAATTTATAACAATTCATAGACTAAAATAACTGAGTTAGATTCCTTGGTTATATATATGCATATTGGTAGTATAAAAAAATTATAATATTAACCAATAAAAAATTATTATAAGTATAATTTTCAAAAATAATTATTATAAAATTCAACAAAATTATTTTACATTTCAATTTATTATTGCATGATGGTGAATAATCTAATATTTTCTTTTAAGTTATATGACGGACTTTACCTAAGATATGATGTAGATAGAATCGAATAATATTGATATGACCACACAATTTTGCTTATGTTCTCTTTTAGTATTTTGAAAAATAACATTTAATATAACTCTGCCGACTACCCAAGATAAATCACAAAATATACATTTGTAAGTAAAGACCAAATATACTTATATGATGAAAGCTTGTAAATAGCCATCTCAAGCAGGCAGAAAAAACTAGGATTTAACTCCTTATTCGTACCAACAAACACCTTCCTCTTCACATCTTTTGTATATATATACACATCACAATACATCTATATGTATCTATATGTAATAATTGTGACATGGTTCCTTTATTCCCGGTACATGTTTCGAAAATAGATATATATAGTACCTTTTTACTCCCAGTCGTATTCAATATCAACATATGTTTTCATTTTACCTACCTATTTTTGTATCTATTAATTTCCCCTGATTTTTTTTTCACATCCATTTTCCTTATACTTGTAGTAAAAGGTTCCTGCGCGTTTATAATAAAATAAACTATTGGCAAAATCAAATATGCTTTAAGGCGATCAATTAAGTGAGCTTCCCGGCTGTCAATTTATAGTGTTAACATTAACATCATATAGTGGAAGGATTATATTATTAAGTGGTCTTCACGAAAACAAAAACAAAAATTATTAAGTGGACAGTTAGACTAATGACATATGTTGTGTTTTCAAACCTCTGATCGGTTGGTAGAGACAATTTGGCCCTACCAGGCAACTGATTGTTAAAAAGAGAGTAATTTAATTTAGAGCTTGGTTTTGATTGACAAATGAAATGAAGCACTTCTACTTCTCCTTCTATGAATGTTCAACAAATCCTTTGGTGTGCTCATAAAGCCAGTAGGTGAATTGTATGTATAATGTTTATAGGTAATTTGGTTTGTATCATTTCATGAGTGTAGAAAGTCTCTTGTTATGTTTAGCACTATCATTATATATATATATATATATATATATATATATATATATGATGATGATGAGTGTTAGTAACTTTCTCTTTAATATTTTTTCTAACACTATATTTAATTAGCTTACTAATTTTTTGGTCCCACTTCAAAATTAAAAGAAAAAATTATTAAATAAAAGTAAAACTCACTAAAATTGATTATTTTTAAGAAATTTCTATCAATCGTAGAAAAACTATTTAAAAAAAGTGGCAGAAAAAATAATGCAAGCAATTCCTTTTTATTTATAACTATCTACATCACTATATTTAAAAAAAGTTGCAAACCAAAATGAAATCACCAACTTACAAACAGTGAAATAATCGATAAAGGGAAACTTATCAACCAACAAGTAACTACATCACTGTATATATATATGTATGTATATATATATATATATGTGTGTATATATATATATATATATATCTTTACAGAGAGTTTGATAGAGGAAAATGAAATGAAATAAAAATTTTGAATTAATTTTTTTTATCAGAGATACAAGCACATAAAGTATATAAATTTTATTTCATTTTAGTTTATTTCACTCATTTTTTCAATTCTTTGCCACTGCAAACAAACTATGACTTGATCTTTATCAGAGATACATGCACAAGCTTTTCCTTTTTCTTAATATATAACTCTCTTTGCATTGCTTTTATTTCCAGGATAGGCCTAGACCCTTTAATAGGACTCAGCCCAATTCAATAAAAGCGTAATCAAATAATTCCACAAGTCTCGTCATTGCATGTACGGAGGAGAAGAAATTGAACGATTTGCATTACATCAAGTACACACAGGCCAAGACCAATCTTATGTGCGCTCCAATCCATTTCTAATCCTAACTTATTTTAAGCCTCTCCAAACACGTATATGATTATATCCTTGAATATAGGCCATGAAATACTCAAAATATACGGGAAAAATTCCTCGTCATTAACTGGAAAATTCCAATAACCGGAGAGAGGCCCAATCCATAAAATATAACAAAAAAATGTCTTTCTTTAATGTTTTAAATAGCTTCTTTTATCTATAGGAATTTAAGATAAATATTAAAAAAATTACAATAATTTACACATCCTATTTATATAATCAATTGTGTTCTTCATGTTTCGAATAGTTTATCTATAGTGAGAGTCATCCTAATTTTTTATGAACATTACCACAAAAGCTAACTTTAAACGGCTGGACTTTATTCAAAAACAAATATTATTTAAAAAACTTTAAAAACAATTTTTTTTTTGACAAATACACGATTCGTGTGCTTTTACGAAAATCGTAACTTTCAGCATTTTCCTTTTTTTAGTCGTGACACGTTACTTGAGTTAGAATTTTGGCAAATTTTCTTGGGGTCCTGGTTAATATTTGCCTTTTTTAGAAAATGAGGTTCTTAATTGGCAATTTAAAAATAAATAAAATATAAAAGTAGTAAAAATTGTTATTGGTAAGAATTGAATCTTGAATTCCTTGATTATTAAAAATATGTATTACCATCTCCTCTAATTTTCAATATTAAACATATATTACAGTAACTAATATTTGAGGTTCCTTATTTTTTGGGACCTTATGCGGTTGGACACCTTGCATGAGCCCAAAACCACCCGTGGCTGCACCACATACACAGTAACACATGTATTTCCCTTTTACAATCAGGACTCAAGAAAATCTAGAAATAACACGCTAAGCGATCAACACTAAAAAATTTGAACTAAGTCATAACTTTTCCATTAATATTTATAAAAGGAAAAATAAAAGATAAAATAAATTAATGTTTTTAAAAGTTAAAATTAATTTATACATTTCAACTTTTTTTTTAAAATAGATCAAAGATTTTTTACAAAAACTAAAGTGCATAAGAAATTCATTTAAACTTATGTGAATGCATGTTTTATTTATGAAAAATGCAGATAAAGAACTCTCTTATATGTTGAAACTTGAAATGTTAATAACACATTTTTTTACGCATTTTTTAATATATTTTTCTTATTAGTTCAAATTTCTTAAAAATGATAAAATTTTAGAATTTTACATCTCATATAATGATTTTTTCCATAATTTTGTAGCTTTTAATAAAATTCAACAAATTATAAAATATTTGAGAATGAGTACGTTAGAGAGCACATTACTAATAATCCTCTTAATTTATGTTACATATATATCTTTCTAGTATAAGTATTAAAAAAAATCATCAAAAACCTAAAAAAATATAATCGTACGCATGTTGCAGAAAGAAGAAGTAAAAATTTG
Source organism: Glycine tomentella (assembly GCA_007407185.1). Taxonomy (NCBI): domain Eukaryota; kingdom Viridiplantae; phylum Streptophyta; class Magnoliopsida; order Fabales; family Fabaceae; genus Glycine; species Glycine tomentella. The sequence goes on from PYAF01003877.1 coordinate 5,120,780, forward strand.
GATTAGCTATCACGTTGGCTGAAACTGTCCCGAAGAGGTAATTTGTTTATTATTTATATTTTTTACAAACAATTTGTAAAATGATGTTAACTATTTCAAAAAGTCAGCTTATATACTAATTAATAAAAAAATTCATCATTTATGTATAGTTTTAATTTAAGTTAGGCATTTCAAATTTAATTTGTTTTTATTTTTCCTCCAATCATACTCCCACGGTTTGGTTCAACATGATCTTAAATGGAATCTTTTTCATCCAAGTAGTTTATTAAATATAAAGCGACCAAAAGACAGCTATTAGAAACGATAGGTGGGCCAGATATCTATAAGGTCTTCAACTTCTAAACATCTTATCACCCGCCTTCATTTTCTTTTGCTTTTCCACAATTATCATATTAATTATTATTATCATCATGCACACACAAAAATGTGCTAGTTACAACTTGATGCTAGCGGCTGAACAGGAAAAGGATATTGTAGAAGAAGACCCGACTTAGCATGGTTGTATTTTCAGAGCAAAACTCATTAGTTGGTCCTTCTATAAATTCTGTTTGCTACTCAGCATGCATTATCGTAAACCACAATTAAGATGCTAACATCAACAAAGGACCACAACCTAATTGTGTTTAACCAATCCATGTGAGCTACTTTCCTCAAGGAAACATTAATCAATGACCGTGTTAACATTAATCAATTAAAGTCCATAAGATCATACGGAATTAATAATCAATGACGAGGCCAAGCTTCTTGCAGGATTTGTTTAATTTGAGATATGATGTTAGCGAATTATTATATTTACATATAACAAAGAACCTGATCATAAAATTCTACCAGTTTTGTGAAAATTTACTCTCTTAATATTTTTGATAAGTGGTTCTCACTTTAATTTGTTTTCCAAAATTTTACACTAAAGAATTATTTACGTACCAAACCTCAAATTAATTACTTCATGAGAATATAAATTCAGTTTGCTATAACATATTTGTATTTCTGTTTTTATAGTTTTCTTTTGGTGAATATATATATAATTCTTTTTATAGTTTTTTTTTTACCTTTTGAAGTTGTTGTCATATAAGTCTATTGGATTTAACATTAGCACCAATCGATGGCAATATTATTAATTATCGTTTTCTCCAACTGCTTTTAGAATTTTTAAAATTTCAATGATGTTTTATTGTGGGTCCTTTACAGGAATTGTAATTATCAATGATGTTATTTTGCACAAAATTAAAGGACTTTTTATTAAACTGTACGTCTAGAAAGACTTTTCAATCCATTTAGTCAATTGAGAGATTGAAAAAGTACGAGGGAAGAGAGAAAAAAGTTATTTTGTGGCGGAGAAAAAATAATTTTTAACTTGTATGTTTCAGTTATACACTTTTTATATCACTGATGAAGCTTTGAGAAATTTATTTATATATACAATAAATTTTGTATAACTTTTTTGTAAACCAATAAAAGATATATATATATATATATATATATATATATATATATATAAATGATGATGATTGTGAGAAATAAAGAAATAAGATAATATTATAAAAGTATTACATGAATAATATAAAGTATAAGTATTTTTGGCGTAATGAATCCATGGAAGGTAGTTGAGCCGAAGAAAAATAATGCGCAATATATAAAATTAAGTTGTACAAGATGATATAAGTTGAATCAAAGACTTTTACACGTACATTTTGGTGCCATTTTTTTACGACAACTAATTATTTTTTGGGTACAAACAAACAATTAATTATTTATAGCTATACAGGATATTCTTTACGTCAGAAAAAAAGAAAGTAGAGGATATTCAATCAATATTCCTTCGATCCTATCTACTATCTATGATCGAATCATCGATCGGATCCAGCTCCTTCGAAGTTGGATCCGTCGACAAAAGGAATACAGACAGTGGACAAGGGAAGAGGAAAAGTACAGCAACTTGTGTACCCTCTGTACAAGGAAAGACCCAACATGACAATTTAATTTTGCTATCTTTTATCAACAACTTGTTATCCGTTTTGGAAACAACCAAGAAACCAATTCCTCCCCACACATCCGTTTCAGAGTATTCATAAACCTTCATCAAAGGGCACGCCACTCCCAGGAATCCACGAGCCCCCAGCCAAGAAACTTCCAACGGTGAATTTCACAGCTTCGGTACTGGAGATCACTCGAAACCCTGCCCAATTAACCCTCCCTCCTGTGCCAGCACCTGCTCCTGTATTCGCATGTTCTGCGTAATAGAGGGTGCTTAGACCAAAGTTTCCACTCCACGGAAACCAACCTGCAGTTCAAACAAACAAACATTTTTACTCCTTCAACCATACGTAAGTAGTAACAATTCCTAACACTACATTTTATATTCTCTCTTAATATTATTTCTTTTTTGCTGATAAAAAATTAAAGCTGTACCGACTTCTTCCATCCAAGTTATAGGTTTTTTTTTTCTCTATTTTAATTTTAAAAATTTGGGATAAAAGTAAGAGAAAACTGTTAAATCGATCAAAAGCCTGTTTAGTTTGAATTTTGAAATATATATATTTTTATTTAATTACAAAATTATCATATTATTTCTCTATTTATTGTTATCAAGTTAAAATAATAATAATAATTTTTGTATTATTTTTTTATTGAAATCATTGAACATAAGAAATAATTTTGTATTTAAAAAATAGACAGACAATTTTCTTAAAAAAGTGAACAGGTACTTAAAGTACTAATTGTAAAAAAAGAATAATAAGTATACACCCCTTAACACTTGATTCCTTTTCTTTCAGCAGCACCTGTAGCCAAGTGAAATAAAAAATCTCACCTATTTACTCAAGATTTTCCGATCCTTTTCCTAATACAATACAGTGGCCGAAAAGGATTAAGTCCTTAACCTTACCATATAAGACATTGGGTGTGTGGTTGTGGACCGTATCAAATAAGTAGGCCATTAATTATCTCATGTCTCTTTCTTTTTTGAAAATATCAAACTTACACCCGAATTTTGAAAAGATAAGAAGTATAGTAACAAGTGATTAAGTGAAAAGTAAAATAAGATAGTGCAGCTTATTAAAGAATAATAGATAGAGTATGAAGGAATTTGGTGGACCTGCGGGGCTAATCAAGCCATCAAGGGCACTCTTCATGACGACAGTCCTGGAGTATTTTTGCCATGGGCGACCTAGAAAGGTTCTGAAAGAGCCTTGCACTGCTTTCAACTCCCCAGCTGCAGTTATACGACAGTTATGGATGATGATCCCCGTGTTCTCGTTAGGATCGCTTCTACCTTGTGCCGTCACCGTGTTCTGCTGGTTGCTCATCGGTTTCCTCACATAGATGTTGCAGTTTTGAAGCACCGTCACGGCGTCACCGAATATGAAGTCTATGGTTCCGTATATGTCACAGTCACGGTAGAATTGACGGTTGGCGTAGACGTATAGGGTATCTTGGTACCCCTTAAAGCTGCACCGGTAGAACACCGAGTGGTCCGCGCCGGAACGGAGAGCCACCGCTTGGTGCTTTTGAGGTCCCGCGGTGTTCTCGAATGTTATGTCCCGAGCGATGAAACCGTCACCATCAACCGCTACAACAATAATCAACGGTTTTAACTTTTAATACAATTCTTGAGTTGGTAGAAAAATATTATTTATAGATGCAAAAGTAAAAAACTCTTTTATTTGTCTTTATCTATCGCTTGGTGAGATATTTTCTTCACCAAGTGTGTCAAGTGAAAAGTGAAAATATCTCAATCACCACTTTTGTGTATATCATGCACTTTTGAAATAAAGAAATTATATATATGCTTTCGGTTTATTATTGTTGATTCCAGTGTGTTAGTTACTTTTTACTGTTTGAAAGTATGAAAAGTACAGATTATTTTATTCACATCATAGGAAAATGACAAGAAGTTTTGATTATGATCGTCCGTATCAATTACTTGTACAGAAATAAGTACTAGGCGTCCCTGTCTCAATGGGACCAAGTGATATATTAAAGGATTTTAAGAAGAGTGAAAAGAATTTTTTTTATATCTGCTGATCAAAATAGAAAAAACTAAAGAATGATGAGTAGATAATTTTTTAATATTAAAAATCATTCACATGCCATCGTTTAATTTTAGAAGTTGATTGATAATTAATAAGCTAGTATAGAACAATATTTTGATTTGGGTTTTGTTTATATATATGTAGATTTTAGCTAGCTAGACATGCATGATGTATATGAAGACACAAGTTTGTTAACGATGAACTTACCAAAAGTAGCAGAACGGAAAGTAGTGGAACCATCTATTGCGTTACGATTACCAGTAACAATAGTAGCACCCATCCCATCTCCGACGATCATTAAGTTCTTCACTGTCCTCTTGATATCAATATTCTCTTTGTATACGCCAGCTTTGACATGCACAACAACACGCCCTTTCCCACTGAGTCTAGAAGCTGCAGCCACACCTTCTGAGATAGTCTTATAATTCCCACTCCCATCCTGTGCCACCACAACATCAGCTTTTGATGCTGTTTCCTGAAGAAGCTTTCTATCTGAACGTGACAGCCAATAGGGGAAGCCATCTGAAAGCAACCTTCGCCCACCACTTTGTTTGGTCGTTGGTGATAATGACAATGATCTCAGTGTCATAGCCTTGCTAATGGACAAGGAATTGCTAAGCAATTCAGACAAGTTTCTTAACATGGAGGGGAAGTAGTTTAGGTGAGAGGGAAGGTTGAAATCAGTGAAACCATTTTGGCATGTTTGATGGTTGGCAATGGATGCACTTTGCCAGGTCAACCTATCATTTAGATTGTTTGAGTTCATCGAGCGTTTGAGCTGATAAAGTGTGTTTTCATAGAGCTCCAAACAATCTTCCCATGCAGACTTGGCTCGCTTGTCCTTGAAATCATTCAAGTCCATGTTTGAGACAAGTTTATAAGCCTCCATGGCTTGCACCATGGTGACCTTAAGGGCCATATCATGGAATGAAGAAGGTGAAGCATCTAGGGCTGATAATGTGTTGGTAGTTTCAATGTAATGCTTGCACACAGAGGGATAAGGGGTTTCATTGCATGACAATTGTTTGCCATGCACAAGCAAGAGAGAATAAAGAAGGCAGTATCCAATGAAACAGTAGCTGGAAAAGAGCTTGTCCATATGGAAATGGGATGATCGAAATAATGTTTTTCTATTATATTGGTAAGCTTGCTAGGAAAGCAAAGATTTTCTTAGAAATGCTTATGAATGAAAAGTACAAAGGCAAAGGTGCTATATATAGCCTCGAACTTGGCATTGGTAGGCCATGCATTTAAACATATATGTGGGTATTAAAGCGCAAGAGGAACCCACATTAGGGTTTTACATTTCCAAATAAGTGCGTACGTGGACATGTTATATATTTGAGAGGGCATGCATGACGTTTAGGTGATAATACATTGTTAGCATTAGTGCGTTAAAAATTCGTCAAATTAAATTAGGGGAAGGAATCTTCAGGAATTTATTTGTTTTGAAAGAAAAACTCCATGGCTTTCTAGATTAATTTGATTTAGTTGATGCGGCCAAGCTATGAAGCTAATAAGCCACTAGTTTATTCAACTAATTAGCGTGTGTCGCAATTTTTTCTCTTCCTTTATTTTTTAATATTTCTTTTTCTTTCCATTTTTGTAGGTGTGTAGTGTTTTCCTTTGTTTTTACTCATATTATTGTTTTATACAATTTATCGTGCAACTTTTATGAAAGGAGAACATTTTTTTTTTAAACCAATGAATGTTAGCATTTGTCAAGCAATTAGACTTTGAAATGCAATCTTAATTTATTCAGACGTACTTTAAATCAGTTGTGTCTTCAGACTTTGCACAAAGTAGAAGGGGGCCAGGGCATGATGGAATATGTTTTACTATTCATGTTCCTTCGCCTTCGATCGTTTAATAACTTGAGCTTTTGTCACATCATCAGTGTTATATCCAATAATATTAAGTGACTTATTATCAGTATTAATATTATTATATATTGACGCCTTGGAGTCTTGGACAAAGATTTACTCTCCTAATTAATGGATTTACATACCGAAGGAGAAAACGGTAAAATAATTTAAGAAAAAAATACATCGTATGATAAAAAAAGAAAATATTAATAAATTTATACAATTATTGGACCGTAAAGAGAAATAAAAAATGAAAAATAAAATGATTTATATGAGATAAAAAATAAATAAATGACATTATTTTAGTACATATTATAAAAAAAAAAATATTATATGACTAATATAACTCAAAATAAATAAAAAATATAAAGTGATCCTAAAAAGTAAAACACGAAAATAATTATTAAAATCTGTTTTAGAAAAGATTTTCTCTGGCAGCCTAATTTAGAAGATTTAAGGGAAGTATGTTAGTTAAGCTTTTCCGTAACTTGAGAATCCTTTAATTTTATCTTTAACCTGCTTCCCTAAATTAAGGCGAGAATCCTTTTAGCTTAGTTTAGTGTATGCATTGTATTCATGAATTGAAATATTATGATGTATCAAAATATTATATCATATATATCTCAAGAATCTCAATATATGGTGCACTTAGTACTTTGAGGATGATTGGAACGAATATAGATATGCTGAAACAACTTGATCGAATTAAGGACAGATCTAAAGATGTGTAGTCGTAAAGATTAGATAATAATTAATCCGACCTAGAAGATACATATTTCTCTAGCCTCAAACACAAACACAAGCTAAGTAAAATGAGAATCAAATTACTATCCCACCCCAAAAGGTACAAGATTAAGTGTTAAAAATTAGGTAATTACCCTATCCATAGGGTGATAGCGAGATCGTGCACTCATTAATTATCTGCAGAAGATGTAGCATCCTTTCGTAACACAAACATGTAGTTTTCCTAACACACGAAATTACTCGTGAAGCTTTGGGGTTTGATTGTGATAGTGTGTATTAATCTAAACCAGAACTAGAAATTAATTAGGTGCCGTCACACACAGTGCTCCCTCTCCCTCTTACCCCAACAGGCAAATGTTACAAGAGATATGGTTGTTGGTGAGTCGTCTACATTTTCATGTAAACGTTCTGTACACTTCTGTGACACCACGTGGCCCCCCAAGTGCTCGTTCTTATCTACCTTTTGTTAAAAAAAAAGTGTATATATATCATATATGCGTTACACACGTGTCAAGCCACTGGCCTCAGTTTCTTTATGTTCACAATTTCGTATCCTTATATATGGATAATTTCTGTTTTGTTTTGTTTTGCTTCTGCGTCGCTCATTAATTGATAATTAGTTCATAATAATAAAATGATAATATAGTCCTTGTCATAATCTCTTTCACTAGGACAAAGACTACTCCAACCACCGAGGCATGCAAGCAAAGGCATAATGAAAAGTTGTGAACCATAGTAGCAGACTTGCCAGTCAACTAATTTAGGAGTAACCTTGGCCACAAGCTTTATTTGTACAATTTCTTTAAATCATTTTTCATAAACTATTTTTAAAATTGGGTAAAATCTATTTTTCAATTCCAAATATTTGATTTTATACTCTTATTTTTATTTCATAGAATTTTTGTCGATCACTATAATTCTGAAATATGTTATTTTTTATGATTGAAATATGTTATATTTATCCTAATTAAGTTTCTAATTCTATGGTTTTAGTATTTAATTAGAAAAATTGCATGTTAATACTATACAATAAATATTTTAGGTAACTTGACATTCACATATCAATCACATGACATGTAACTGGTCACATGTGACAAGTGTTGCATGCGTTATTCTAAAAATATTATCTCTGATTTTTTTTAAGTTTAATTTTTATTTTATAAAATTCAAAGTTTGATTTTATTTCTCATAAAATTCAAAGTTTGATTGTAGTCTTCACAACATTTTAATTTTTTATTTTAGTCTTTAATTAATTTTTATCTCAATTATAGTATTGTTTAAACTATAATTGTCAAACCATGGTTGCAACCATACTTAGATTATTAAATCTTGAATCATTGCTTCAATAATCAATCTAATTTTTAAAATCTTATCTCGAATCATTATTAGAGATTAATTAGAGGAAAAGGAGAAAGTAAAATAACGTAGACTCCTCTAAACACAAAACAAATTACTCAAATTCAAATCGAGTATTAAAACCGCTAATACATATTCCCTAGCTTACACCCTTCGGTAACTAACGAACTTGCAACACTTGATTTTGAATTTGTTTAGTGGTAGAGTCATGTAGAAATTGTTGAATTCAAGTGTTTAAGCTTTGTAGAAGTTGTTGAATTTTATGTGGACTAAAAGCAAATTTCAATTTTACGAAGACTAAAATCACTTTGAATTTTATGTGACTGATGACCTTTTGTGATTTTTCAAAAAAGGAGTGCTTGATTAGCAATTTAGCATGACTACTTAACATATGAAATACATGTTATTATTTTGATAACAATCTATGTGAAGCTACCTTTTATCTTCTATTTAGGATTCTTAAGCCGTGTTATTAAATGGATTCTACTCTGATGTAATGGGGCATCTAATTAAAAATTCTGGTACCTATCAGATTTCATACCATATGGGTATAACAATTTCCAGACAATTGCAAGGAATATTGAAAACTTTACACTTAATCTATTTATTATGATTTATGCTGATGTTCTTCTGCATCGCGTAAGGTTTCAATTTATCTTTCTTCTATATATTACTGTGCTTAAGATAGTTTAGTTAACCTCATCTCAACTAGAATTCATAAGGAACATCAGAGCAAACCTTCTACATACATGAACAGTTCTTGCACTAGCCGACACGGTATGTACTTTTATAAAGTGGAAAAAATAATTTCTTAATATATATATATATATATATATATATATATATATATCAACCATTCAATTTTATATGTCACTTTATTTTTATGAGTTTATTTATTCTAATGAAACCCATCAAATCAAATAATTGCCGTTATCCTGGAGTAAGCAAAGTTTACACTAAACAACAATCTTTTTAATTATTTATCAAGAAAAGTAGCAACACAAGGTTCAAATGAATGGAAGAAAGAAAGCACGATTATGACTTGCTAACAAAACCTCTGCATTTGACTTTTATTTTCTAGGTTATCGTATTGTTATAATGCGTTACGCATAGCCCTTCATTTGTTGATGTCTGCCCTCTCTGTTTCTATAATTTTGGCATAGCTCGTGTAGTCTTTTATGAACCTAATGATTCAATCTCTACTTTACGAGGGAATAGGGAACTTTATAGGCCGAACAGATCCAGGCTTCAATATTCCTAAAGCATACTATATTGCATAGCAGTTTTATCATTTATGGTGTGCATGTATTAATTTGCTGGACTTAACCAAATTATGATCCAAAAAGAAAAACCATCATGCTGGTGGCGCAACAAAGTTCCAAATTCATTAGAGCTTAATAATTACTTCTATGTGGAGAGGAGGGACACATTGAAAATTGTGGCCTTTCTATGTAGACCTAATTTATATATGTTGACATAAAAGTTTTATACTTGTTTTGGTGTCTACCTCTAATTAAGGATTAAAGTTATTCACTTTTCCTTCATATTTGAAGGAGCTTTAGACTTTTTACCCTTTATTTGTTTGAGGGTAAATAAAGAAGAGATAAGAAAGAAATATTTGAGATAAGAATAAGAAGGAATGAAGTTTTAGAATAGGTCTAATTTAAGAAGAAAAAAATCGCCCCCCAAAAGTTTCATGAAATTGAGGGGAAATGTGTTGTGTTGCATGTTTTTATTTTACTTCTTAAAAAATAAAATAAAATTTTATCATATAAAAATAAAAAATAAATTTATATTAAGAAAAACTATTTTAATAAAAAATATTATCTTTTATTTAAGTTTATTTTTCTAGTTAATATTAAAGTTTTTTATACAATTTATTTATTTTATTTCATATACTTTTCCACTCATCTAAATAAATGAAGAATTTTTTTGTTTCTTTCCTTTTTATTTGTTTAGAGACTGACAGATAATCCATGACAATCCACTCACCAATACAATCCAATGACTATTTAAATAAGCAAATAGTACATATTATAACCAATGCTACATTTCTTGGGCTTCAAAGCCCGGACATTGACAAAATGGCAGAGCTAGACAAAATGCTCAAGAAGAAAAATACTACTAATGTATATATCAAACAGTTTGTGTCTTTGTGAGGGGCCAAGGAAGGGCCAACTTTGACCCAACAGACCTCATTTGAATAGAATTATAATATATCAAAATTAAATTATTGGTCTATTTATGATTTATTAAATCTATACATATATTAAAAATCCAATCAAACCATGACATTTTTCATGAAAGTTCGTCTAACTCATTCATTAATTAACCTCTCTTTATAGATAGATATCCACCTCATCAACTTAAAATATAGTATATTTTATTTTAAAAAAAAATATTTGTAAAAAATAAAATTTAATATTGATGTATATTGTTGCAAGTTGCATCCAAATACAATTGACTTTGAGGGTCATTCCTTAAAGGCCAATGGTAAATGATAATTAAATCTAAATAATTCATTAAGTATTATTATTATTATTGGATAAAGTAGTTAAATTTATATGTAAATAAATAGATTAGATAATGAGTAAATAAACAGATTGAATGACCACCCTACCTAAGAATGAAAACCGTGTTACAAATAAATAAAAAATGCTGCAACTGATACAATGAAAATTCGAGCCCAGCAAATAACAAAATGTGGGCCGGGGCTTAGCATGCATTTGGTCCCCCATCAATTATCAACACTTATACTATTAAATTTCTACTTAAGAAAACAGTATTAAATTTCACGTAAAAAATGCGTAAGCCTCTATCTATTGTTTCAAAGGATGTGCGTCATATTTGTTTGTTTTTATTATTTTAAAAACAAATAGTATTTTTAAAAATGTTATACAATATATTTTTATATGGAATAATTATGAAAAGTAGTCTCTACATGAAACAATTATATTTTTGGTCCTTACATGAAAACTTGTTTAGAAATTAGTCCCGATCATTTATTAAAGTTTCTCTTTTTCTTTCAAGCAGGGACCAAAACGAAAATCAATGTGTAAGTACTAAAATTAAAAACGATGTCAAGTATAGAAAGTTAGAAACCAAATCTAATACCTTTATAACTTTACCAAATGCCAAGTATCAATTTGTAAATGTTTTTTTTTTTTTTTTGTGTAGAAACTGCCAAAAGAAGTATAGCATCAAAATTTCAATTTAACCTTAGAGTATGTTTGGATAGAGTATTTTAAAATTTCAGAAAATTTAAAATTTAGAAAAATTAAAATGCATCAATTAAAATTCTTTTATTTTCAAAATTATGTGTTTGGATAAAGAAATCTTCATTTTCAAAGTTTTGTATTTGGATAAAGAAATTGAATTTTTCGTTTTTAAAATTTTGAATCTCATGCACGAAAAAAAAAAAACACGTGAGGTGGATAGTATCATGAGAAAACGAATGTCGAAGTACTAGTTTGTAATTGAGACGGAGCAAAAAGTTGTGCGATTAGAACTTCTAAAAAAGAGAAAATTTCAATCTCTCATCTTTTAGAAGAAAATTCAAATTTCACATTTTTAGTTATTTAAAATTCCGTTTTAAAATTTTAAAAATTTAAATTCATCATATAAAAATATTCAAACAGTAAATTTTAAATTAAAAAATTTTAAATTTCCTAATAAATTATTTTCTCCAATTAAAATTCTCTATACAAACACACTCTTAAAGTATATGCATCTATTATTAATATAAAAGAGAAATAATAAAACTTGGCGCACATAACCATCTATTAATGAGGTCCCAATTTAACTTGAGATTGAATCTAGTTCATAGGACATAATATTAAATAAATGAATTTAATTTTAATATACTGTGTCTGTCAGTATAAACTCTGCACATAATAAAATAACTAAAATTATTTTAAATATAACATTGAAAATAGTATTACAAAGATTAAAAAAATGAATTATATAACAATCTATGATCAAATAACAGTATAAACACCTTATATGCAATCAATGAATTCCAAATTTTTAAAAAAATAGAATAGAATGCGCATATTTTACTGTAAATTTTGACAAATACTGAGAAATATTTTTATGCCAATATATTACTGCCAATCTTGACAAATACCATACAGATTATGATAAATAATTCTGACTGTAACATTGTAATGAGCTTAATTCAAGCTATTGTATGCAGCACCACATTCCTCTGTTCACTACTGCGGAAAAACAATAGCAGTAGAAAATTGTAACTACATCCAATTGTAATTAAGATATCCATTTCTATAAATTTGTTCGGCTCAAAAATGTGAATAGCATATGTAGGTTTACCTCCTGTTACAATCATAACTGGCGTCCCTCCTTAAAAAATATACATTGAATTAATTAAAACTCCTCTTCCTTGATATACATAAATTATTCCTTAGAGCAATACAAAATTGGGTTTGGAGTGTTGAATATGTATCTAAGTTGTAATTGACAGATCTTTCAGCTGCTGAGGATCCACCTCAGATGGTGATCTCGTGAGGGCACACTGTGCAGTCGTTGTTTTTGGAAAAGCAATGACATCTCTGATGGAATTAGCCCCCGCCAACAGCATAACCAATCTGTCCAACCCATAAGCTATGCCTCCTACATTTCATATACAAAAATTTTCAGTAAAATCTACAATTATTGTGCCCCTGGAACAATGATTCGAATAGTGCGTTTAAAAAATCATACTGATCAATTTTTAACCACATAACCCTCCAATATGTAACTGTAATCATGCAAGTGGAGCATATAAACATTCTTTGACACACTCCTTACAACTTTCTCTATGAGCCAACAACTGAACCCCCTTTTTTTCCAAATCCTTTCCAGTTTCTTAAGATTGCTCAACCAACATTTTCCCAACATAATTTGTAGTCTTAAGGCACACCTAAACCAAGACAACAGAAGTAAAGCTGAAGACACTGTTTCTAAAATTGCTAGCAACTGTGTCCATCCTTTACTGAAAATCAACAAATAGCATGTTTGCTATACAATGGAAATCATTTTTGGGGACATGAAAATGGTAAGTGTATTAACATGGCTAATTGGTTAAAATTTTGGGTTTACAAAATAAATTGTGGCCAGAGAAGTGAAAATTTGATTTTTGTTGAGAATAATTTATTCTATATGAGAGATGTATAGTTTTTTTTAAAAAAAATCTATATTTATATTTCAAAAGCGAATAAGTGATTCTACTTTGCCATCCTAACAAGTGATTCTTCTAAACTCAGCTTTTAAAATCATTCCCAAACAAGAACCAATTTATTTTACAAAAAAAAATCTTTTAAGATCAACTCTACCAAATCTAAACCAGGCCCTAGCACAGTTGCATTTCATGAACCACCCATGCATATTGTTAGCCATTACTAGAGGAAAATTGCCTTTTAATAGACGGATAGTTGGACAATGGACACAGTCACAGACCAATGATACTACTCTAGCCAGATAGTTCAGTTTCTCAAAGGAAAAGAGAGGACTTGAGCTATAAACTATTTTAGAACGTGTACAAATCTGCATACCATGTGGTGGAGCCCCCATGTCAAGTGCTTCAAGAAGATAACCAAACTTTGCTTCAGCCTGTAAGAAATTACAATGCATAATTCATGTTGTACTAAATTAGTAAAATGTCTTCTATGATACTACACATATACACGTTCAGCCCCTATTTCAAGAATAGAAAAACTGATAAATATCAAATGTGCCACAGATCATCAAAGAAACAGAAGTCAAAACTGCATTTTGCATAAAGATACTTGTCACAAAATAAAATATGGAGTCATATACAAGGAAATTCATTGCATCAGTGCAAGTACATACATAAGCTTTCAAACTAAATCAACACATCTCAAAACAAAATAATTCTATTCAGTATTTCTTCATGTTAAGATCTGTATCATTTTGGAGAGCATTTTGTAAAATTTTAATAGGCTCGTGTTTTTCCTACCCTTTAGCCATTCAGTTTTAGATCTCTTAAGTTTTATTTCCATTAAGATCTGTACCCCTTTTAATTATCAGGATAGTAACTAAAATAATAAGACTAATCAGATCTCAGTTAAGAATCCAGAAAAAAAGTAATGGGACACAGGAAAACAATAACCATACATAATTCTAGTTTAAATTTGTCTGGCAACATTGAAGCATTTTATAAATATAGAAAGATGCAAAATAAATAAAAAGACAACTAAGCACAGGAATGGTGACATAGTCATTATTTCAGATTAATGGTCCACTAACCTGCTCCATTGAGATGCCAACAATCTCCAAAACCTTTTGTTGTATATCACGTTTATAAATTCTTAGACTTCCCCCACCAATCTGACAAAAAATAGGGACAAATTTATACTGTTATTGATACAGATATCAGTGATCAAATCACCTGCCTCACAGCTTACGGAGGGAAAGTAATCAGAAATGACTCTTACCTCCACTCCATTGTAAACCATGTCAAAAGCCAACGCACGAGCAGATGCAAGGTCATTCATGTCTTCAGGATTTGGTGCAGTGAAAGGATGATGAAGAGCCTGAACTAGACCATAATTCAGAATAATGGCAAGAATAGTAACAAAGATAACCAGGAAATGATTTATTATACCCAACCACATTACTAGGACATCTTTTTCCCTCAAGATAAAAAAATCAAGCCCTAACCACAGGCCATCCAGTTCAATTTAGAGAAAGATAGAACAGAATATTTTAGAGAGAATTAATACAGTTCTAAATATCACTCATATATATAGACTAGTTGATAGACTTAGTGGAGATTATTTCCTAATTCCTAGGCTAATATTAATTTAGTACAAATTCCTAAACACTAATACCCATAAGTTCTAATTGAATTTTGTCATGCGATACATGAACATACTGTTTCCTAAGTGCATTAACTAATATTTCCAAAACTTCCCAAACAAAGGAACTGAGTAAAATTCAGGGCTTGATGAAAGGAAAATTGCCAATTCACACATTGAAATAAATTTAAAGAAAAAAAGAGAAAAAACAGCAAAAACTGTAACGACAAAGAACAGTCATACAATTCAAAACAAGACATTTATTACATTGAGAAATACACTATTGGGTTTAAAAGCAGAACTGACCTCAAGCCTTTGCTCTGGATCATTCCACTCAAACATTGGAAAATCAGTGATCCACAAAACTGAATGCCTGCCCTAAAACTCGAACAAAACAACCAAATAATATTAGAAAAAGAAATAGTTGAGAAAGAGAGCATGGTGATCCACTGCATAAAACCAATCACTAACTTACATGGTCAACCAAACCTAGGTCGTGGGCTACATAAACTCTAAGACGATCTAAAGTTTTATTTACAGACGCATGATGACCCACTGCAAACAAAATCAGATCACTTGGTCCTGCAGAGCATCGCCTTAACAAATTCCCTCTAGTTGTAGGATCCATACTTGATACTAAAGCAGAGATTCCCTCAATATTCCCTAAAATCAAAGGTTTGCACAATACACAATGGAATATAATAAATATCTCCCAATATCAAAAAATACATATTATTAATAGCAAATTCATCCTTTACCATCATCCAAGACCTTGAGAAAAGGCAAACCCTTTGCACCAGATTTGAGTGCTTCATTGTAAATATCACCTTTCTTAAGAGCTGAATTTGAGTATTTTTTTGTACCAGAAGGTACACATAACACTTTGATAACTCCCCCATTCTCCAAGGAATCAGAGAATACCTTGAAGGAAGACCCTGAGAAAATGTCAGATACCTGCAGCAGCAGAAAAGTTATATTACAGCAAGATTCCTTAAGAAGCAAATATAAGTAGCTACTGCAATACAAGACAACAGCAAGGGATATCAGTTATCAAATCAAAGAGAATACAAACACAAAAGACAGGATCATAAAAAACAACTACCATACACAAGCTATGGAGGAGGAGAAAGAAAGATTATTACATCTTTTAACTCAAGATCAAATCTGGTATCTGGCCGGTCTGAACCATATCTACTCATTGCTTCAGCATATGTAAGCCTGGGAAAAGGGTTTGGTAACTCCACACCTTTAATTTCAAGGAAAACCTGCAACAAATGCTCCTTACTCACACTAACACATTGATTGGCAAATGAAAGAAAATGGGAAGAAAGAAAATTACGGGAAGAGAAAGTAAAGAGAAAATAATGAAATTTGTGATGTTGTTTGGTTTGGAAGAAAAAGTGGAGAAAGAAAATGGTAATTTCTTTATTCTTGTTTCTTTGAAGAGAGAAATAAGAGAAGAAAACCATAATTTGGCAAATGACATCAGTGCCATTTTTCCTGCAACTTTACTACTGGTAAAAAAAAAATTCAGAAAATCAGTTATACAATTTAAAATTCGATCATCATATACTGACCATAATTACCAAAAAAAAACTCAGAAAAAAACGATAAAACTGTTAATGTAATCAAATTTTGAATGTAAAGGACTTTCAATTGCATTAGGTACACCAAGAAAAAAGGCTATTATGATGAAACCATCCTCAATCACTCTCACCAATTAGCATTATGATCCAATTATTATAGCCATCTTTATGTAAATCCACTTACATAAAAGATCTATATAAATAAAAATTGGCTTACTATCACAGAATTTAACTTGGAGAAATAAAAAAAGCTCTTCCTAAGAGGATGTATAATGATAAAGTAGTTGGTTTTGATAATATTCCATTTGAAATTTGGAAATATATAGAAGAAAAAGGTACCATTTGGCTCATAAAGCTATTTAATGAGATTTTAAGATCTAAGAACAAGGTGTCTTCCTCTAAATTTTGACTTTAATTGTCCTACATTCTCAGTTGATATTTATACATGCTTCTAAATCTTCAATGATGACATTTGACAATTCAAATCACTAAAGGAAATTCCCTTCTACTTATACCTTATTCCTTTGTTCTGAATTTCCACCTCAAGTCATGACATGCTTTTATTACTTCCAAGTTTCAAAATAATGAACAATATGCATTTTATAAGATGTTAGAGAGGTCTGATTACAGATGGTATAGACTAACCTTTCTAATCAATTCTTCATTAAGCTTTAATATATCCTCGTAAGGAGTAAAGGCCATTTCCATATCTAGTTGGGTGAACTCAGGTTGTCTATCAGCTCTTAAATCTTCATCACGGAAACATCTGGCAAAAAGTAAATTGCATTTTATCCAAAAAGAAAAGTCACTTACATCATAATTGTTTCAATTTTATGTTTAGTATAGCTTACAAAAACAAGCATTCTATATTCTTAGTTTATGAAAGTCGCTTAAACAAAATGCATATTAATATAGGGAAAAAACTCAGAGAAAAAGGAAAAAGCACTACATAGGGGACAATAACATATTCTCGTAAAAGAAGCCAAGCTACAAATAAAGACTCAAACATAAGGTGAAAATATTACCTTGCAATCTGATAATATTTATCAAAACCAGCTACCATTAGCATTTGCTTAAATAGCTGAGGACTTTGTGGCAAGGCATAGAATGTTCCTGGCTTCATAATTCATGTGATAGTGAATCAACAAAACAATATCAATTAAGTAGCTCACAAAAAATAGATAAAAAACTTCCATTGATTCTCGGCTTACTCTTAGCAATGCTCTGCTCATCAAAATGTTACTCCAATAAAATTAAAATCATTCAGTGGCATAACACAGACAAATAGTCAATGCAGCTATGGTTCTTATTAATGGGAACTGTACTGTGTTTGCAATCATGTTTTGCACTACCATAACATAAGAGACTTAGTTGCAAGGATATGAGTATAGATAAAGGTATGAGAAAGAAATGACATTTTTGAGAGAGAAAATATTGTACGGGTCTGTCAATATAAATTTTTAAAAGATTATACACACACAGAAAGAGAGAGAATTTTATTTAATAAAACTGTATGAAAAATGTTTATCAGAAATTATAAAGGGGAAGGTATTCTTTGTACAGGCCTGTTTGGCATTCAGATCTCAGACTGCAAACAACAGAGCAAAACCAGCAGGAGCACATCTTCACATTCCAGGAGATGAACTGGTTGGGCTCTTCGTGACGGGGGGGGGGGGGGGGGGGGGGGGGGGGGGGGGGGGGGGGGGGGGGGGGGGGGGGGGGGGGGGGGGGGGGGGGGAGGGAGATTTGGTCCTACAAAAGCTAAAACAAAATTTCCCCACTGTACTGACAGGATCAATATCTTTAAGGTATGTTACTCTGACTTCTTTACTCTATTGTAATTGGAATCCATTTTAAACCAAGAAAAATAAAAGACTAACCAACTTTTATAGATAAATCTAATGCTAGACTGTCCTAACTGGACACCCTTATTACTGACAAGGACCCACCATTGAAATATATTGGATAAATTTCATGATCATAATCTTGAGCAACAAATACTGCAAAACAATAATCTCATGCAAGAGGTGAAAAGATCTAAATACCTGGATTCTTGATGGAACTAAATAATCCCGGGCACCTTCTGGTGTGGATCTTGACAGTATGGGAGTTTCAATCTATCTTGTGACCAAAAAAAGGTAAGATCAACACAGGATATCAAACACTAACACAAAGTGAGTAATAACAGTGGAGGGCAAGCAACACAATTATTCAGTGAACAGAGAAAATAACTTAAGTGATGAACTCACAGAATAGTACCTCCACAAAACCATGAATGTCTTCTAGATATCTTCGAATGAGTTTAACCACCTTATGCCGCAGCAATATGTTGAAATTCATTAGTTGCCGCCTCAGATCAAGACATCGATACCTGCAAAACACCAATTATAAGCAATAGATCTCTTATAAACATACATGAAACAATTGAGAATGGGTATTATGAAAGAAACTTAG
This sequence comes from Glycine tomentella, assembly GCA_007407185.1. Lineage (NCBI taxonomy): Eukaryota > Viridiplantae > Streptophyta > Magnoliopsida > Fabales > Fabaceae > Glycine > Glycine tomentella. The sequence goes on from PYAF01003877.1 coordinate 5,139,631, forward strand.
ATAGGTCAACCACAAAACAAAATTCTCTCGTTTCTACAAAAGCAAAAGATAAATCAAACATGTGATTACTAAATAAATGACTTTCTAACATTAAAAAATAGACCACAAAATTAATACGAAAAAACCATGAAAATCAGATAAAAGTAAATGCCCCAACCATGTGAAGTTAAAGAACAGAAGCTATTTTCCCATCAGATTCACAAGTGAAATAATAAGATTTTGATCTCAAAATGACTAACTTCTACAAGAAACCAACCAACATAAATAATTACAAATAAGCAATTACAAGTATCATGTAACTTGACGGCTAGTACCTCAAACGGATTTCCTCTTTAAGAGAGTCTTTTGCATCATCTGCTGTAGTGACCAAGAATGGCAACTTTGAATTTACAGAATTTAGCACTTGAACTCTATTTGCAGCAACCTGCCACACATATATACACAAAAAAATTGGTCGATATCAATAAATAAAACAGTCAACAGATCTTCAGAATCCAGACACCAATCGCTTCAGTACAAAGCACATTTCTTCACAGCATAACGAGCAAGGAACATGGGGAAGTATTGGAGAAAATAAAACCTTCAGGCAACCAAAATGTTTTCTATTCAATAGCAAAATGAAATTCACCCGTACTAATGATATATACCTCGATGAAGCCTGTTTGCATCTTCTTGTTGATTGACTCATTTGGCCTAGACCTGACAACACCTTCAATGGCAACCACGTACTCAAGTCTCAGGTCATTGATAGCAGAATGGGCATCTGGAAATTCATCTGGAAGGGTTGTAACCTGAAATACAAGTTTAATTAGAATACATACTAAGTACAATTACAAACAACAGTAACAGTGAAGTAGGAAATGCATAACAGAAAACAAAGAAAGCCGCATTGGCAATACAAAAACTTTTATGAAATGAACGAGGCTAAGTAAATATCCAGGTGCCAATAAAATACCAAAGGGGAACTGGATTAAGAAAAGCAAGCATTTGCAACAGGCAAGTACCTGAATAATGCCAGTGTGGTCTCTGAGATTAAGAAATGTGAGGCCACCATGGACCCTGTGAAGGGCAACCCACCCACAAAGCTGGACACTTTTTCCCACATCATTTGAAGACAATTCACCACAATATGCAGTCCTGTTGACCCACTCCAGGGGTTCACTGAGGGCCAAAGGTGTTTTAGCATTGGAAGTGAGTATTTCAGAAGCAGAAGCAGAAAACACGGTTCTGGTTCTGGTTCTGGAAAGTGACGGTGGAATGGTGTTGGAAACTCTGCACAGAAACACCACACATGGCCTCGTGCGGAAGGCCATCAAAGGCAAAGCTTTAAGGAACAAAGACATGGTTTTTTTGAGAAAATGGAAATTAGATAATGGATACCCAGTAACGAAATATCCTTAAATTGAATATTTAAAACCCAAACAAAAGATTCGGACTCTGTAAATTGAAAAAACTAAAAAAATAAAAATGATGAATTCTTGAAAAGTATTGAAATTTGCTGAAGATTGGCGCTAAGAGGAATACTTGCACCTAGTGAGAATAATGGGTGGATAATGATGAATGGGAAAAATAGAATAATTGTAGAGCAACCATTCACCAGAAGAAAGATGAAGAACAGTGGAACGCAGTAAATGCAAGGAGTAGCACCGTGTCGTGGGAAGGACATAACGGATGAAATATTCTTTTACCGAAACGACGTAGTTTCAGATGTGGGTCGATAAACGGGAAAGTTTGTGAAATAATGGGCTTCTTTTTAGGGCTCAATATACGTCATGGGTCTATATCTAGATGTCCAAATCATACCATAAGCTTAGTAATGGGCCTGAAGCTGTTGTAATGGGTTGGGTTGGGGAATATAGGATCAAAAGCCTTGGGCCTTCAAACCAACAAACCTACTTACGCGAACTGAAAAGACAGTTTAAAAGCTGAAAATTAAAATTTAAATAATTTTAAATATTGATTATTTGATAAATAAAGAATAAAAGACATAGACATAAATAATTATTTGGTCAAAACTTCAAATTCCGTTATTAAAATTTTCATATTTTAATTTAAGATAACTCATTTATTATATTAAAAACTGAGATAGTAATAATTTTAATATAATTAACAAGAATACTACAGTATCGTTAATATATAAATGAAAAAATCAATTAATATTTTAATTTTAATTTCTATAAAATTATAATAAATAAATACTAAAGTAATTTATTTTTCATTAAAATTATTTTGCTGCTATATAACTTGATTGTATGTTTATAGAAATAAAAGTGAAAATAGTCATTGATTTGTTCATTTGTGTATTAAAAATACTGTAGTATGTTTTGTTAATTATATCAATTAGTGCATTATTAAATTTTCAGTGAGTATTATAACAAAGAAATATCTGAAACACGTCACGTGTTGGATTCTCCATAAACTTGAAATTTTGAATAAACTTATGGGGCAAACTAATAATTTTGACACAATCAATGCTTAAAACAGACTCACTGAATTTTGATTATAAAAATGACTCAAATTGATTAATCAGTTATACTAGTGTGCGTGAGAGAGAGTGATTGAAAAAACATTAGAATCTTCAAATGTGAAAGTTTAAATAAGATATGATATATGATTGGTAAATAATTTTATGTTTTAAATATATAATTATGGGTTGGATTCTACTTAAAGAATAAAGAAAAAAATTACAATGGGTAAAAAAATATTTTTAGTTACAAACTAAAATTTTGGAACAATATTTAAAGTTGCATTTTAAAAAAAAATAATGCTTTAAACTAAGAAAATTCTTTTTTTACCCAAACCAGATTTTTAGCTAATAAATAAAATTTAACGAATCAATAAGTTATAAGTAAACACCTCAATGTCATGATTCTATTGTAGTTTCAATTTGAAATATTAGAGTGATATGAATAAAATATTCCCAACATCATCCATAAGTTGTTGCTTGTAATTCTGTTGTGTGTTTCGATTAGGGATGCAAAGCTTATATAGATGAGAAACTTGTGCCGCAAATAATACAAAACTCATTTTTCTTTTGAAACAAAATTAGACAACTAAGATTTTATAAATAAACAAATAGAAAACAAAGATATTGCACCGGCAACTATTAGTGCTCTGTTTCCTTAGTTAAAAATATTAACATTGATTAGTTTCCACAGTTTTCATGGCTATAAAATTAATTCTCAACTCAAAATTAGACATACAATCATTGTCTCTCCTAAAGATATATCTTCTGAAAATCAAATACAATTTCTCTTGCACAAAGTAGCATGAATTGCCTAATTTCTTTTTCCAGTGGATGCATATGCTATTTTTTTTTCGATTCAATGCATATGCTATATTTACTAATATATAAAAAGAAACCTTATTAAATACTACTAATGTATAATGATTAAAATGAGAAACATAAATTAATAGGGTGATTAGCAATATTGATAAAGACTGCTGAACATCCGTGAAGCAACCAGCAGGCAACAGAATATATATTGATAGGTTTGTATCTTGGGACCATAAATTAATTAATCATCTCCATATTATACACTGCATGAGCTCTTCTCGTGAACCTTTAGAGAGCTGTCCACAAGGAAAAGAATGGAAAAAGTATTGGTTTTTGTGTGATGTGTGGCCAATTATTTGTCCCACTCTCATTCACGGGATGCTTCTGTCTCCAACCTCAACTCCAAACAATATTTCTCAACCTTTCTGCTCCTGTAACTCTCCACCTTATATATATTTCTATGTTCATCAAACATTTTAATCGTGTGGGAGAGAGATGCTTCGCTTGATGTGGTTCAATCCTTTTAGAGATATTATTCATATCTCATTCTTGTTTATATTCACACATTTTCTGATTTATGTACAATTCTCAATCCATTTCCATTTATTTAGTTTGCGGGTGGTCGGGGTGAACCAAGACATCATAATTATATCAAGCAAGACACAAGATTCAAATTTGCACAATTTTATATTCATAGCTAAAGATTACTCACGTGACTATTTTATACTTTTCACACATTAACAAGAAGTTTCACAACTTATTTTTCAAAACAATATTGTGTGTTCATCAAACATTCAATCATGTGGCAGAGAGATGCTTGGGTTGATGTGGTTGAAACTTCTACAGACATTCACATCTCATTTTTGTTCATTCACATTTTCCAATTTATATATTTAGGGCTCTCAATTCATTTTCATTTATCTGTCGTCTAAATTTAAGAGTTATTGATTTATTTTAATATGTTAAGAAAACGTAGTTGCTAAACTCTAAAACATGCACGAGTGAATTCAATTAATGAAAATTAACAGTAAATTCATTTTAGATTTTGACTTCGTTTGCAGTTTATACAAATCTATTTGTTTCACTTGATGGCCGAAACCCGTTACGTTATTTGGACAAATTTAAATTCGTAGGTAAAGATTATCCACGTGACAATTTTATTTTTTATATTTCAGTATGTATTTTTTTCACACGTTACAAAAAAATTTGACAACTTATTTTTTATGGGAAACTTGGAAATCATGAGAACTAAAATTGGTCAAACTGACTGATGACTAATTGTTAGATTATCGAGAACAAAAATCTAAATTTTAAGATTTAAGTATGGGGTGAAAGTGAATAAAGCTTGTTCCAGGAAAGGACTCGACTTATTAAAAGAAAAAACGAGCAAAAATAATTAGTTTTCAAACTGGTAGTCACACGTTTATTCAATTAATCTGCACCTACCAAAAGACAAAACATTGATTTGGCTTTATAGCTAACCCATGCAATAATTTAGCAACTAGCAAGCTCGAAATGATTTCCTGCCCTTCCCATCCATGTCATGCTTAATTATACATAGAATTATAATAAACATTGTACATGTATTTATATGGTTTATTTGAAGTGACACACTGCCCTTGAACAATTTAATTTGCCTGGTAAACTAATTACATAGGTGTTTCCTCGTAGTTGCCATGATATTAACGAATAAAAAGCCCAAAGCATATAGAGCCAAAAATCTAAGCTGGTGTATCTTTACGGCTTATACGCATGCATATAATTGTAAAACTACACCTAACATAAGCACTGTCCATTTTTTCTTATCAGCAATAATCTTTCATTAATTAATAGCACCAGTGGGTGCTGAAAACATATTAAAAAACCGCAACCCCAGAATGAGCCGCCCCCAAACTAAAGCTGAACAATAAAAAAAAATTATATATGAAAGAGAAAGGAGCAGACAGCATCTTTATCTTTATCTTTATCATTAAAAAAAGCTAAGTAAATGAAATTATATATATAAAGAAAAAGGGCAAATGCTTTCCTTAAATAAATAAAAATATCACACGTAGGGCAATACATAATTTATATTAAAACAATACAATAGAATGATAAAATTAAAGAGTACATCAATATTAGGGGGTAAATTTTAGTGGGGAAAAGATAAATTGAGCAATATAAACAGTAAATGGAAATTTTTTTGAAAAAAAAACATCACAACAATATTAAGGTGAAATATTAATAAAATTATTAATCAAATGTTGCAATTGTTATAATGAATTATCTTGAGAGAAGAAAATGTTCTTATTAAATTTTTTAAATAGGTCTGAATCCGACCACAATGCACTAATAAACAGTTAGTTAATTCGCACTGGTGCATGTGTCAAAAAATAAAATCGTATTGGTGCATCTTACTGAAATAATACTTTATTGAATAAAGCAATTGCGTGCGTTAAGTGAGTCATTAATACTATATCGAGTTCTATTCTCGTATATGATGGATTAGAGACGAAGAGTAATCTAAATATCTTCAACGCAGTTTGAGTTTAAAATCCTATATATGTGGTGACGTAGAAGTAGATGAATTATTATTATTATTATCTTTTCCCAAAATTAACTTCTGGTTTGTACGTAATCTCGTTACGTGCTATGATATGTATAGTTAAGAGTCAATTGGATTCTGTTTATAGGTTGATTAGACTGCTATTTCTCATCAAACAAAAAAAGTTAGGACTAAAGGCGGCCCGTCGCATTCATATACCTTCCACTGTGTTCTTATCTTGGAAAATATTCCGTAATAATAGATACTATTTTTCTAAAAAAATCAACTTTATTTTTAATACTATATATATATATATATATATATTTGACGACGTCAATTTTTTCATGTTTAATAAAACAGTTTTAGCATAAGTTGATTGAAAGGGATAAAAAGAATATATAAGTAGTATAAGATTAAAAATCATAATGGAAAGGAAAAAGAAATATTCGTGCATGGGAACATAATCAAGAATATCAATCATGGATTCATGGCCTATGAAAAATAATGGAAACCAATTGATAAAGATTGTTGTGGACCCTCCGGATCAGGTTATTTAAATTTGCGTACTGAATCATGTTATTCGATTATATGATTGAAGAAAATTATATCCTTATATTCGATGATGATGATCATTTGGGTGGTTGCAATTCTTCATTTGCGAATATTAGTAACTGTCAAGTTGCAGGCTAAACTCATCCATTATTGATAAATATATCGAGTGTTTGGTTCAAAGAAAAAAGAAAAGGATAACAGAGTTGAAGATTTCATATAATCTTACATTAATGATAAGATCAAAATAGATTATATATAAAAGTGAGATGTAAATCTTACTTTGTAAGTTGATTATGTAATGTTGAGTTAAACTTAAATTTATTCATTCAAATAATATTAGAGACTATCCTAGATAATGTTATTTGATCTATTAGATTATTTGCTATTAAATCATCCACATCTGTCCAAACCTATAAATGTTACGCTTCAAATGTTTAGACCCTAATGTGAGGTGGGTGTGTTAGATATCATAAGTTGATTAGTGATAAGGTTAAAATAGAATATACAAAATATAATAATTAGTTTGATTTGATGGTTGAGAATTGAGAACTTAAAGAGAAGGGAGAAAAGAGAGATAAAAAATTCTAATGACTTTTTGATATTTATAATAAAACTAACATTTGTTGATAGAAAAAGGAGGAAGAGAGGTATTTAAAATACTTGAAAATAAATTATACTTTTTGATATTTATTGTTTTTTTTTATAAGCTATTTATGTTTTTTTTTTCTTTTTAAAATACTTGTATTGGAATCAATTTTCATAACTCAATAAATATTGGAAGAGAATTTATTTGTTCAATAGTTTTACAATTATTTTTGAAAAATAGAT
>PYAF01003877.1:5146911-5160072 GCA_007407185.1 Glycine tomentella
TCTTATACCTCTCTAAAAAATATTTTTTTTTCTTTTTCTTTTCTTCATTTTTGAACTCTAACAAAAATAATTTAAAAACCTTCTTTCTCATCCCTTTCACTGTTTTCAAAACATACTAGAAAGTTTGAGATAAAAAAAAAAACTTTTTTCATTTCATTTTTTCCCTATCAAACATCATATTAGTAAATGTTTTGATAATGAAATAATAATTGTAATGTAGAATGATGAAATTACTAATCTTAAAAAAAAATTCAGAATAAATTATAAGATTTATGTTTGAGTTATATAAAGACGTGGACATGGAATTACAATCCTAAAATCATTCTTAATTTTATTGTGTAGATTTAAAAATTGAAAATAGTTATGATAATGTACTTGTTGAGGTAATAAGAGCACCATCAAGGAATATAACAATAATAGGAATGAGGTGGGTAAGGTGATAGTGGTAACGAGAATGAAAATGATTACAATAACTATAAAATATTGGTATGTGATAGTGGGTAAGGTGATGGTAAGTAGTAACATAATAACATTGACAACGATATTAGTCAAGAGCATACTCAAGTTCAGCAAAGGGGATTAGGAACAAAAAAACATACACGTTCCTAAAAAAAGTTTAATATATATAAAACATATGTAATTATATTAAGTACAAAATAATTCTGTAAAAAAATACAAAAAATATATATCTTTAAATGCATATTATATTCTTATTAAATGATGATAGAGTTAAATTTTTTAAAACTTAAATTATCAAAAGAAATATCGAAAGACAAATAATAATGAATCTTAATTTTATAAGGATTAATTAAAAACATTTAATTTTAAATTAAAATTATATATATTGTCAATATAATACAGTTTTTATACGCACATTCAATATTGTCACATTAAAGTAATAAATAGAACGATGCAATAAAATAATAAAATCATATTGAATATTTGCATAAAAAATATTAAATATATATAAAGTAATAAAAATCGGTATTAATATTTTTTTTAATTCGTCATCACAAGGGTGAGAGGAACCAACAAGAGCTGAATTTAGTGAAAAAGAACTTGCCTCTTATAATGTAATAAACTAAAATTTAAATTCCTACTAAAAAAATTGGTGGCAACAGTGTCAAAACAAAATTGTATGTGAAGAATATACGTGTGGGAAGAAAAGTTAAAGATGAGAGCTTGTCCATGCTCTTACTACACCAATCTTGTCTACTTCATCCACCAACCATTATTGCAGCCAAGTCAAAGAATCCAAGTGAGTTGAGAACAAACAAACTCATGAATTATATTCTTTAAAGAAAAAACTAGAGAGTTTTGTGTAATCCTGAAATTTACAATTATTATTTCAATTCGAACAAAAACACAAAATAATAACACAACCCGAAAAAAAACCTAATCATTCGTTAAAGCATCAATAACCTGTTAACCACAACAAACTAAAAAGTAACAAGTCAAAGTTCCACACTCTACTTTCACTTGTTTTTTCTTCTTCCCCAATATAGTTTATCTGCACTCTTCATTCTATCACGTGATTGAAGTGATGCGTTTCTCCACTTTCTTCCGTGACAGCAAATATGTCTACAACCATACCAAAATTTACATACAAGAAAGAAGGACTCACGCGTCCCACACACACTGCACTTTTTGTTTTTTAACGCCAAATTTAACACAACCTATTCTTTAACTCTTTTTTTTTTTTTTTCCGAGTTTGGAGAAGTATAAAATCTGACGGTAACTAATCTGACACGTGGTTGAACATCAAGGCATTCCCTTGTTGGCGTAGGAGTTGACGAGCGCCAAGGCATTGCTGGTAAACTTCTTGACATTGGTGACGCGATCGCATACAACCGTTTTCACGGGACAGTCCGCTACGTCCTGGAATCCGTCCGTACAGGTCTCTTCGTCGGTGAGTGCAGCGCTCATCCACGTCTGCACGTTGCTCATCTGAAACAGGAACGAGCTGGCGCCGGCGCCGGCGGCTCCAATCTGACGCATCTGCTTCAACGAGCCGCGGATTTCGTCCACGGCGTCGCCGAGGTTCGAGAAGCAGTCGTGGAGAGCGAGCGCGGCGCGCGTGCTGCCGCCGTAGTCGGCGTCGCGCGTGAGATTGGAGACGTAGGAGGCGGCGCGATGGACCTTAGAGAGGCTCACGGCGATGGCAACGCGCGCCAGCTGGCCGGGGTTCTGTTGCACCGCACTGGCGTAGCGAGAGAGGGAGGTGAAGCACACGTCCGGGTAGAGCGTGGTGTTGCAGCTAGTGCGGATGAAATCGGCGTCGCCGTCGCCGTCGCCTGGGGAGGGTGCGCCTTCGTCTCCGGCGGTGGCCGTCGGGTAAAGGCTGGAGAATGCGGCTGCAAAGAGGAAGAGGGAGAGAAGGAGATAGTTAAGCCGTTGGGTTCTCATTGTTTGTTTCTATCGGTTATGGTTTGTGCTATGAGTAGTGTGGGTGTCCGTGAAAGAGAGAGAAAGAGATGGGGTTTTGTAGGCAACAGTTTCGTGCGAAATTACCTTCTGCTTGTTGATTTTGGCTAAAATAACTACAATGCCATCTTTTATTTTTATCTGAAATACATGCTAGTCCTTTAGTTAATTATAGGTTATTTTAAATATTTGAAATGAGTCGAATGTTTGGATTTTGATTGAAAGTGATTTGTTAATATATTCTTGCTTATTTTTATGATTATTTGAAAATAAAATCATAATGCAATTTGTTAATATATATTTCCTAAAAAGAAAGTAGATATGTGTTAGCAAATTATTATGGATTTGTTAAGGTATATAGATCTCCTTTTTAGAATCAGCATTTTAGCAAGTTATAATTTTGATTTTTTTTAAATATATCTAAGGTTTATTTTGTTAACGTACATTATTCATTTTGAAACTATTAAGCGCGCATGAATAATTAGCGTGGGATATGTTACCGTTTATTTAGATATTTTAGGTTTAAATTTTGAATATATAACTGTATTAAATATTTAGAATTTTTTTTTACTCATTATCTATAATGAATGATACTTATAATTTAGAGAAAAAAATAGTACTTATCCTAAAAAAAGTTAGTATAATTAACATATTTTATATGAAAAACATACTCTCTTTTTTCAGCTTGTATTATTTTGTTTTTCTGTTTAAATAAATATTGTAGAAAGTTATGTTTTAGTTTTTGGTCTATCCCTTATTGGATGCATTGAATTGTTAATTGAACGAACAAGAAGAAAAGTATTATTGAGGTAGGAATGATTTCTAGCATGTTTGCTTTTACTTTATTCACCAAGAAGTTAATTAGAAGGTATAGCTACTATGCCTTTGGCAAAATTGATAGTATAATTTTCCACGTTCTGGATAACTGGCACGCCACAGGCATCTTTATAGCATTTAAAGAAGTTCATTCGTGGTTGATTTATTTAGGTTTAAATATATTTCAAATTTTTGTGTTTGATTTTTGATAAATTTTTCTTTTAAATCAATTTCTTGATATTTAAATTTTTTTATTTTAAATATTTATTGTGAATAAAATGATAACTTGTTTGTTAAATATTTGATAACATAATTTGTAGTTATTCAAAAATTAAGTTATCAAAAATTGTTAATACTTAATGTTTTTGTTTTAAAATCAAATTTAAATTTTGTTGGCAATTAAAAAAAATCGCCGGAATTAATTAAAAATAGATTTTTTAATCGAAAAACATCATAGCATTCAGGACGCCTTCTAGCATGCGTGGGGTAAGTAAGTGGTGCACCGTGCGAAAGTTTTCTGAACCGTTGGATGAAGGAGTTCGTTCGAGATGCGCTAGAATGGACTGCACCGGATGGAAGTTTGGCGAGGCAGACCACAGGATCAGTAGTGGACCCCATTCATGCTCCCGCCGTTAGATCTCTCATTTTTCAAATGAAAGGTTAAGACTTTTTCAACTTTTATCTTTTCTCTGCATTTCCCAAATTATCCTTGCTCTTCTCCTACAACGTGACCCTTTCTAGTGTTGTGAGAAGAGGGATTTGGTTGTCACGCATTCGACGGCGCAGTACAAAAAAGTGACGAACAGAGACGCGCAGTTGGCGACGACAGGGTAAGAGGTGGCGCTCACGACGGCGACCACTGCGCGCAGGACGATGGCGGTCACGAGCACGAAGATGACGGTCATGAGCAGGACACGACGGCGACGATGAAACTCCGTCGTGTTTTAGATCCCAGCGTGTCCTCCCCTCCGCCACCAAACATTGACCTCTTAGCCACCACAACGTCGTTTCAACCAGCGACGTAGAGCCACGCGACGCAGGAGAAGAAGGCCATGACGAGGGACGATTTTGAGGTCTGAACTGGCTTCGATCTCGCTCCTCCTCGCTTCGTCGTCGGTAGCGTCTTCAACTCCGACGTACGAACGCACGCCGTTGAAATTGGCGATGCGAATCGCAGTTCGCAGAATCGATCATTGCTCGCAACACAGCGATAACAGACAAGGAAGGACTCTGTTTTGAATTTGATGGATTTGTGAAACTGATATATAAATGATGTCACTGTCACTGGTACTGTGTAATGTGGTTTTACTTTGGGGGTTCGCAAATGGAGTGAGGAGAAGCTTAGGCTTCGTAAAATTAGGGGTATACGGAGGGTAATTGAGTTGAAATAAATACTGATATTTTTTAATAAATATTGGTGATATATATTATTTATTTATGGTACTGTCTGTAAATTGAGATGTCTGGGAAAGTTTGAGGAAAAAAAACAAGTTACTCAAATGATTTGTTTTTTTTTTGGGGGGGTACGAATTACTCAAATGATTGATTAAGAAAGAAAGTTTTGAAAATAATTTGACGTCTATATTACCTGTTTCTTGTTTGTTGTGACTCGTGAAGGAAAGTTTTGGTTGAAAAATAGTTTTGTCTGTTAGGGAGTTTTTTCGGCTTTTAGGAGATCTGAATTCACGCGACAAAGGCGAAAATCTTCTTTTAAGATCCATAATTACAATCATAACAAGCGTTCCATATTGTATAAATACTTTTAAGTTTAAGTAAAACATAAAATAAATATACATTTTATAAAATCTTTCAAATTTTATTAAATTTTTCCTAAATTCCTTACTTTAAACTTTTTAATTTATTTCATATCTCAGATACTATATCATAAGCCTTCAAATATTTGGATAGAATTTTTTTTAAATTTTAAGTAGAAGAGAAAAGAGAATTAATTATTTGGAAGAAAAAAAGTATTTACAGTTTAAATTGAAGGAATAAAAATATGATTAAGAAAAAAGATATAAATCTGTGTGCATGAAAGTAATACAAAAAATAACTTTTATAAAGTTGCAGAGAGTTTTCTAGTTTAGGAATGCGTACAAAAAGAAACTGGAGTTCGTTAATACACAATACTTAGATTTTTTTTTTTAAAAAAAAAAAAACTTACATACAATAATATCTTCTTCACCGATAGATTTTAAATTGAAATTTTAAAAAAAAATTTAAACCTTATAAGATCTTTTAAAAAAAATTATTTTTTATTTAATAATAGATCTCATTTTAATATTTTAATGAGAGAAAAAGATGATTTTTTTTAAATATTATTCAAATATTCTAAATTTTTCTACACTAATCAAATTTTCATGTTGAAGACATGCTCATCTCCTTTGTTAGAAGATACAGAAAAAATCATATCTTAAACTCAATTTTTATTCAAGATTTGAAATCAAATATGCTCTAACTAAATTAATATTGTATTTCTTCTCCTAATATTTCGGTGATATGTTGGCATGTAATACGTTCGGTACGTCAACAAAGTCGTAGTTGGAGCTTATCTTTTTTTAAAAAGAGACTAATTATTAACAAAAATTTTGCTAAAAAGAAGATTTAGGCAATAAAGCCAAAAACAGGTAGATTAAATAATATTAATATTTCACAAAGATTGGATCTTTTAGTTCATTCTTTAATATATTCATATAATGTCAAAACTTTACATATTTAAATGTAGAGCTATATTTCTGCCTAAATTTCATCATCTGAGATGAAGGCCAGTTTAAAAAATGAAGGATTATCTCATTTGGTTCAGAAGACGGAAGAATCAAAATAATGGCAGGCATGTGTAAGTAATAATAGGGGAAGGAGATGGGCGTTGCTTGGCGTGGGGACGCTACTTACATGATGAATAATAATAATTAATAATGAAAATAAATAATGTTTTAGGTGATAATAAGTGGAATGAAGGACGAAAACAGCAGAATGGAGAACCATTCCTGATTTTAGAATTATATATGTAAAAAAATATACTTATTAAATAAAATAGCAGTACTTTTTTAACTTGAATTATAATTTTCTTTATTTAACTGGAGTTATCGTTATTTTATTAAAAGTTTTAAGTTAAGTTACAACAATGAACAAGACAACAAATTTGGTTTCTCATCCGTGGCACTTAGCATGCCCTAAAAAAAAAGCATGCGCAGTGCCCACTTGATTGCAGTTTTGCGGCTAGTGCAGAATCTTAAAAATCAACCGTCAATTTCAGTCCGTGATGAAATCAACGGATTTTATCATCCTAAACATTCTTCTTATAAAATTCAGACACGGCTTCATCATGATTCAGTACTCAAATCTTACTGCACATTTTTATGCAACATCAACACGTAGGAAAATAACATTATAAGAGTATTTCTCTAAGTATCAAAAAGAAGCTAAATATATATTTTAAATAAAAAATCAATTTTTGAGACTAGTCTATAAAATAATAACCTAAGTAGCCGTACATTATTATGCGATGGCAATGGCATCCACTACAATATATAGTGTGAATTGGCTATAACCTAATAAAGCAGTGTGGGCTGTGGGCGAACACTTTTTTCTCTAGGTCGGTTAAGACTTTGGGTTGTTAATTAGGAAATTGGGGCAACGCATATACAGGTATGAATGTTTCTCACACTATGCCCACTATGCTTCAAGCGTGAAACCTTTGTTCACCTTTTTTTAGCTAACAAAACACACACAGACACAACATTCAATTTCAAGGACATGACAATCATTATGGGAGTTAACCTTTCCCACAATCAAAGCTCGCAACCGCAAGGAACTTTTCTTTCTTGCACCCAATTAGAGCTTAAGCATTGTCGTAGAGGTCACCATTAATTACCCTTAGGATATGAAAAATAACTTGTGCTTTAAAATAAATAATAAAAAAAGTAAAAACCATGTCATGTCCGAGTTGGTAAAGCTTGAGTTGAAATGCTTTATATTTGGCTTTGGCTTGCTTCTTTTTCAAACCTGTCTAAGTGAAGGGCTGTAAAAAAAGGGAACATAAAAGAAAAAGCGAGGGTTCATAAACTATGTATAATTATTATACCCACCATCATTCAAGCAACTATTTGCCCCAAATTTTGAAGTACAGGGGTTAGGGGCAACTAATGCAGCATGATAACATTTTGGAAAAGCTACAAGAGTGGTGTGTTCCTCGTTAATACCACGTTAGCTTTAATTTCAACTTTGACTTTTAAGGGGTCAAATAACAAACAGCAGCTAGCACAAGAAAAAAGAACATCATAATTTTGATTTGAAACCGTGCTACTGGGTGAATCCATTTGACAGTGACATCTTTACTTTACCAAATATTAACGGGCTCAACGGTGTAACCGACTCTTCTTTTCATCCACAAAGTAAAAGACAAGAGAACGTACGGAAACTTTTACTACTAGTGTACATTTGTTGAACACATTATTTATCTTCGATTAAGAGTTTTTTCTTCTTCAACACCTTGTTTGGTGGTGAGGATGGAAAGGAAGTGAACTGAAAGGAGGTTGGTGGAAAAATAAAAAAAAGATAAGTAGATAAGAAATAAAATATAAATTAAAGTAATTTGATTGAAGTGAAGTAAAACAAAAAAGAGTGAAAATATGGGGTTGGTTGGTTAAAAGAAAGGAGATTCAATTATTAATAAAAATATCATTTTACTCGAGTATAAACATGCTTAGGTGTTTTTTTTAACAGCATGTTGTTTTTTTGGCCGTATAACTGATGTCTGATCCTAGAATTTTTATCAAAGAGCACTACACCAGATTCATGAGGGGCATGAGAATATTATTGTTCCTTTTTACTCTTTTTTTCATGAGTGAGAAGAGGTAGATATATTTAACTCAGACCCAGATTTTTAAAAACATTCCATGCTAATTCTACTGTATCAAATAGAGCATGTTTTCTTTTTCCCATTGATAAAAAACCCGAGCATGTTTGGTAACCCTTAGTTTTATGGGACATCAAATCTAGACCATTAAGTCATACAAGTTATTTTTAAAAGTTAATTATTTTTATATTGTTATATGATCTAAATTTAATTATATCACACTAATATAAAAATAGTCAGATATACCCCTATGTATATATGGAGTATATTAAATAAGAGAGTTTTTATTATGAAAGAGGGAAATAAGGGAATTTTTTCCATTAAATCCAATGAGGAAAGGTAAATATTAAAAGAAAAAGTCACGTTTTTAGGTGATCATGTGATTAATAAACTTTTAATTAATAATTAATATATAATTGTATGATTTAGATTTACTTAAGACAAGGTTTAATAAAAGTGAGAATAACTTTTATAAAAGCTCTCATTCAAGAAAAATTCTTAAAAAGGCTATCATTCAAGAAAATGTTTAAAACGCGAGCTCCTAAAAATAGTCCCATTCAACTATGATTTAAATTTATAACAAAAGTTGATTTATATATGTAAAGTATTAGGTATTATGTTATAAATTCAAGTTTTGGTTTTCGTTAATTATTTTTTAAACAAAATCGAAAACAAAAACAATATTTTGTCTAAGGAGGCAAGAATTTTTCGTGTAAATCCTTTAGTTTGAATTTGCGTTAATTGCTTTTTCAGTCGAACATGACAACAATACTATTAGATTAGATCAAGAAAGAATGTGCCTTAACATTGCTCGTGTCTTTCTTTACAATAACATAATAATGTCATTGTCATGTTATTTACAAGTATTGGAGAATCAAATTTCAATTTAAGGTAATGTGAAATGTTCTGTTGAAATATAATTTGTTAAAAGAGGAATGCTAAAAATACATTCTTTAGCATATTCCTTCAACCACACCTTTTTTAATTGGTTAAAAGTTGATTATATGGCATTTTATTTTCTTGTAGTTTACATATATCTTATGTTCTTACATGAAGAATTTTAACTTTAGTCATTCAAAAGTTATTTTTGTTGGGTTTCCTCTTCATATTTTTTTTAAAAATAATTTTGATCACCATTAAGTAAGGATATAAATTAGCAATCACTATGATATGCATGTCAAGATACATGTTTCATTAGTAAAGTAATGATGGGAATCATTTTCAAAACTCTTCAAATTTATTTTTTAAAATAAAATACATCATATGTAAAAGACTAACAAACTTAAGGTCTGTTTGGGGTGATTTTTAATTTTTAATTTTGAAAATTTTAAAAATAACAACTAGTTGAAATCCAAAATTCAAAAACTTACAACCACCTCAAACAACCCCTAAATCATTAAGAATTTAATTTAAATACATTAACATTGTGTAGATATTTTTTATATTGTCATCAATTATAAATTATCATATATGATATATGATTTCTAATTATTCGACCGAATAATTTTTACACTTACAATACATGAAAATTATTCCCAATCTTTTATTGTTGTAACTATCGGTTTCATCACATCATTCTCATATATACATGTTGATTATAAATGTATAATAACACGGCTTATCGACGTTTTCCTTTGCCATGTTTGATGATACAGATCCACCACCTCTTACACTTAATTTCCACTTACATATACTTTCAGTTAATGAATGATATTTTTTAAAAACAGAATTTATATAAGTACCAAACTAACTTTTCAGACTTAGAGTTAATTCTCGTGGTCATTGTCTACAAATTCTACGTAATCAAGAAAAATATATATACATAATATGGATAGAAATGAATCAAATAATAGGTGGTTGAGATAAGATGGGAACTGAAATTTTGGTCTGAATACCCGCCGGGCACTGTAAAGGGGGGACAAGATGAGAAACCTTTTCGTGTGGATCTCTAAAGCTTTGGGATGAATTATCCACATCTGCACATGAATGTCATTGTCTAAACAAGATCCAGGGCCAATAATAAGACTCCGTGAATGAAGGATAATTACAAAACTTTCCTGTTTATTATCTTTGGTTGTGTGAATTAGAGTGGGGTCTAGGTTGAATTAAGTTATTTTCATTGGACCAACAAAATAGCGAGAGACATGGAAGACCCTCTTATGATTAAAGACAACTCACTCTACCAATGTGCATTGGGAAACTGTTATGATCAGTACTTTGCATAAAGACAAATAGCTTGCCATAAACATTTGGTATGGGTAGCCTTATCATGGAGCTAATGGCCGTAGCTATATTGATAGTAACATCATCCACCGTCCTAACCTAAATGCAACAACAATTGCTAAACCTTTTGTTATGAAATTTGTTACAGAGCAAGTTATGTTGAACTTTGTTTAAGTGCCTCCGGGGAATGGGTTTGAGAAATCCTTCTTCAATCATTGGCATCTCCAATAATGAACAAGACCTTGGAATATGTGATGCTTGACATTCCACCCCAATGGTGTGTAACTGATGAAATCGTTACAGTAGTAGAATAGAATTATCTGTTCAGAAATCAAACAAGATTGGAGGCAGCAAAATAAGCAACAGATAAGCACAGCCATGTGTATAATGATGTGACATCTATAAAAATCTCATCACCAAAACGAAAAGCAAATACTGCTGTTGTTTTTTCTTTTCTTTCTTTTGAGAAAAAGATATCGTGGAAAATAAAAGTAGAAAAAATACATCAACTATCAGCTGAGCAAAGCTTTGTATTATCCAATGAGACCCCACTAGGATGGCCACTAGCCAAACAGAGCATTCAATGATGTATTTTCGGAAAGTAAATGTCACTCATTATGGTGGGTCAGAGATGCAGGAAACATATGAGGAAATAAACCAATGATATCATATGCTAAATAACACTAATTAATTTAAAACGATAAAAGTTATGATGCAGAAGTTATGATGCCTTAAACCCTAATATAGACACTTCAGATTTCATGCAGAAGTTATGATGCCTTAAACCACTTCAAAATGATAAAAGTTACAGATCTTACAGTTACTCAATAGCAAACAAGATCAGGTTGTCTGAGCCTCATGTATGTGACATTTTGTCTCCAGCATAGATAGAGTCATGCTTCGCCAATCCCTGACAAAATAACCACAATATTATAATGTGTCTGATAAAAAAGACTGTTTGAGAAATATGGTGTTTTTAAACACTTATAGCTTAGTCATTTTACATTTATTCTCTTCTCATCATTTTGCTTTTAAATTATACTTTTCTAGTGTAATCAAAATGTTTCATAAGCCCTAGTGGATGTGCTTTGCCACACTTTCAAAACATCAACTGAATCACAATTTATTATAAAGGTTATGATATATTCCAACTTGCAGAGGACAGAGAGGCAAGAAAACGAGTTTGCTTATGACATTTTTCTTTCTAAATCAAGCATCGTATATATAATTTTTTTTTAATATTAACATACTAAAACTAACATCTTTAGCAGTGTCCTCTTTCCCTTTTTTAAACTTTGCAAGGTGCTGATGATACTCTTCAAGCTCTTTCTCCAACCTTTCAATGAACTGGCTAGTATGTTCAAGGGACTGCTCATACCTATATTTCTCCAAGGCCTGGAAAATTTTCACAATAAGATGGAAACCATAAGTCCATAAGCTTTATGCTAAAAGAATACAACCCAATGCTTTCTCAACATAATATATTCCCCATGGAAAACTATGAATCAGCACTTTGCAGTTTTTAAACTTATCCAATCCATCAAAGCACCAATCTATCCATTTCTCAGAAGACAAACACAGGGCTTACTAGTAAAGTTTATCTAAGTAAAAGAGGATTAATCTCTCAATAGAAAACAAAAAAATTATAGCTTCAATTCACCAGTGTACATGAGGCATGTGAGAGAGCATGTCCCCAACATTACTATTAGCAGCAATATGTCGAGGCATAATCCAAAGTAGTCTTTCAAACTTTCATAGCTAACTATATTAGTCAAATGCAGTAAAAAATAAATGAAATACTACTAATCTAAATTAAAAAGGCTATAAAAGATGCAAATCATTCCTATCAACCTAGTTTAAGCTCATCAAGAAAAGATGATTGCCATAATAACTTGATTTTTTTTTTTTATTTGAATGGTTTTTATCCTTGTATTATGTCAATCCTCTAATATATTGCAAGTTGGCAACATACATCACACTACCATGCACTCATGTTCAACTCAAACCTCAAGTAGATTATTTCTACAATTCTAATTGCCCAATACAAGAGAAACAAGGGATACTTACCTTCAAAATGGCGTCTACATAACAGATTATGATAATTTATTTTATTTTCAGGATGATTGTGTTTCCTTATTTTCAGGGATCCTAATATTTTGTCTAGTTAGGAACCTTGTCCCATTATCAAGGATTTTATCTTTTCTTAAGAGAGTTTTTTGTTCTCATATAATTAGGATTAGGACTGTAGTATTAGTATAAATAGGACAATTGGATTAGTGTCTTGTATCAAATCATAATACAAATATCATATTATTCTGACTGTCCCGACTCCACCTATAATTTCAACAAAAATACCATAATATATTTATCACTAAATACATTTGGTCAATGAATAACAAATACAAAGGAAATTACCTTTGCTTTTGATAATGTATTTGGAGGACACATTACTTCCGGTTGTACATAGTTCTTTCCACGGTAAAAAATGATAGTATTATTGGGCTTGATGTCAATCACAATGCCTTTGCTCAGTCGAGCAAGCTCTTCAGCATATTCATGAACTTGCCCTGGTTTGCAAGGCTTGCAGATAACCTTCACTGTTTCATGATTTTTCCAGTGAAGATGCATATTAAGAACTACCCCACCAAACACTCCTCGTCTCCCAACTGGAACATAATGTTTCTTTTTCTCACCAGTGCGCTTCAGGTAATGCCTCTCCTCCTCAATTAAAATTTCAGGATCAAATGTTTCTGGAGGGGATTTTGGTACACCAAATTTTCTGAGCTTCTCAACCAACCAAGTTTCCTTTGGCTTGGCCTGTAGATTGCAATGAGTTGAAC
>PYAF01003877.1:5179695-5191046 GCA_007407185.1 Glycine tomentella
GTTCAACTCATTGCAATCTACAGGCCAAGCCAAAGGAAACTTGGTTGGTTGAGAAGCTCAGAAAATTTGGTGTACCAAAATCCCCTCCAGAAACATTTGATCCTGAAATTTTAATTGAGGAGGAGAGGCATTACCTGAAGCGCACTGGTGAGAAAAAGAAACATTATGTTCCAGTTGGGAGACGAGGAGTGTTTGGTGGTGTAGTTCTTAATATGCATCTTCACTGGAAAAATCATGGAACAGTGAAGGTTATCTGCAAGCCTTGCAAACCAGGGCAAGTTCATGAATATGCTGAAGAGCTTGCTCGACTGAGCAAAGGCAAGTTGATGGCAACTTGACCCGTATCCGTGGACACCCGTCCGAACCCGCTTCGATGTCAACGGAAAAAAACCGAGTTGACCGGTTTCGGGTTCGGGTTCGATTTTTCCTCGTTTGTTAAATTCGGGGGCGGGGGCAGTTTTGGTAATGCTGATAACCGTCCCGCCCCCTCCATGCTATATTTAATTATTTACAAAAATACCTTTATATATGTGGAATACCTTGGGATAAAGGCTTAATTTTATTCAAGAATTAGGAGTATAAATAATTTTATTTTCCAACAATAAACATCTAATATTGAAATTTTATTGTAATTACATATAATTGAGACTTAGCGCGATCAAATTTTATGCTATGATTGTTGTTTAAAATTAATTTTTTAATAATAATTTTTAAATGTTTGATGGCGGGGCGGAGGTGGGGGCAATTTTTTTAATCCCGTCGATTTTCGGGGGCAGGGGTGGTTTTGAGGGACGGGGGTGGAATAAGTAAAAATCACCCCCGCCATGCCTACCCATCATAAGCTGCGCTGCGGAGTACTACTCTCTTACAATGCACCCACCCTTTCCTCTGGGTCCCTCTCCCTCCCACACACCCCTACTCCACGTGTTTCCCACCAATTGGCGGTGCCCTTCACATGTCCGCATGATTCCCCCATTCCCAAACCCGTTTCTATTCAGTCAAGCCCCGTTTGCATCGGGCTCCGAAAACAGACCACTGTCCTGTCTCCACGTGGCGACCGGTTACTGGACAAGGCACTGGAATCCAAGGATGCTTTCTCGTTTATATAACAAACATCGACCGTTTCCCCTTCGCTACTCACATTTCACACACCACCTCGCACTCGCAGGGACAGAGAGAGGGGAAGGAAAAACATAGACAAAATGGCGCCAAATGCTCTCTTTCTCTTCTCTGTCCTCGCCATGCTCCTCCTTCTGCTCCGCTCAACCGCCGCCGGCCACAACTACCGCGACGCCCTCCACAAAAGCATTCTCTTCTTCGAAGGCCAGCGCTCCGGCAAACTCCCCGCCGACCAGCGCCTACGCTGGCGCCACGACTCTGCATTGCACGACGGCGCCACCGCCGGAGTAAGTTTCTTGTTCTGTTATGAAAATGTAGATGGATAGAGAATATGATGATGATTAATGAGGTAGTACATTGTGTTGTTTACTCAGGTGGACTTGAGTGGAGGGTACTACGACGCCGGGGATAACATAAAGTTCGGGTTTCCAATGGCGTTCACGACGACGATGCTGTCGTGGAGCGTGATCGATTTCGAGAAGAGCATGGGGGCGGAGCTAGGGAACGCGTTGAAGGCGGTGAGGTGGGGGACCGATTATTTGCTTAAGGCCACGGCCAAGATCGGCTCCGGCGTTGTCTTCGTGCAGGTTGGTGACCCTTACTCCGACCATAACTGCTGGGAGAGACCCGAAGACATGGACACGCTGCGCACCGTTTTCAAGATCGATGGGTCCCATCCTGGCTCTGACGTGGCTGGTGAAACTGCCGCTGCACTTGCCGCTGCTTCCATCGTCTTCAGATCACGTGACCCCTCCTACTCTACCATGCTCCTCAATCGAGCCGTTGCGGTGCGTCACACTCTCTCTTTCTTTGCTTTCCTTTTTTTTTTCTTTTTTATAAATAAATAATGTACTAATCGTCTCCACTAGTAATTAAAATTTAAAACCTTTTTTTTTCCTTTGTCTTTTTGGTTGAAAAGTTAAAACGGAACTGTGGTAAGTTTGAAAAGCCGTTTGTGAAAAGCGTGACTCGTCTCTCACGAGAGACATGAAATAACTTCCTGTCACCCATTCCACTCGACACTTTACCGGGAATTGAATTTCTTTTTCTCTTTTTCTATTTTTTTTTCTTGTGTGTTTTTCTGTGTATGATTAATTTGTTAAACAGGTGCATTTAATACATTTTCCGTTAAAATATCGCGAGAAAATGACCGTTTGTTTGGGCGAGGGTGCAGGTGTTCCAGTTTGCTGACAAACATCGTGGTGCATACAGTAACAGCCTGCACCGTGCAGTCTGCCCATTTTACTGCGACGTCAATGGTTACCAGGTACTGTATATACTTATATTATGTGAATAATAATAATAATAATAATGAATATGTACATATATGAGTCAAGGGTAAGAAAACAAACAAAATTTGTATATGGTGTGCAATATTCGCCGTTGGATTAGATGACTAAATCGATCAGTTAAAAAGTGACTTTTATGTTTATGATGGTGATGTTAGGACGAACTACTGTGGGCAGCAGCGTGGTTGCACAAGGCCTCACGTAGGCGTCAGTACAGAGAATACATTGTGAGGAACGAGGTGGTGTTGAGAGCTGGGGACACCATTAATGAGTTTGGTTGGGATAACAAGCATGCTGGGATTAATGTTCTCATTTCTAAGGTAACATTTACACTGTTATACCCTCTTTAAGCATATGCTACCTACTTTCCGAATTCATTTTGATTTTGGTTCGGTAATTAATGAATTAACTAGCTAAGTTTTCCATTTATTTTATCATTACTAGTCCTATGTTTGTTTTGTTTGTGTCATTTTGTGTGTGCGTACATATCAAAATGGGTTTGTCTTTTATGCGGTGTTTTTGTTCCTCTTGTCTTGCGTCCCCCGTTGAGCATGTGGGAGCGCAGTGTGACACTGCTCGTTCGTTCATTCAATCTAGATGCAGAATATAGAGATAAAGTTTATGCGTCACGTGGTCTATGGAATGTGGCTTACTTTTGTCTACTTCAGACTCTCATTCCCGTTGGCCCATCCCCAATCTGCACATATCATATTATTAATCATCGATCATCACAAGCACAACACAGGGAATTTCAGATCAACACCATTATTTCCCACCACTAACTTTACAAATATGCATACATTTGACTCTGATTCAACTAATCTATTTTATTCTTTTTGCAATATGGGTTCCTCTCATTTTAAAATTTGCCTTTTGAAGTTTTCGTATATTAAATTAAAAGTCATTAATAAACGTATACTCTGACTAAAACATTTTTTTAATCTCTTTTCCTTTCATGTAATTAGTTGAAATAATTTTAAAATAATGAATATGATTGGGCCAAGCCTTAAATGTCTAAAAATAAGATAAGAATAGACTAATTTATTTTTAGATTTTAGAATAGTAAGGAACATAATACCCTGTGTAAGGGAAGCACAGGGCAGATCCTATACTATTTTACTGGGGCTTATTTTTGTATTGCTTTCTCAAAATGTTTAGATTATTGTGAAATAAAGTATAAAAGTATGAATCCATCTGAAACTTGTTAGAATAAATAAAACTTAGGTGTTTTATAAGAAGCACCAATAATTTCAGATCATGTATAAAAAATGCAAAAGATAAAGTATTTTAAATTTGACTTTCTCATATTGGTGGGTCATATAAGGAATCTATGGCACAGTGAATAAGGTTGTGTGCATATGTATGGTACAACTAAATAGGGAATGTGAGTACAGATTGGATTTAAAAATCAAGCTTTTATCCGTTTATTCATGAATATTTAAAAGAAGTCAAGATAGGAATGAGAAAGGGGTTGTTGAAAAATGCTGATGATTGCACATGATGTGAGTTGCATTTTTATGTTTAATGTGGGCACCGGGTTTTGTTATTTATATAAGCAGGGGGACATTCCCTAATAATTGGAACTTAGATCTAAATCATGCCACTAGATTTTTTATGACATTTGATATAATAGGAGGGGGCAAATTTGTCTTTTAAAAATCAATGGGAATAGAATTAGGGTGGTGTAGACTGTCTTGTCTCAGCAATCAGAACCAAATTGGATGGCCATAATCGTTGCCCTCCATATCGTAAACATTTGGAACCAAAAGTCTATAGCCCTTTTAATTATTTTCATCCTTTAAGATCTGGCAAATGGATGGGTCCCACAACTGCTCCATGCATGTGCACCATACCATTATTTTCTGCACTACTATTGCTTTACTTTCCCCGCATCGATTGAGTCTGTGACTTCTTGTTTAAGCTCTCATCGCTATCACATTTCTCGCATTCTTTTCTTGTAACTGACCATTCTTGTACATTATTTTTTTATTATCAACCTATCACGTGCTATCATTGTTCTGTAACCGTGAGTCCACATTTTACATTGGGTTTTGTTATTATGCATCCTGACATCTATGATCCATTGCAATTTGCACATTATACTACTTGGAGAAAAGCATAAACTTAAAAAATAGTTATCCATACAAGTTCATTGGGTTTTGTATTCTATCCTGTTTTGGGTCAGAGATATTAAGGATCGTCTCATGTACATATTACTAATACTTAACAGTGTTTTGTCACCTTAAAAGGGCAAACAATATAATCGAAATATTGGTGAATTGAATATTATATTCATTCTTATTTTCTATAGGAGGTGTTAATGGGAAGAGCAGAATATTTTGCGTCGTTCAAACAAAACGCTGATGGATTTATCTGTTCTACATTGCCTGGAATTTCTCACCCTCAAGTTCAATATTCCCCAGGTAAATGTTCCCTAACTCACTGTTTTTTCACTTTGTTGACCTTTTATTAATTAGAGTATTTTGAGAAAAGTGATTCTCCTGTGTGATTATGGAATGATTATGATTTTTGAGACCCGTCCAAAGCCGTTAATTATGCTTTGCTTTCTAAAGGAAAAGCCAAAGCCTTTGTGTTTTCGTATGCATTGGTATTTCTGCACAATTATTGCAGTAACTACTACTGTGTTTTTTCCTTTTGTAATTCAATCAATCTTCTCATTTGTTGGCTAATTGAAAAGGTGGGCTTATCTTCAAGGCTGGTGGAAGTAACATGCAACATGTAACGTCCCTGTCTTTCCTGCTGCTAGCTTATTCTAACTACCTAAGCCACGCCAATAAGGTCGTGCCATGTGGCGAGACTACTGCCACCCCAGCTTTACTCAAACACCTTGCTAAACGCCAGGTAAGAACACTACTACCATTTTTCAGTTCTTGACATCACCGTCGATTAAGGACACAGTTTCTAGTTTTCCACATCTGACAAAATTAACGGCTAGATTTTGTCCTTTCTAGTTTTTAAGTAAACAAATAAATTCACGTCAACACGTGATATGCACAAAATCGTACAACTATTATTGTTATTATGATGATTTTATAATTTTGCAAACAAGAGTAATTTTCAAATAATGTGAGTGCACGTGGCTTTCATTTACTAGGTGGATTACATTCTTGGAGACAACCCATTGGGAATGTCGTACATGGTTGGATATGGTGCACGCTACCCGCAGAGGATACACCACCGGGCCAGCTCGCTTCCCTCAGTGGCAGCCCACCCGGCCCACATTGGCTGTAAAGCTGGATCTCGGTATTACTTTAGCCCAAATCCCAACCCAAATGTGTTGGTTGGGGCCGTGGTGGGTGGGCCCACCAATAACACAGATTCCTTCCCTGATTCCAGGCCTTTCTTTCAGCAGTCTGAGCCCACTACATATATCAATGCCCCGCTGGTGGGCCTTCTTTCTTTCTTTTCAGCTCACTATTGAATTTGCAAGAAGTGTATTTATTTATGATTTCCATGTGGTGCGCAAAATTGGTCACCCTACATTGCTCCTAAGGGGGAAAAAAAAAGTGGAGAAGAGTGTCGCTAATAGTATTCTGGTTTGTGGTGGTTTTCTTTTCGTAAGTGAAGTGATAGTGCAATTTGTATACTATAGCGTTTTATGTACCGGGGCAAGTCTATATAGAATATAAAGTTTATGGTCTAGAGGTTGAATGCTTTCGGTTTTCCCCAACAAAATGCATATGGAATTCACGTCCTAACAAAGCAGGACAAAAAACTGGACTTCGCGTTGATAAAGCATAAAGGGTTGATCACTGATCTGTTCCAGTGTGTTTGACCTTATAAAAGGAAAATTTTCTAAATTTTTCTATTCTAGGCAACGGTTTAATCCAAGGTATGTTGATTGATCCTGTTAATATTTAAACAATTATAATTATTCGGATAAGTTAGTATCAGATGGCATTAACCCATATAAGAGAAAAAGCAAATTTTATAAAGCACGTGCTAGCTCATAAAGGATCTTTGATACTCTTAAATTCTCTATTTATAACTCTTACAAAATCATACTCTTTTTTTCACTGTCTCTTGTTATTATTACAAGGTTTAATTAACTATTTAATATTCATCAGAATTAAGAAATTTGGTCAACTTAGCAGAAAATATTAAATTTATCTTACATTAATATTTTTTTCCTGAAACTATTCATATGTATAAAATTAAAAAATATTAATGAGTTATGTTTCTCTCATTATTATGTCAATTTAGAAATAACTTTAATGAATGATATTTTTAAGAAAAAATAATTAATGCATAATATACTTTAGATTGGATCTTACAAAAATGATCTAAGTCTTACTTTTGATTGGGACCATATATTAAGAATTGTACTTAAGATATAACTTAAATAATATATTTTGTTAAATAATATATAACTTAGGAATTGTACTTAAGATATAACTTAAGATTAAAAGCATTTTTGTAAAATAAATAATTAATACACAAGATATTTTAGGTTGGATCTTAAAATGTCAAGCAAAAATTCAAATTTGATTTACATATAAAGGATTGAAGAGAGTTTTTTTAATGTTCGTAGTTAAAATCTTTTGGCTTCCGGTAGAACATACTTTAGTTTAAGATATATCTCCAAGTTTTAATCTTTTGAACAAGTTGTGCAACTAATTCTTAGTCCAAATTTAATTATACTTAATATTCCTCACGTCTCACGTCTCTAAATATGTGTTTTATGAAAACCAAACTTAGATCTTCTTCTATATCATCAACGAAGCTAAACAAAATGTAATTGTTTTTAGTAATATGAGCTTCTAAGTAGTAATATTTTTCATATGAAAGTAAGTTACAAGAATGGAAGCCCTTAGTTGTTGTCTGCTATTTATGGCAGCCCTCACATAAATGAGAGAGCAGTGCTTTGGAGAGCCATGGAGGACATATCTGAGCTCTGCAACCTTCCATGGATGTTAATGGGGGATTTTAATGCGATCCTCTATATTTCCGAAAGGACAAGGGGGAGCTATCAACTTCTCTCAAAGAGGTATGGAAGAATTTTATGAATCGGTTAATTTGTGTGGCTTACTTTATATTTATTTTACAAATATTAAAAATTATATATCAATACATTTGTTCTTTTATATATATCCTTAGTTATAAAAAACAAATGATGACTTATAAATATAATGATTTCTATTACAGTTATACACATGTTAAATACTACACTTACTACATTAATTTTATTATAGTTTTACATAATTCAAATATTTTATTACTTAATAAATATTATTCAGTTCTATTAAATAAAAGTAAATACATTTAAGTTAAAATTGTGATTAAGTTAGATAAAAAATTCAACTAAAAATATAATTCAAATAAAAACACACACAAAAAAAAAAAAAAAACAAACAAACAAACTAGTTTTAACTTACTATCAAAGGCTTTAAAGCCGACCCTACTCTCTCGCAATTGGGCAAACTTGCCAAACTTGAATTACTTTTCATTCTTCGTCAATTTCTCTGTCCTTTCCCTAAAGGATTTATTTTCATTTATTTACTACTTTTTCCCCTGAATCTAATTCCCCTGTAATTAGTTCCTTAAAGCTAGTAAAACTGCTATAAATTAATATTTTAACAGTTCAAACCGTCATAAATTAATTCCAAGAACCTAATTATTTTTTTAATGAGATCAAACACTAAATTACAATTATTTATTTATTTTAAAAACCTAATTAAGAACTCACAAGAAAGTCTAGGAACTTACTAATATATTAAACCTTAAAAAATATAGTAATTACGGAAAACAATTGCTCTTTTTTTTTTTTGTTAGATCATGAGCATCTTTTACAAAAGATTCTTGTCAAATTCAAAATGTAGTAAAGAAAATAAAATATAGTATATTATTTGAAGGAATTGAATGTTAACATATATACTTTATCCATTTCATTAACTAATATATACCGTGAGGTCTGAACATTGCAAAAATTAGGAGCGAGTAAATTTCCTGGAATATAAGACGAAATGGAAAGGACTGCATCTATGTAAAACTTTTGAAGATGGAATTGGTCTAAAAGATTACACCAAACCAAACGATAACAAACCTGTGAACAAGAATGTCTAATAACTATTTTTTGTTGTTTTTTTTTTATAATGGAAGCACCACGTGGTACGTTCAACGTAACCGTCCTGCTTAGTTTAGTTGTTCTTGTTAAATTATTAAATTGAATCTATAATTATTAATATTAATAATGAGAATTAATTTATAATTTGATTGGACAATTTAATTATTTAAAAAATTTAGAGGAGTAATAATAAGAAAAATGTTGGGAGTGAAAAAGAAGTTGAACGCGCTTATCGAACCTCAAAGCACGAATTGACTTGCGTTTAGTAAGTGTAGTTGACGCGGAAGCTTTATAGTTCTACCATG
The DNA here is from genome assembly GCA_007407185.1 of Glycine tomentella. Taxonomy (NCBI): domain Eukaryota; kingdom Viridiplantae; phylum Streptophyta; class Magnoliopsida; order Fabales; family Fabaceae; genus Glycine; species Glycine tomentella. Next base: position 5,188,494 of record PYAF01003877.1, read on the forward strand.
GTCAATCATAGAGCCTTTATCCAATCCAAATCCAATAACTATGTATGAGCAACAAGGGTCAGATCCAACAAAGCCTGCAGCGGCGGAAACTGGTTTTCCGGTAAGGTATAGCAATTCAACAACCTACGCGACCACCGAGTCTTCTTCCCTAGTACCACCACCCCAGCCCAAACCTATTGTCGATTGGTCCACCGGCCTTTGTGACTGCTTCTCCGATTGTGGAAACTGTAACTCATATATCATATGATTTTAATTAATGCTATGAAAAAAACAAACTAAACGTTCCTCCTCTTAAGTTTAATTTTGTTTCAGGTTGCATAACGTGGTGGTGTCCATGTATTACCTTTGGCCGAGTTGCAGAAATTGTTGACAAGGGATCCACATGTAAGAATTAAATAGTTTTCTAGCCTAGAACAAATTCAACATTGTTAATTGAATTTTCAAATTATTCACTATGCAGCATGTGGTGCTAGTGGGGCCCTCTATGCGCTGGTTTGTTGTGTGATTGGCTGTGGGTGCCTATTCTCATGCTTCTACCGCTCCAAGATGAGACGGCAGTATGGTTTAAAGGGAAATGGTTGTACGGATTGCTTGCTTCATTGCTGCTGCGAGTCCTGCGCCCTCAGTCAAGAATATCGTGAGCTTGAACAACGTGGATTTGACATGATTATTGGTATGTATATTATCTATTAACAATACTAAAAATTTAGTTATGTGGTTGTTTAAAGTTTCCTCTTTATCCCAAATTAAAGATGAGAGATATTGTATTTAGTCAAATTGTTGTAAAAAGACTATTTTTGAATTCGAATTCATTTATAAATAATACGCTATTTGCTAAATACCTTCCTATGCAGAGGAAGCAATCGAAATTCCTTTTTTGTTTAATTTATTTTTCTCTCAACTTGGTATGGTTAGGGTGGCATGGAAATGTCGAGAAACGAAGTCGGGGAGTAGCCATGACTGCTGCAACAGCTCCATCAGTCGAACAGGGCATGAGCCGTTGAATACTAGTATAATACATGCAGTTCGATCTGTAACTAAGACGTGTTTCTACTTTGTACGATGCTTGTGTTAAACATCAACAATAATGTTTGAATTCCTTTTGCCCCCCTTTACATATTCAGAGTGATTTGCTTGTGTTTAAATTGCTAAGAAATTTGAGGAAAAAGTGACATTATTATTCAGAATTATTTTATTATCTGAATTAATCAAATATTCAATGCCTTATCCATACTGATATAGTTTTACGGGTGGAAAAATCAAGGGGACTATCATTTTCTTACTTGAAACTGCCAATTTGCAAGCCGTAGCAGAACCCAAAAAAAAATAAAAAATCTTATCAAAGCCGACCCTACTCTACTGAAACTTTGACTCAGTGCTGTTGCAATTGCCAATTGGGCAACTTGTCATTCTTCCTCAATTTCTTTGTTCTTGCTCCCTTTTCTAAAGAGATTTTTATTTTTTTTATAATAATCACACTAATCTAAAGATCTCATGTATATTATTAATTTTATCACTAGACAGACCTTAATAATTAAAATTTTTTTTATTTCTTTACAAATGTTTTCTCAATTTGTTTCCCCAAATGCTATTTAAATGCTTGTTTGAAAATAATTAATATTAGAAAAATCACAAGTCCCATGTTTGGAAATAATTATAGCGTGAAAATAGAATATAAAGAATATATAAGTGAGATAACTTGAGACCTTACAATTTGATTTTGTAAAGTTGAATTAATCTTCTTAAAAATTAAATTTTGAGAAATAATTTTGTGTTTTAAATGTTTTCAAAAAATATTAACAATAAAAAGAGTTATGCTACTATAATATAGTTTACGCCACGGTGAACCATTATATTATAAGTCATTATATTTATAAGTCATCATTTGTTTTTTATAACTAAGGATATATATAAAAGAACAAATGTATTGATATATAACTTTTAAAATAAATATAAATTAAGCCACACAAATTAACCGATTCATAAAATTCTTCCATACCTCTTTGAGAGAAGTTGATAGCTCCTCTTGTCCTTTCGCAAATATATACTTAGTAGCCCATATTCCTAAAAACAATTACATTTTCTTTAGCTTCGTTGATGATATAGAAGAAGATCCAAGTTTGGTTTTCATAAAACACATATTTAGAGACGTGAGGAATATTAAGTATAATTAAATTTGGACTAACAATTAGTTGCAAAACTTGTTCAAAAGATTAAAACTTGGAGATATATCTTAAATTAAAGTATTTTCTATCGGAAGGCAAAAGATTTTAACTACGAACATTAAAAAAACTCTTTTCAATCCTTTATATTTGATTTACCTTTCCAAGCCATTTACATTATACGAAAATTGTTAATATATACTTATTTTTATTCTTTAATTGGAGTATATTAAGTAATAACTAAATATTGTCTTAGAATATACTGACAATATAACTTATTTCAACAAGTGTATACTTAATAAATACTTGTAAGATTCAATATTGTATATCCACTTATTTTCTAGTTCAAGCATGTTAGCAACTTATAATTAGATATTATGTTAAAATACAT
>PYAF01003877.1:5191146-5203375 GCA_007407185.1 Glycine tomentella
GTTTTACGTAAATAAAATTTATAATAATTAAATAGTTTGAAATATATAAATTATATAATAATTGAAATTTATAACAAATAAATATTTTAAAACATATCCATTATAATTTATACTGTGATATAATATTATTTTTAATTATTGATATTTAAAAAAATATTAAAATTCAAGTTAGAATTAAAGATATTAAAAACGATAAATAGAAAGAGATAAAAAATTATGAAAATTTCTTAGAAATACTCTTATTAAAAAATGATAGTTAAAAACGCCATCCCTTAATATAATCATTCTAAGTTATATAAAAAAATTCTTATTAATTGGTGAAAAATAGTAGTAGCACTTAACATTCTCTCACTTTCTTTATATTTATTTATTTTTGGATCAGGACAAATCAGAGAGTATATAATGCGTTGGCAATTGACATTTTCTTGCCGGATTAAAAAGAAAGATAATAAAACAGAGCACAACATGAAGAAAAAAAAATGAATTCCATCAATGTCTTATGTCGTCTCTATGGAATATGCTATCGGTAAACCATATTCATATATACCGCTAAGGTTGAACATAATTAATAGATAAATAAATAAGATTAATTTATGGTGTATATAAATTATATTATTTACGTATTATATTTATATAATACTTTTTATAACATTATTTTATTTCTTTTTGTTACATCAATAATTTTATCTAGTATTTTCTCTTTTCTTTTTCTTCTATTTTATACAAAATTTAGGTACATATGCAATTTCTCATGTCAAAGTAATAGATTTAGGATTTTGGGTTAGTAGAGACAATTTATTTTAAAAAATAAAAATTAATAATTATTATTATCATACAAAGATAAAATCATAAATATTAAAATAATAAAATTTTAATATATATAATCAAATAAATTACATACACATTAAGAATATAGTGAATTTAAATATATAAAATTAAAAAATATAAAATATGAAAATATAAAAATATGAGAATAATAAATTTAAATATATAAAATTAAAGAGATAAAATATAAAAATATTAGATAATTATATATAATTTTTTAAAGTGAGAGGATGTATATGCCCATCCTCACTTACATAATAGATCTCCATGCAAACATATACAGCTAGTTTATATATATCTTCCACATTCCATCCTCACTTACATAATAGATCGCCATGCAAACATATACAGCTAGTTTATATATATCTTCCACATTTCTGTTATACTTTACATTTTTGAAAGAGCGCATTATGTATTGCAGATATGTGGAAATTGAGATAGAGTCAGGCCTTCCTGTTTCAGTCAATGGGAAGAGGCTTTCACCAGCATCTTTACTTACTGAGCTCAATGAGATTGGTGGAAGGCATGGAATTGGTCGGATCGACATGGTTGAGAATCGGCTTGTAGGTATGAAGAGCCGTGGAGTTTATGAAACTCCAGGTGGAACCATCCTGTTTGCTGCAGCACACAAGCTGGCGTTTTTGACACTTGATCGAGAAACAATACAAGTCAAAGATTCATTAGCCCTTAAATATGCAGAGTTAGTATATGCTGGCAGATGGTTTGATCCGCTTCGGGAGTCCATGGATGCCTTTATGCAGAAGATCACAGAGACAACAACAGGTTCTGTGACTTTGAAATTGTACAAAGTTTCTGTTACTGTAACCAGTCGAAAGAGTCCCTTTAGCCTGTGTAGGCAAGACATTTCATCATTTGAGAGTGGGCAGATATATGATATGCTGCTGGGTTCATCCGGCTTTATGGTCTTCCAATGAGGGTCCGAGCAATGCTTGAGCAGGGCATCTAAGTGTTTATTTCATTTCAACATGTCCTTGATCATTGTCCATTTGCTTGTTTAGAAAAAGTTGGATTGAAAGCTAGAGAGTACTATGGATTGTTAGTAGATCCCTGGAATCCTAATAAAATGAATAATATTAAATATTCATCCTGAATTCATATCAGATATTAAAAAAATCTTTCTTTGTTCCGATTATTACTGTTATTAGTAGTGACAGTAGTAGTATAGAAGGAAAAGAAAAGTTTCCTATTTATTCAGTCCTACAGGCACAAACATATGATTGGATCCCTTTTGCTATTTTGCACCACAAATTGCATAAAGTCATAGCAAAACTATGGCCTGCGATACATGCACAGTCCTACTCTACCAAAAAAGGTATGTCATTTATCTTTCCGGCTTTGTTGTTAACTCTATGTTAAAGTACTATCTATTAATGCATGCCAGTAATGGTTTCTAGTTTCTACTTAAATGTTTTCTATTTCAGGAGCTTCTATATGACAAAGAGAACTTTCTTGAAAATGGAGACCGATGGGAAACTGAAATTGCAGAGAACAAGAGATCTGAACGCCTTTATCACTGATAATTTCCTTATTTGGTCTCATTGAGCAATGATGAATAAAATGATCGGGAAAGGTTTAAAAAAACTATATAGTGACAGTGTTTTTCCCTTGAAATCTTGAACAAATGTGAAAATACCTGGGAACTTGTAAGATGGAAGTACTGACGCAGCGAAGCTTATAGACTTAACCTGCCTGGTCGTCCCTTCGTTAAAGACATTGGGAATTTGTTGATTACCAATGTCTATCATTGAAACTGACCGTAGTAAAACATTTTTGGTCATCATTAAAACTATATAACCTTTAAATATCTTCAGTAGTCTTCATATTATGTCTTTTCAGTTTTTCGGATACTGGTTGTAGCTAAACATGTTTCAATTAATTTCATAAAACTCCAACATTTCTGTAACTCTGTATTTCTTTACCGCAGTCAAAAGTTTTCTTTAGTGGACTCTGAATTTATTATTCTCTTCGATCGCAAAATTATGCCTTGATTTTTTATCATTTTAATATCTATAGTTGGACCTATTTTTGTTTTTCTCTGCATTTACAATACGAGCTTGTCACATAAAAAATGAGTATAAAATATAAATGATATACCCTTGAGTCATTCTCCATGTGGAAAACTAATAAAATTATATAATCCTGTAGATATAGCTTAGCCATTTCATAATTCCTCGAGCTTGCAGAATCACACATTAGTTGCGAGAAACGAAGTTTTCTGTGACTTCTTTTAGGAGAAAAAAATATACAGTAGATACTGTTTGTAGCCACTAGGAAACTTCTACTTTAACCAAATCCACGACAAGAGTGGTAGACATGTTCCCTCTTAACAGGTTTTGTCAATGTTACGCAAAGGAAAGTGAAATTATTTATTGCTAGTTAAAGGGAGAGAAAAAAAGGAAAAAGCAAAAATGAAAATGATTGATTTTGCATGACTGTATAAAGCAGCGGCGAAGAGTATCATTCCTGATTCCACAAGGTCTTTTACTTCAAAAACTGCAGCAACAAAGAAAAGCAGTTGTATATACTATATACTAGTATGTAGGACAAATTAAGATAACCCCTTCCAAGAATTTATAAAAAGAAAACCACACCCACATAGCTGTCTGGGCTAAATACATGTAAAATATTCGGAAACCTATAATATAAACACTTTCTTTTTAAATTTGATTGTTAGGATAAATTAAATATTTAAATTTCAGATTACCCTTGACTGGATATATTTCTTTTTTTATCTAGATCACATATATTTTTTATTGAAAATAATTATATTCGAGTCAGATAATATTAGTATAGACAGTAAAGTTCTTCTTTCATATTTTACAAAGTTACGTATATAAGAATTGAATTTGAGACTTTTAATTAAGTTGAAACAATTTGGCCTTGATCATGTGCTTGGTGGATATATTCTGAAACCTCTTTATTAAGAGCAATTTTCAGCATATATATCAAAGTATTGATATTAATATACTAGAATTTGCAAAGTATCTATGCGCCTTAACCAACGACCTAGTCTACAGGCAACGAAGGCAACAACAACAACAAATGCATGCATTTAAAGAAACCCCGCAACTCAAAAACCAATACCATACCCAACACTAAATTTATGTTTCTGTCTTAATCTTCCCATACTTATTTTCTTCTACTTCTACTTTCTCTTTGTTCCTTTACATTTGGGGCCCCTCCAGAAGACAAATAAATAGAGTGCAAAGAGTATTTGGCACTGCTTTATCTGAGAAAGCAAGAGGTGTAAGAGAAGAAAAAAGGGTTTGATGTGTGAGTGATGACTGATGAGAGGGTGAGTTAGGAAAATGGAGGGTGCACAGGAGGAGCTAGAAAGAAGAAGCAAGTTTCTCAAAAGCTTGATACAAAAGAAGAAAACCATAGGGCAACAAGAGCAGCATGATCACCTACAACACAATAACGTTCGTGTCAGAGCTTGTGACATGCCTCTCCCTCTTCAGAACCGTGCCTTTTGTTGTGCACGTGATCTCCTGGATTCTATGCCATCAAAAAAGCTTGATAGTAAACGCCTGGCTCTCACACTTAAGAAGGTTACTTTTTTGTTTCTATTGTTTTTATTTTTGTCCAAGTATCTTGACTTCTTTACAAGATCTGTTTCTGGGTTCTGATCTTTTGCCGCATATATACTATGAAACCTTAATGGCTAATTTGGAAGGTTTTCAAATCATGAAACTTGGTCTGATGTGACAAACAGTTATCTTAGCTCTCTTATGGCTATTCTTCCTCTATTTACTGTTTTATGTTGGTTGTTTGATCGATCTTGACCACTAAGTCTTTTTTGTTAAATTTCTAAAAAAATCTAGTTGGCATAATCAATGGTTTAAGGATCACAAGTTTTATGAGAGTTGGTTTTGATTTGGGGTGTAGATATTTTATCAATTGAGTGAACATCTATGAAATGTGTCCAATTGCTTGCTAATTTTACTGTGTCGGATGCAATTTATATGTTCTTTATTTGTTTTATCTTATTGCGGCAACTGATTTAGTGAAGAATGGTTTGATCTTGCGTGCTATTCTACAGTATACAAACGTAGATTGGATCGTAAGAGATTGAAAATGGCACGTTTTGCTGGTTTTACTTTGAGCAGAATCAGCAGTTGCCTTTTTGAGGCTTCACCAATTTTATTTTCTGTTTTATTGGAGAAGACTTGAAGTTCCAATAAATGAAAAGTATGAGTATCCTGAAGTGTATGGTACCTCTGTGGTCCAATTAAGATTAAATTATCTTTTTTATTTGAACTGGGAAGATCGTCAAGTACATTTTCTAGATTGCATAATGCATATGGGCTTCTATATGTAACTTTTTGAGTATGAAAAAAGCCAGATAAGTATGGCTATAGATTTGTTGGTTTTGATTATTAAAGAATTTAGGTGGCTTGCTACATAGGTTCTCATTTCATTGATGGGGGGCTTAGGGATGGTAAATGATAATTCTAGAATTTCCTAACAAAGTGACAAGAACAAGCACACTCTCTTATGCACCTTTTTATCACATTCTTTATTATTAACTAAATTTTTTTGTTAAAAATTGTAAAAATTTGTGAATTTCACTTTATTTAATGAGTTTCACTCATAATTAGTATAATATAGGGTGTGTTAGAAAGTCGTATGTTAAAAAATGTGTTTTGTTGTTCATTTACCTGTTTCTGAATTTGTTTTGGCCCTGCTTGAATGGTTCATAACAAAAATATTCTGGTTTTACAGGAATTTGATTCTTCGTATGGTCCAGCTTGGCACTGCATTGTGGGTACTAGTTTTGGCTCCTATGTTACTCATTCCCTTGGTGGTTCCGTGTATTTTTCCATTGACAAGGTTTATGTCCTTCTCTTCAAGACAGCTGTTGAACCATTAAACCATTCATAGCTTCCACAACTGAGTTATATGCACATCTCCTTGGGAACTAAAAATAATTTAATATTTCAAACGAACTGATGTGTGAAATTACAAATTGAAGACATTTGTACTCTGTGAAGTATTTGATTTGATGCACTTCAGTTTGGATTGGGAGAGTATTTGAGTGTGTAATTTGTTGTGACAAGCAAAACATACTCTTTCTTCAGCTCAGAAATAGATAAGTTTACAGAGTTTTCACTCTCAAATCGACAGTTGACTCATTGGTACAGTACATAAATCTATTATCTACCCGAAACCTGTTTCAATATAATACATATTAATACATTTCTATTTTTTCGAGTATAGGAATTTTGTTTTCTTTCTGTCACAAAAAAAAGAAGGAATTTTTCTTTTTCTCAAGAAAAATATATTTGAACACTCAACATGTCAATAAACATATAGTGAGAGACAAAAAAAAATTATAAAAATGATAGACCATATGATGTGATGTGATAAAAAAATATTTATAGAATAGTTAAAATAATTGAATATTCAAATATTATTATTATTTTTTTTCTCACATCACACGGCTTAAAATAATTGAGTGTTTAAAATAATAGATATGATATCACAAACTGGTTCAAATAGTTTGAAATTTCATGGCTTTGGTCTATGCTTCCATTCTTTGTGTTATTCTTCCTTTATTATTACTTATTAATGGTATTTTCTGGACTGTTAGTTTAACGATTTAGTGTAGGAGGTGTCAATATAATTGGAATATTCAATGTTATTCTTGCTTCAGCTAGCCATTGTTTAAAAATAAAAAACTACATAATTTTGCTGCATTATTTTTTAGCCCACCTCGGGAGAAAAGTAATTTTTTAAAATTTTTTTAAGGAAAGAGAAAAGGTATTTACAGAATGAGAAAATAAGAAATTTCTTTGGAGATGAGCAGGCAATCCTACATCAATGAAATGAGGGATTACAGCTTGTTAATGATTTTCAATGACATTACAGTTTAAAAAGAAATTACAAGTTGTTAGATAGATATATATTGTTATCAATAATTATACTTCCATAGTTTTTTTATCTTTTTCTTTCTAAAAACAATAACGCTTACCCAAGGGAAAAGGGAACATTTATCGTGTGTTGCTGGCACACCTTGAACCACATATAGCTAACGTATGAGGTATGAGACTATGATTTTGTGTGTCCCTCCCCTCGGCAGTGATAGATAAAGTTAATATGGAAGAGTCTTCCAAGTCCAAGGCGGCGGTTGAGGTTGAGCAGGAAGCAAGTGAAGCAAAGGCAAAGGATCCTCACGAGGCTATGTTTCTGGTCTTGGCATATCTTCCTGTGTACGAGGTTGTGGTCATGTCTCAAGTCTGCACATCACTAAGGGATGCAGTGAACAATGACATATTACCATGGTTGAATGTTATTGTTCAAAAACCTCTCAGTTGGCGACTCAATGATGATATTTTAATCAAAATCACCTCAAAGGCCAACGGTAGCCTCAAAACTCTCGCCCTAATCAACTGCATACACGTGACCGACGAGGGGCTCCAAAGGGTCGTTCAACAAAATCCTATCATTAACAAGGTTAGTAGCATTGCTCTCCTGCTTTACCTGAATGAAATTATGAGGTTACTTTTACGTGTTTATCAATTAGGATGTGGAATTCAATGGATAGCAAGTGTGTGTGGCTATCCTTCCTTGTTTGTTCAAACTAGTTGGTGGGGACTTTTTGTAAAATTATTGGAAAATGAAGAGCAATTTCACAAAAGGGTGGCGAAACTGAATACATACACAAGAGGAAAAACTAGGGTTTGATAAAATATAACATAGGCACCTTGGATCGTGCTGCCAACATAGTACGATTGAAGTGTTGTCTCCTTTCTGGTTTCATTTGAATTGTAGTTACATATACCAGCATGCACTGGCATAACCCCTGAAGGAGTTCTAAGAGCCGTGAAAACACTATGCCAAAGAAGCAATTGCTTAAAGACCTTAGGCATAAACGGCATTTACAACATACAGAAGCAGCATCTTGACATGCTTATCGTGAACCTGGGAAAGAATCAACCATTAGAGGAGCAGCAAAAGCCTGTCTACTATCATGAACGATGTAACTTTTCCGTATTTAAGCAGGAAGAAAGCCGACGGCTTATTGATTTGGAGATATGTCCCAGGTGCTTTGAGGTGAGGATGGTTTATGATTGCCCCAAAGGGCACTGCACGAGGAGGGAATGGCCCCTAGCTCCATGTAGGGGTTGCAATTTTTGTATTCCAAGGTGTGAAAACTGTGGTGGATGCATTGAATCCGGAGAAGTGGAAGAGGGGGCTTGTGAAGATATCTTTTGCCTTGAATGTTGGTTACAGCTTCCCAAGTGCAGTTTCTGTAACAAACCTTATTGTAAGCAACACACTAATTGGTGGTGCACTTCTTCAGACTCTTCATTGATCTGTAAAGTTTGTGATGAAAATTCTCATGGATATACGTATACTGATGTTCTATAATGACGTGCAACTTGGGATAGGTTTCAACTATCATGTATCAAGCCATCAGGTTCCTGTAATTTGTGTAAATTTTATGGCTGATGAATGATGATATTATTTGCATTCATGAATGTACTTAAAGTTTGATTGTTCAGTTATAAAATGAAGGTTTTCTCTAAATTCATCCAATTCATCAGCTGTGTACCATATAAAGGCCATCATGCCAAAGTATTCCAAATGATGCCGGAAACAATAATTCCAATTCAAAGAATACAAATTGTGATTAAAAGGACAAGAAAACTATGTTTACAGCAATGATGTCAAATAATTACTCTGGTCTGTTTGTACAAAATTCAATGGACAACTCATGATACAATTGCCAATATACATTTTGATCAATTGGACAACTCAAATAATTTCTAGAAAGGAACACTAAATATGTTGCGACGCAATCTTCCAGTAGACAGAAGAGAATGCCTCCATTAATTATATTCCAAAGCTGAACAGAAGATAAGCCTAGTTTTACACAACTGCACACAAAAGTAGAACTAAAATCAACGAGCTTGTGAAAAATCCACCATTGTCGTGGTATTGTGACAAGCAGCCCGAACTTGTGGAATTAGATGGGGCCAGTGATGTGGCATTTGTTCTGGTTCCCTTTCTACCATGACTGTATTTCACCATAAATATGCAACCAAAGATGAAATAAAATATAAAGTCATTTCACAACTTTGAGAGCTGAAAGAGATAAGGATTGGAAAAATACATTAATAAGACATCTTAAAAATAAGAACAAGACTAGAACATATGATTCGGAAAGGAATGACAACAAGCACACTAACATAGACTCCAGAAATCATACCTTCCGGGAAATATACAAGAACCATGACCTGTAAAAATTATAATACAATAAATATCAGTTATATTAAAATGCTAAGTAATTTTAAATAGGAAGTTCATTATGCAAGACCTACTTTGATGTATAACAAATCCGAGCCAATAGAAAATGGACAAGAAAGAGAAAAGCTGCAAATTTGAGAGATTTTTTCATACTAACTAATTAGAAGATATGCTTTATGTCAAAAAGATGCTAAGGAAATGGAATTCAAAAAGTGTTCATGCAACAATTCAAAATACATTAATATAATCATCCATAATTTGAACAAATATAATTCTGAAACAAACTGATAAGCAAGATTTTAATACCACTATTCTCATAATTAACGTCAAAGGATTATTTTCCCTAATTACTTAAATTTTAAAATTGCAGTCCCCTGTTTTTAGTCGCACAGTTTTGGTCTCATCAATCTTAATTCATTCAAATGTGGTCCTATTTTAACATAAATTTGGAGATGCAAAGTGCAGAAGTGGCACATAGATTGTGTTGAATGGCTGAGGTGCCACATAAGCTAATTATGTGCCATGTGAGCTCTCTTGGTCACCAAAGAAAATGTCTGAGGTAAGATTGAACCACATCCGAAAGGAGTTTAAAATTGAATAGACCAAACTCTTGCAATTGAAGATAGAGGGACTAAAGGTATAGTAAGCCTGAAACAAGTTTCTTCATAATTCATCTTGCAATTCTATCAAGCCTGATTATTGAGTTAAGGTGCAAGCCTGGATGCAAACATGCATGTTTCCTTATTGCCTATAGCATGGTGTTCTAGTGGCATCACAAATAAATGTATCACACATATTTGTATCCAACTCAAATATTTATGTAGGAGTATGTATTGTCATACTTGGGTCTGTGGTAGTGACAGTGGCAACCCCTTTGAAATCACAACTCCCAGAAGACTTATCCATCTTCTGATAATACGCATTGAAAGCATATGTAGAATGTGCAACTACATTATCAGGTTCATAACAGGGTTGGCCCTGCAGCAAAGGGGAACAATCCACCTTCCCTGGTCCACAAGCCCAATCAAGTGCTGCCTGTAACATCTTAGGGTCAGCATTCCTCTTTGTGACACAAAAGGTTTGGTTTGTTGTATCATTTGCAAATATAATACCAGCACCAGTCAAGTGTAAGGTATACACTGGTTCTCCATTAGCATAAAATAGCCCCCAGTTCTTTTCTGAGGCTGGACCTGATCTTAAGTCTTCATTATAAAGCTCATAAATATATGTACTAACTGCAATTCCAGGATGTTTAGGAGTCCCCGTATTGTTAAGGACGTGTCTGATCAAGTTACTGTTGTAAGTGTTAGCATTGTCAACAGTTGCATCAGATTCAGATGAGTCACCTTTGGAGGGCCATCCTGACTCAGTCACCATAATAGGAATATTGGTAAAGTTCAAATCTGACATTGCAAAATAAGCAGCATCGACAACTGCATCAAAAACATTAGTATAATGCAGCAGAGTGTTGGAATCAACAGCTTCCTTATTTGGAGGTAGGGGGCGGAATAAAGCATAATCCAGTGGGATGACACCATTGGACTGCTGGTAATCATAATATGGATACACATTGAGCATAAGATATGAACCCGTTGATTGCAAAAATTTAAGCATGGGAACCATGACTGGATTCCATGTACGGTTGAAAAATGCTTGGGAAGGTGGGAAAGAGTCAAGGATGATAGAAGAGGAGTGCGGACTAGAGACTTTAATTTGCTGGTCTAGATTAGCAGCAACAAGAGCAGAGTGAATGAAATTTATGGCAGAGACTAGAATAGGGGCTGCATTTGGGAGGGTAGTTAAGACCTCGGATCCAACACATATGGCAGTGATGTTGGTAGCAGGGACATGAGCTATGACATTCCGAGTAACCCAGTTTGCTGCAGTGGCATTGGACTGACCAATGCCAAGTAGCTGGTCATTGGGAACAGAAACAGTTACACGGATTCCTGTGTTGGCAAGTGCACGAAGTAAGGCTCGGTCAGCATCATAGAGTCTGACATGTTGGATACTTTGAGCCTTCAGAAGAGAAACAATCTCTGTTGGACCTGGCATGTCAGATATATCTGAACCAATGTTGACACCAATAAAAGCATCTGTTGAAAAAAAAAGGAGCCTATGAATGAAGGACTTTCATTTTAAAATGAGAAACTTAGTGGTATTGAGTTATTTACAAGAAAAATGAGGTATAAATCCTCAATCTCATTGTAAGGAAAATCAAGTAGATCAAATAAATGTATTATATTTTCAGAAAAAAAGATATTAACAATCTAAAAGAAATATTCAGAAACAAAATAAGAGCACTATTGGAACATTAATCAGAGATGCAAAAGTAAAATTTTTGTCTTAGCATTCTTTACCACCATGTGCATACCCTTTTCTAGGTCCTAGATTTCTCTAGAAAAAACTCAGAACACATTGAGGATGTTTCATATCATAATCAGTGACAACACTAGATGGTCAGTAGGGTTACCATATGTCCCACAAATTAAATATGAAGCATGACATCCAAAGAAATGTATGTACTTCTTGAGAAACATATGGTTCAAGAAAAGGAGGATGGGTAATGATTTACTTAACTGACAAGCTGGCTCTATAAATTTATTATTTATAATCTAAACATCACCTGTCTTGTGAAAAGACATAGCCTGCTATAGTAATTAGCAGCAGTGCTCAACTTCACAAGTGAAACAGCAAGAAAAATATTATATCTTGTTACAGTTTTACAGAAATAAGCTGGTATATCATAACTTAAAAGATATGAGAAATTATATCCATGAATAAGAGTGTGATAAGTTTATGTTGAGTTCTTGTCTCGGGTCTCCCAATACTCCAACTCTCCTCTGTACCCTGCACTGCAATATCTCATACACGGCAAGAACATGCAAGGTATATCAAGCCCTTTCTGAATGTGCCTCTTTTATTAATTGTTAAGGTAGCCACACTGTTTCGATAGACCATACAATAGGAAGCTCTCCCTTGAGATACTTCCGTAATACCCCTGTTTTCCCTATTCTGTCTCTCTCCCCCCTTTCCTCTTTCAATCCCAATTCTATTTATAATCCATCCTATATCTAATTTCTAACTGCCTTATCCTATCTTTTATATCTACAAATGACTACTTTACCTT
>PYAF01003877.1:5203475-5215408 GCA_007407185.1 Glycine tomentella
ACACTGTTTCGATAGACCATACAATAGGAAGCTCTCCCTTGAGATACTTCCGTAATACCCCTGTTTTCCCTATTCTGTCTCTCTCCCCCCTTTCCTCTTTCAATCCCAATTCTATTTATAATCCATCCTATATCTAATTTCTAACTGCCTTATCCTATCTTTTATATCTACAAATGACTACTTTACCTTTTATAACTAAGTACCCATCAGTTTATAGCCCCTACTTTTGCAAATCCTAAGTCAAATTCTGGAACATAGCCTAGTTGGAATCAGGATTATGTATAGCATAACTGCACGTAGTTCTTACATGATCAAACATTTAGGTGCCCCATTATAGACACTGATAATAAATGATAATAATCTTAATGATGATGATGAGTATGACAAGGATTTATAGATGGCAAAATTGTGATGCAATAAAATTAGTAGTGGCCAGTGACACATCAGCTGCATTGTTCATATTTGATCATGAAGACATGAACCATGACAAAAGTTGAGGTCAGCTTTTTTTACCAGTCACCCGATGTATGTTTCTTGTTCTTATCAGTAAGGGTAGGACCTAAGGAGGCATGGATTTCTCTAAAAGAATTGTAACATACTCATATGATGGCTGGTTGGTAGGTTACACTATCACATCAGTAGCACCAAGCTCCTCTACCATCCAAGATACACAAGAAAGAAACTCAATTTAATTAGCAAGCTACAAATTATAAAATATAGTAAGTTTAGTTGGCAACATAGCCCATGGGAACTGCAGGGATCAGAATGAAGTGCCACATCACTTTCTAATTACTTTGATTAGTATATTCCAGAGGTAATAATGTAAGTAGTGCGTTAGTTACACTCAGAAAACCACATAAAGACAGGTTTTTGTACTTGTCTTCAAATGTCAAAATCACCCCACCGCCCACTGCCCCTGAGGCTGTTTCAGTTGACATAAGTGAAGATTCTTTGTTATTCTTCTGAGTAACCATAACTGCCTATTCTAGAATGCAGATTTTCATGCTAAATCTGATAATGCATTTATTTATAAACGGAAGATGGCAGGCTGGCTCATTTAATATTGTGGACCTCATTGTTTAATTCTCAGGACAGTTTCATTCATAGCTACGAATTAGTGATATTCATCCATGGCTTTCTCAAATAAGGGTATTTTAGTCCATGAACTTTTCTACAAAAAAAGCAGTTAAGTGCAAAATGCAAAGCAACTGTGGGATGAGCTGGGACGCAACAACATTGTTCCCACCAAAGACGGGAAAGGACAGATCGTAGACTCAGTACAAAGTATAAGAATTTCTCACAAAAAATTGAAATAGGCACTTACCAGTTACTTACCCCCGACCCCTCCTCTTCAAATTTCAAAATAGTAAGGCAAATGCAATCGAATTAAGAAAACAAGCAAATAAAAAAGAAAGTAGATTAAACCATGAGAGACCAATGCCAGTTTCAATGTGAAGCTAGGCTTAAATCTATGGCAGGATGAATGGAGCTTATATAAGGCATTAAGGGGGGGAGAGGGAACATGAACAACATATGTAAATTAATGAGAATTCAGAAACAAGTCAGTGGAAGCAAAAAAAAAAAAAGGAAGATAGATAGATGTTGAAACAAACATACCCCCAGATGCAGAGATAGAAAGTGGCAGCATGAAGAAAAGCAGCAGCACAGCCATGAAAGTAATGAACATAAAAGGAGCACTGCAGACACTGTAAATTTCAAAGAAAATTCCACGACAGAAAACTGCACAGAAGAGAAGGGAAATGAAACAAGGTAGAAAAATCGGAAATTTCTAAGCCAGTGCGAGGGAAAAGCAAATGAAATGAAAGTTTGCTCCTTTTGAGAGAGTGGAAGTGTGTGAGGTGGAGGAGAGAGAAACAAGAGTGAGAGGCTTTCTTTTGTTGCTGTGGCGGTGAAGGGACAAAGACTTTAGATTTGCGCCACCTCATCATGGGTGTCTATGTGTCCAATCCAACGGCTAAACATGCACGTGCGCCAAATTATTTATTTCTCTCATTTTCTCTCTATATAGGAAAACAATATCCTGTCATTTGCACTGTGCAGGATGGGTTAAGCTAGTTGTGTTTTGTTATTTTCCCCCAAAATAATAATAAAATAAATAAACAGTTGAAGACTTAGGCATGAATGAAACAGTGAGGAACGAAAAAAGATAAATGAGAAATAAAAGAAGGTGAAAAATAGAGGTATTTGGCATACATGAAAGAAATTAAAAATAGATTAAAAAAATTAGAATTAAAGTGGTTATGTAAATAAAAAAAAGTAACAATAAAAATTATATAAAAATAAATAAATAATATTAATAATAATATATTTTATTAAATGTTAGTTTTATTTATTAAACAATTTTTATTCAAATATTTCTTCTCTTTTCATTATATTTCACTTCAACCAAACAACATTGTTTTTTATTTTATTTCATTTCTTTTTCTTTTTTTTCATTTCTCACAATCAAACACAATATAATTCAAGCAAGACGAAGGTAGGTGCATCCTAATTTCTAATTCTTAAACCCTAAATCAAAAACAGAGCACTAGGATGTCCCAAATTCAATGTTGGACTTCATCGAAGTATTTTGTAAAAAAAATTATCATTTGAAAATTATACCTAACCACTTTTCTTTGGTTTTATTATTTGGAATATTATCTCTCACTTGCTTGCAACTTTATAAGTTAACAACTAGGGTCAAAGTCAGTTAATATTAGAAAGTATTTCCTCTAATCCAATATATAAGAAGCATAAGTCATCAAGACTAAAAAAATTGGTGGATATATTTAATATTAACATATATTTAAATTTTATCAAAAAGTATCCTTAAATTTAAATGTTATAAGTGATAAGCCATATTTAATGTCAATATTCATAATCCAATAAGTGAATTCCTAATAAATAAAGTTAACAATCAATTAAGAATATAAAAAAAAATTTAACTCAGAATAATTTTTAAAACTAGTCATTATTTATTATAATTAGGACTAAAGAAATATCTAATTTATCTTTTTATATATAAGATAGAAGATCATAGTATATAATAGTGATGATAATTATATCGATAATAATAATGATATTGATGGTTGCAGATAATGGTAGAATAGAGACAATGGTTGTATCAACACATAAATCTAATATGAAAATGTTTAAATTAATTGTAATGTATAAATTGTTTATTATCATAAAAGATTAAAATGTTTGCTCTTTGTACTCTAAAGGATAAATTACATTTTAGCCCTATCGAATAAATATTCTGGTACTTGTGAACCATCGGGTACAGCCTTATTCAAGATGACTATAATGCTTAGCATTTTATTTTCCATCAAGTGGATCTAGTTTCTTTTGGCCCATAATTATATAGCTGTAGATCTAGGACCTTAATTGTGTATCACAAAGAAAGTTGCATTCCGTAACACCATCGGCACCAAACTTTCCAGGTATACAGTGTTTTTTTATGATATTCGGCACGTTTACTTTTTGTCATTGCCTTAAATTTTTTTCATAAACTTAATGAAAATGATGCTATGGATCCAGCACACAGAGTATTGACCTTTTATGCTTCATTGCTTGCTTACTACCCTCTAAGAATTACATTTGTTCATGACATACTTGCATATTTCAGTGTACTTATATCAGTAAGGTAAAAGGACTTGCATATTTTAATAAGTTGCTCAAACTTTCCATTCTTGTCCAATATTGAATTTGTTTACTCACACTTATCGTTCCAATATTAATCTATCAGATTAGCAACTTCTGTATAATCACTTAAAATATCAAAACTGAGAGTAGTCTCTATTTTCATATACTTATGTAAGTTAGAACTTGCAAGGTCGCGGATTAAAACAGAAAGGGAGATTGTATTTATACAACAACAAAAATGTGTACAATTTTTTTGTACAAAAAAGAAAGAGATAAAAGAGAAATGTGAGATAGACAAGTCATGTGATTTAACAACAAATAATATTATAGAAGATATTGTAAGAAAGTGATGAATGAATAATATAACTCAGAGAAAGGGAAAGAAAAAATTAATAGGTCGACTAGTTAACCCATGTGTATTATACACAGTTGTTTCTCGAATTGTAGTCGTATATCAGCAAGATCTCATTTCAGATTATAAATAGTATAACTGGGATAATTTTTAATTTGACAAAGGTTGCTAATTTTTTTTTTTTTAGATGTTTTTCCTCTCAACTAAAAACTGTTGAATAATGTCGTCAGAGACCCTTCCGTTACTATTGAAGTGTTCTGGTGAATGTATTTGGAGAAAACTCCGAGCCGTCATCAATTGTTAATTGAAGCATCAGATTCAGATATAACCTACCTCATTGACTTCCTGTACATGTTTACCTTGTGTTTAATTGTTAATGTCACTTGGTGTTGCTATGTTGCAAAATAGTAAGTGGACCGATCATTTCAAGTAATAAAGTGAATAAATAGAATATCGTCTTCAAAGGGATTGAGGTATAAATTTTATTGGAAGACAAATAATATGTTCAGAAAAGAATATGATTGAATTTTAGAGTTACGAAAATTAAATAACTGAATAGAAAATTAACGAGAATTCAAAAACAAGTTTAATTAAATATTACACTGAAAAATAATTATGGTCAGAATACCTCTACTTCTGATCCATATCTTCTATATGCAAATTAGTGATTGATTTCAATTATTATAATTGTTCAAAAAATGTATTTAATATAATTTAGTTAAACTTATCCTAACTTTTATTGATAAATTATAATTAAATTATTAATTATTTTAACCTAAAATTATTATATGCTAGGAACATATCATGCTACCATCATGAAGAGCATCGACAATGAAGTTAAAATCTATGAATCGCGTACGCTATAAAATGTACCTGGTAGCTAAGAAGCTAGCAGTGGACTAGGTGTTTTGTCTCTCATTGGAAGAGCATCAGAAAGTCTACTTTCTAAATCCTTATGCGAGTTCTTCTGTTTATGTTGCATCTCATCCAAAGTTAGTCCAGAATTCTCTAAATAGATCAGCCCAAAACTATTTGTAGTTTAAGAAAATGGTGCAAGAGTAAGAGAAACTTGTTCAATCTTTACCAACTGTCAAATGTATGTATGTTCATTACACAAATAAATATCGTCATCACATGGTATGCGAACCCTGCTTGCCACTTTTTTGTGCATAGTGATGATAAGTTAAAGGTACATGCTCCTTTAGACTTAATTAATTAGACATTAAATTGTAATACAGACCTAACTTTGACAACAAAATTATTCATGCACACAGGACATAGTAAATATCGATTGAACCTCTTGTTTACGTATTCTTTAATTTGAAAGATAAAAGAACTCAAAGAAGTATAATAGTGTGGAAATGGTGATAGAAACCCATCATACTTTATCACACACGCCTAATCACTTATATCGCAAGTTTCGTTGAGATTGAGACTTGAGAAGCTACTATTCACCAATTGATATATTATGGATAGATCGATAAGGAACAGTAATAAGAATGTTTTTGGTGCAGATGCATCTTTTCATGCATGATGATGATATTTTGAATTTTCTAATCTAATAAACAAAATTGATGACATAAGGAGGTGGGTTATACAACGGCAAGTGGGTCCAAGAATATTTAGACACAAAAATTAAAATTGAAGGAGTGCAACAATCGACCATTAAAAAAAAGGTGATGCCACACAAAAATAATTAATTACTTTATTTTCCCATATAACATCAATAGTCCACGGGGAGTGACTCGTCAAGCTTTTAACACCATCTTTGTAAATATGGGATTCTTACTCGTTGGGGCCCTTGGGAAGGTTAAAAGAATTATTCCTTGTAAAAGCATACTGGAAGGTATTTTGGAAAAGCATAGGGTTAATGATGTGAAAAAAGATTAAATTGTTATTTTTTCTTATTTTCAAAATTAATTGTTTTTGTCTTTATATTTTCTTTAATTCCTAAATTTTAATCCCTAAAATTAATACTTTTTTTTTTCCTTATACAACGACCGTTCTGAAGTTACTTGTGCAGTAATCTCTGTTGTTATGATATGTCTACTATGATGTGCTAGATCTAGTGGGGTACCACACAAATTGCTACCAATTTCTTCATGAATCATAATGGAGCAGAGGACGTCTCATCCACTTGACCCTTCTGTTTTTGCTTGTATGAAAAGCGACCCCTCCAAGACCTATTTTACAAGTATATATAGAAGTACAAGATATGAAAATGAGATTATTATTTATGCCCGAAAGGATCAACGTTATAGAATTTGTTCAACAATTACTCGTTCGTTGATAACTTATTGAATATAAGGCTGCATTCTCTGTTATACAATTTTCTTTTAGAAAATAAATTATATTACAAACAATAATGTGTTTAAGGTTTTATTTAAGTTGAATTTTTTTAAGATCTTAAAATTAAGTCTTTTATATTAAAAAAAAATATTGAAAAAAAATGTGTTCCCTGAATGGATCTATTGGCTCAACTGTAGATTATAGAGACTTAAGAAATTTTTAAAACTGGTGGGTTTTAAAATGAAAAAAATGTATCGTATAATACAAATTTTAAAATAAATTTGTAAAAGAACAAGAATGTGAACAGAAAAACTACTTTCTAGAGGTCTTTGAAAATGACAATAAAGTGTGACAAGCTAAGAATCAATTAATCGCAAAAATCTTATCTAGTTCTATTGAGGGTTGGCAGAAATGCGCGTCATGACCATTCAATTTACTATTTGCTGAAAATGTGATTATCGTAGCTTGGACAAGTACATTTTTTTATTTTTTTTTGTTAGATAAATAGCAAACTTCAGGTGAGAGTGGTGAGAATAATATTAGTCAGTACTCTAAATTTAGATCAGAACCACACAAATTTATATATGACAACCACACTTATAGCCTATAGGTACCTTCACGTTTCTGTTTCCGCGTGAACGTCGTATATGATACTTTCAACCAAAAAAAAAAACTTATGATTTCCGACACCTATTCTTTACATCGTTCTATAATTATTTATGTAACATCATTAAGGATGGACTATATATGGAGATAAGTCAGACTATAATCTAATCTACATTAAGTTAGGACCCTTTTGAAAGTTTATTAAATTAAAAACTTTTGTTCAAGTAATTTAGAGAGTTTTTCAAACATATGACAAACTAATTTGTTCAATAAATATAAATAATATATTATTATATTTATTATGTTTTAATTATAATATGTTGATATTATGTATTTATTGATCTATTTAAGGGCTTAAACCATCAACTCGTATAAAACCTTAAGCTTATTAATTTATTTAAAAATAAGTTTATTGACCTATTTAAATGTACCATATCTACCTTTTTTTCATGGTCCTTAAAGAGAATTCACAAAAGAAAACTAGAAATAAGAACTACTAAATAAATATAAATATCTAAACTGGGCTTTTACTCCACAAATTTAAACAAATCATGAGTTACATTACATAGTGGTCCAATGTTACAGTGTAGGAAGCTAAAATTCAAACAACCTTTCAAATAACAAGGTAAAAGCCCTACACAACAAAAATAATTATGGTAATGGCCTATCTATGTGCTGAACCCGAGAATGTCAGCATAAGTTGTGATCAACGAAAATAAAAGCATCTCCTTATAACATTTTTAAGGTTACAACAATATTTTTCTTCGAAATACTTTGTTTCCTAAAGGTGCAGGCTAGTATCCTTGCTTGGCCAAAACAGTGTTAGTGGCAGAAAAGTTAGCACCAGCGTATTCTGCAGTGGCACACTCTTCAGACTTCTTGTTGAGGTAGTATGGTGCTGTACTCATCACCCTGCAACCACACACAACGACCTCATAAATAATTTCTTGCAACTTGGTTATACTAACTGCCAGATTAAGCAAGGAGAAGATTACTAGACTGAATATCTTAAACCCAAAGCAGAAGCAATCTCTTATATTATCAATACCTGAGCCTCTCCCACCAACATCTTAAATTATACGAGTCTATAAACACAAGAAAGCTATGTTTGCAAGTTTCAGCAGGTACGGGATGGAATTGAAAAGGATGTGATGAGATGAAATGAAAGAGTTGTCTTTCCCCTTGATTGGATTGATTAAAATGGGGAATTAAATGTCATGGTAAAAGGTTGCAAGTGTAAAATTTCAATAATAAGCTAATATAAACTTTCTCTGGGAAACAATCAATAACTTAAAATAGATAGTGAAAATGTCCCTGAAACTCTGGTCTTTAACTGAGCCAAATAACATCGTGTGATTCGTGTAGCCGACCTTATCTAATGAGATAAGGCTTTGTTGTTGTTGGAAGTGGCAAGTTTAAATAAAAGCAAAGTTATTATCCTCATCGCCCCCCTCCATTTAAAGGGGTGCAAAAGGAGAGAGTTGGTGGACAGGTGGAGGAATGATTAGCTTTACTTTCCAATCCCATTCATAAATTTTTATGTTGCCAACCAATGGATGATAACTACTACACCTTCCTTTTTTGGAGAAATATAAATTGTGTATCAGGTTACACCCACCCAGAAAAATATTGCATCCAAACTAACCTTTCTTTGCGTTTTTCTAAAAATCGAGCCAAGGATGCTTTCCGGGCCTGAGGTACAGCTGCATAAAAGATGGCTTTAAAGAATCATCAATCTGAAACATTTGTAATGATCAAACACAGATAAACTCTAGAATGCAGATGGATTCATCCCTCATTAGTATACAAGTTGTGGACAAATACCCTAAGCGAGAGATCAATACACAGAAATGATGTAGAACTAAAAAGAGCCATCAAACTGCAAAACATACCTGATGTCAACATAGTGGTTGCACTGACTATCTTTGGAGGCTCCACATTGCAAACAGGAGTGGTGGGAACTCCAGTTGTTTTATCAGTGCTAGTTGAGCAACTCCCTAACTGTACTCCGGTATGTGAAGAAACAGATAAAGGACTTGAAAGACCAGAGCCGGGTAATGTATTTGCAGGTTGACTCACAGGCACACCATCACCAGCAGCCAACTTCGAGACAAGCACCTGAACTTTTGGCTGTGCCGTGTTAGAACCTGCAGATAAGCTATTGCCAGCCAACAACATGATAGCTTGTGCCTGTTAAAAGATAGCCACATTTAAAAGCTTAACCACGAGCAAGGCATGACCAGCATGCTCCCCATTTCACTTTGAATTTATTTATTTTATTATGGATTGGAGAGGAAGGAATGTGATGAACAAAGAAAGATACCTTCTCAGCAGAGATATCATCAAAGACATTGACAGTACCAGCATAGAAGATGGTAAGTTGAGCAGAAGGCGCAGATGGTTTCACAGTGTTACTTCAAAATAACATAAATTAAAGAAATAAAACACAAACAAGTTTGTGCACTGCACACACAACGGTTAAAGCGTAAAATTAAAATTACCATGATTTGGTCATTCCAGCAACAGCAACAGTAGAGGGAAGAACTGAATGAGGCGTGGTAACAGGTATTCCCCCAAGTAACGGCTTCTGACCAGCAGTTGCAAAATGATTCTTCACGAATGGATTCCCCAAGGAAAGTGAAATTGCTTGATTGGGAACTGAAAACATCTTCACATCATGAGGACGATTCACAGAATTCACATCATGTTGTACAGGATATGGAGTCAGCGAAAAATGAAGGCCACCTTGCCCATCGTGATTGAAAGACTTCTAAATAGTAGTAAAAACAAACAATCAAAGGAAGGAAGGTCAAAAAAGACATCAGCTGATACTCATAGAAGGTAAGATCTTGTGGATCAAGTCAATATATCAAAGGGATGTTGAAACAACAGGCATGAGATGTTGCACAACAATCACATGTTAGGTTCTGATCCAAATGGAAAGTTCATACTTCATACATCAGGACTTAGGACAACCATAAGCAAAAGCAGATTTTCATAATTATTTCTTACATAAAAGGGGAATAGAAAGAAAAATGGCTATCCTCTTAATTTTTCATAGTTTACTTTAACAAAAAAAAAAATTAGAATGCCCAAAAACAAATTTGGCTCATTTTACTTTAATTCAAGGCAAAAACAACACTGCATGTTGAGCTAACTTTTCAATTTTGAAAAAATACAGAGATAAAAAGAGCAAAAGGGTAGTATCTAACCTGGGGTTCACCAGCAGAGCGTTTCTGACTAGAGTCAAATGCTTCTTGACTTAAGATAGACATAAACCCTGCAGATGTTAAGGGATCAGACACTATCTTCTTAGTCTTATCATCTTGAGAAGCCTTGAAAGACATCAAATGTGGAAGGGCAGATACTTTGTTCGAGAATGGCCACTGTGCAATCCGACCCTTTGTGAAGCCTACACATGCCCATAAAAACCACCATCAACATAAGCTAGGAAGTCCAAGGCTTTATACCTCAGTTTATTGCCCAATAGATCTTAAGGGATAAAATAGATATTCAAAAAAGTTCCACAATTAGCACTTAATAACCTATCTACGTGTCTGAATTTAGAAGCACACCCAAATCAACAAAACTGGTAAGAACTTGACCACGATTTCTTTCCCCAAATTGAAATTTTCACACACGCTAATACACTACTATAAATATCTAAACAACAAGACACAGCTTAATTATTTCCACTAATAAAATCTAATAACTCATGAATCCCTAATAAATAGGTGGTATAAAATTTACACATAAGCAAAGTTTCTGTACCACCCATAGAAAAACTCATAAACTTAAAAAGAAAGAGCAAAGAAAAACAAAAACTATTTTTAAAAAACACACCACGTTAACCAAGCAAATCTATGAGCATGGTAAAAAAAAAAAAAAAAACATTTTTCTAGCATAAATCAACCCAACTGCAATCTAAAGAGGCAAAATTGAACCCAGAAATTAAAAAGAATAAAGAAACCCAGACGTAATTGACAAGAATGAGTGTAATTTTGCAAGAGAGCTTTTAAATAAAGGAATTTAAAAACAAAAACACAAAAGTTGAAACATGCCAGAGTCTTTGAAGCCATCATCGTGCATCTCCTCCTTCACCACAGCAAGTGGTTCTTTTGAGTTGAGACCCATGAAATCTCTCTCCATTTCAGAGAACCCGATGAAAAATTGAAAATTGAAAATTCTCTTCCTTTGCAAACAAAAGGGAAGAAGAAGCAATGTCTTGTTCCTTAGTTACAACAACAAGAAGCAAGCAGAGAGACAGAAGGAAAGAAGACCAAAGGAAAAGGTTCCAACTGCATCAGAAAAAGGCAAGTCCAATAGGGTCGTGTTTCACACGAGTTTTGTGAGATCTTGACCGTTAAATCTTATTTTATAAGAAAATAAAATGAGTTATCAAAGGTGGTTGCTTTACCGGTCAACAGGTCGCGTGACGGGATAGTCCGGTAAGGGAGCACGTGCGCGATCATTCACAAACAAGAACCTATGAGCCTATGTCGGTGACACTGCCACCTGGTGAAATAGCGCACGTGTTTACGACACGCGAGGACTTTAATGTACATAAGTTAATGTTGTTACTTTCCTTCAAATTTACAAACTAATTAATGCTACACGAGTTAACAATGATCGAAGTTTTGGGGAATGAAGCTCATTTAATACACTTACCAATTTTTCTCCACTATTTTTTTAAATTAATAAATTATCTGAAATATGAAAATATAAATTTAATTTTTGAATATAAAAAAAATATGATAAATTAATTTTATTATTAAGTATTTAAGATTATTGTATCATTAAATTATAATATTTAAGAGTTAATTTGATAATAAATTATATTTTTAAGTTAATTTGATAATAAATTATATTTTTATATGATTAATTTGACATTAAATTATAAAATTTAAGAATCAAGTTATTATTAATTATTTTTCAGTTATCATATTTTTTATATATTTAAAAATTAAATTTTAATTTTTCAATTAGTTTATCATTCCATTTCACTTTCAATAACTAATTTGGTTATTTATTTTTTATTATT
>PYAF01003877.1:5219497-5233375 GCA_007407185.1 Glycine tomentella
AATTTTACACATCAAATATAAAATATAAACCCAAATATTGAGATAATTTATTTTTCCTTCCGAGAAAATGAAACTGATATAAATTTTGTAAACATTTTTGAATTTGTATACAAGATTAATAAAAGTCTTTCGTTTATATTATTTTTTCTAATTTATAAATAAATAATAATCTTTAACATTAATAATAAAATTATAAAAAATATTAAATAAAATAATATGTAAAAATATAAAAAATATTAAATAAAATAATATACAGAAGTATATATTAAAACTAATTTAGAGTGTGTTCAAAACTAACTTAATTTTTCTAAAAACATTAGCATAGATTTAAAGTTATTAAATATTTTATGACTTTAAATAAATAATTAAAAAATAAAGCAACTTTCAAATAGTTAAATATATTATGACTTTATGTAAAAAAATTAAAGTAGTTCAATTTTTATAACTTCAGTTAAAAAAAAACTTAAATATTTAATTTTTTACAACTTCTTAATAGAAGTAGTAAATTTTTTCATTACTTATTCCTATTTGAATATTAATTCAAAATTTACTTCCATTTATTAAAATTTCAAATAAAATTATCCTTTTGGTCGTTCCAATATTGCACACATCCCTATCAATCGCGTGTATATGAATAATATATATAGCCTTGTCATAACGCTTGTGCTAATGTATTGCTTCGGATCAAAGAAATACGGAATCATGACTAAGTTTAACTATTACTCCTTGACAATATTTGATAATGATTCACATTAAAATCAACGTGCTGCATTATATTTGATAATATTATCTTATAATTTTTCTGGTATTGCTTTGTATATAATGTTCACCTTATGTGCATGGCACAGCTAACTAAGCTAATAAAATCATTTGTAAATTAAAAACAAAATTTTAAGATTATATTTTGCCTTTGCCCGTTTGGAGCTAAGTGGCCCTATTTTTCTGTTTGCAAACGTAGCATGTGTACATTAATATATGTGTCTTGGTGTGTTCTGTTAATATGTAAGTCCATTATAAATTATAACCTATAACCTATACTATAGGGGACAGATCTTCAGCACTGCAAAAAAAAAAAAAAAAAAAGAACTCCGCCATGTGAGGATTAGTTTAGAGAGAATGTGAAAATTTATATTTTATGTATTAGCTCAAATAAATTATGTATAAAGTTAATAATCAGTGAAGGGTAAAGATTATGAATTAAAAACCGTGTTTTCATTAAAAAAATGTGTGCACAATTATAAGTCTAAAATACAATTTTGGTTCTTTATTTTATTCCATCTATAATTTTGATCCTATAAAAAATTGATATTTTATTTTTTAAATATTTTTTTGGTCCAGCTGTAAAATTCAAAGCATTTACTGTTAATAAGAAAAAAGCTAACCACTAAATTATGGATGTGACAATATAATATGAAATTTTTAATTATTAATTTGATTAATAAAAATTTCAAATTTAATTAAAATTTATTATTTATTAAAAGATCTCTTTAAATCACCTAGAAATATAATTAAAAAAATTAATATTATAGTATCGCATCATTAATTTAGCGGCCAACATTTTCTTATTAACGATCAAGGTACATAAACTTGACATTTGAACCAAAACCATTGATTTTTTGAAAAATAAAAAACCAAATATCTCTATTTTCATAGGAAAATAAAAATAAAAATTAAATAAATATAGTGGAAACAGAATTATATTTTATCCTAATTATAAATATATGTTGTGTAACGAAAAAATTGTTTTAGGATGTTGTGTATCCTTAACAATACAAAAAATATATATACGAAAACCATTACGAATGTTTCATGATTAAATATGAATGAAAATACAAAAAAAAAATTATATTGAAATTTTAGGGTAAAAAAAGGTATCTTGGTGTGAAATAAGAAAAATATTTAAATTTATAAATAAATAAAACCTATAAAAGATTTATCTTATTTTACATCAATGATCAAAATTTAAATTTATAACTTATTATGTGCAAGATTTTAAAGATACAATTATTAATCTTTATAAATTATTAAACAAATATTTTTTTACCATGATATTAATAATAAGTAATCTCATTAAAAAAATAATGATTAATTTTTATTGAAGATAATAAATGCATAAGGACCAAAATTTATTTCATATTTAATAATTAATTAAGATTTAAATTCTAAATTGAGACAGAAGCGGTTATCATGTGGTCATGTTTTTTTATATTAAAGAAATATATTGATGCCGAGTGACATTTTTCATGTAATAATATAAGCTGTGGTGACAATGACTAACACATGGGGGAGGAAAATCATGTGCGCAAGGCCATCGGTCCCACATTGTTTTTGTTGAATAAACAAATCAATTTAGTTTTTTTCTTTCAAAAGATTGTTTATTGAAACATTGAAGATGTTTTTCTACAGTTGGACAAATGATAAAAAAAAGAACATTATCGTAATACATAAAATATAAACAACAACAAATCAGACCCACACACTTAAAACTAAATAAGTTAGCGATTTTCCTCTCCTGATAGAAAGAAACTAGTACGACACAAAAATAAGCCACAACAAATATGACATAATTCATCGGTATTAATTGCATCATTAGCAACTTTAATGGGAGATCTTAGAAAGAGATTTTAAGCTGAAGATCTCTCTTTTTCAAGATTCACCACTAAAGAGAAAAGACAGATCTCCATGTGGAGATCCATATCTTCCACAAAAATCTTGAAGATATGTATGAAATTAAAAAAAAATTTAATTTTTTTATGTGACAGGACGAAAAAAAATGAAAAAAATGAAATTAAAAGTTAAAATTAATTACTTAAAATTAATTATATGCTTTATTAATATTTATATTTTTTTATGTTTTATTAATTAAAATTAATTACTTAATTAATTTAATTAAATTTTATATATTTAAAAGTGGAGTCCATGTAGGATCCATTAAAATTATCTAAGATCTCAATTTAAGATCTACCAATAAAAGAAAAAATGTTACAGATCTTAACAGATCTTCAATCCTACGTAGTGATATAGAGTCCATCAAAAAGTGATCTAAGATCCCAATTTGAGATCTACCACCAAAGATGTATATAATCAAATTATCTACCCATTGACATTAAATTGGCCATCGCAGCTCGTATATATATTTAAGTGATATTTGCCACTGTCATTAATAATTAAAGGTGTATATATATATATATATGATAGGCGATATTTAATATTCGAAAAGTCAATCAAATGTGACAATCATTATATTTTTTAATAAATATTTGGACACGTTGTTATTTAGAATATTATTTCTACAGTACTTTAAACAAATGCTAGTATCCAAGGAAAGATACATGCATCTTTAATTGATAATGTAAAGTCGTAGTGATTTGGATGAGGGGCTGCGGTAGGCACGAAAAGAAGAAGCAGAAATTAAGTTGCACGTGCGTGAATTCCATTTTGTTGTTTGTCTTCCGTTAATTAAGGCCGGCCACTTTTCTATTTCTTACCCTAATTAGTCGTATATATGTTCATTTCAAAAGTATTTTATTATTCAAATATAATTACAAGAATTATAACTCACCCAAGTTGTATACCACTCTAAAAATATGAGAACCTCATTCGAGGGTTACAAAAAATGATAATAAACTCTTATTACAAGAGACTCCTACACAAATGATCATAGGATGTCTCTCTTCTCTTGCTTTGGTAAGGATGATCCATCTTCTTCACAAGACCCCTTTATATAGTAAAGATTTATTACTCCATTCATAAATGAGACTTAGTCAACTTTAATTGCCTCGTTTCTCCACCTATTCTCTCATTATGATAGTGAAATTTTTCAAGAGTCAAGATACAATATTATACTACCTCTCTTGAGATGTATCTCTTGACTTTCCACTTGCTGTATTTATTTGGAAAATTGAATTGTTTTCCCAAACAGTCACTATTCCAACATACTTGACTCGTCTAATAATCCTTTCTGTGTAAATACGCATCCCAAAATTAATCTAACAACATTTAAAAAATAATAACGTCCCTTAGAAGTATTTAAGTAAACATCATACTTGTCACACAACTTTATGGCTTGACTCACCATTATTAATCCTGATAATTAAGGCTTCAAACATCTAAGACCTGCTTGTATGTGAAATATTCATAATTTTTTATTAAAAATTTAATTTTATTTACATAAAGAAATTAAACTCAAACTTATTGATTTTATGTGAAATATTCATTGATAGAACTAAATTCAACAATCGTCCAAGCCCAAAAAAAATTATAATATTCAATAACATTGGTATGCACAACACCCATGCTATAACAGCTAGCAAGGGAAGGTTTGTCTGCTAGACCTTTTTAATTTAGCCCTACTATTATAGATAGAAATGGACATGCAGATCACATGCATTCATTTTGATCATTCTTTAGTGGTACACTAATAAAGGTCACTTACTCCAATCATTTGCTTAGGTCTTCATAGTTTTTCCATAAAGACCTTGCCACTAAACATATAAAAGATTGTTTATTACGCATTGCTCCTTCCTGGAAATATATAATTTGGGAAAGTGTGAGCCGCCATCCACGTGAACGTTTCCAAAAAATTCAAATTAGTACATGATGCATGTATGGGTTTTCATTTGTTTGTCCGCGGATGCAAAAAAAGAAGAAATAAGGTATAGAACAAAGCAAAAGCAGAGGTTCTCTAGGACTGTCTCGTTTGAAAGTTAGTGGCTAATGCCCTATTATGCCAATTATTGATGCCTGTGTGCTTTAATTTAGTTGGACATGGGTAAGTGGGTCAGAATTAATTGAGTCCACGGAGCAAGGACTTTGAATATATTGTTAACTATATGTACTTACATTCAGGAAATATACTTGCTTCATTAATAACATGTGTGAGCACAGGTGTTTGGAAGGAATAGGAGAAAAGCAGAGTGATAAATTTAAGTTTGGTATTTTTTTTAACCATCTAAGGATCAAAAGCACCAAAAGAAGACTTCATATTATCTTTCTCTGCATATTCTCACGAGTGACATTAATCGCAGTTCAAGATATTCATTTTTCCTAGCCTATGTTTCAATTTAAAATGATATTAGAGTTTATTTTAAGATGATATTAATTAGAGGAGAGAGGAAAATCTAACATCAACTAGTTATAATACTCAAGCAGTCTATATAAGTTGAAGTTGAAGATTAAAACCCTCTTATCAATCAAAATGCTCACTTTACATTTATTAAACATAATTCACAACTAAATTTTCCAAAATATATGATGCACTAATTTATTAAATTATTACAATAAAGTCATTTTTTGTGTTTTTTGTTTTATTTTCAAACTTAGTATTTATCCACTTAATATCACACATTTTTCTCTTCGTGTGTAACTCTCTCATCGAAACTTCACGCGTCATTTAAATGCGTGGAGCATCGCAAGGGTGCAAAAGCTAATTTAGTAAATAAAATGAACGTGAGTCCAAAACAAGGATTGATGGAAAAAAAAACTGAGTTACTTAGTAACGTGTTGTTTTACTTTCGAAATGAATTTTGCAATTAATAAAATTTGATATGATTTTAACAAAATAAATTATTTAAACTTTTCTAGTTCTAAAATGGTTCTAATTTATAAGCATTAAAAATTACACTTTAAAAATATTTATATTTTATCATTCAAACAAAAATCAATTCATCTAAACTCATTTAAAATATCATTATCTAAAACAAATCAAGTTTTTAACATTAATTATTTTGCTGTTAAAAAAACATTTTATTTCAAAATAATTTTACCTTCAATCTACTAAAGTCTAAAACAAATAAACTGTAAAATGTCGAGAAATATTGACAGCAACAATTAATACACATTTGTACAAACTTACTCTATGTTGAAACCATTTATAATCAATATGTAAGAGAATGTCGAGAAAATGTTTAGAGCGATAATTGATGCACATTTGTACTAACTTACTCTGTTGAAACCATTTATAATCAATATTGTAAGAAGTTAAAATGAAAAAAAATGTTTTTTCTTCAGAATCTAATCAAAATCAAACATCCCTTAAACACTTGAAAGGGGTTTACTAAAATCAAATCAGAGTAATGTTCTCAGGCCACTTTTTTTTTTTTTTTTTTTTTTTTTAATATCATGGGTTTGCCACAAGGGAAAGAAATATATTTTATCTTGAGCACCCTGATTGGTGCTGATTTTAAACCTGACTCGGCTCAACTCATTGGTGAAAAAGTTGAGCTTGTGCCAAGCTTGTTCTGTCTCCAGTGGTTTTAGCACTGCATGCTTATGTTTGTCTAACACTGACTTGCCTGAGCTCAGTTCTTTAAGGAACATAGATAGTTATCAGAAGATTCAGAACAGTTGAGAGCATAGAGATCAACTCCCAATCACTACTAATAGAGATTAATCAACCTTAAAACACAAGGCGACTCTGATATTTTCCACCACTTAGATACAGTTTAGCAGACATAGCCTCATGAATGTAGCCCGTAATTGCTTCATCAATCATCACAGTGATTTATTTGTATTGAGATGTATCACAGTATTATATAGTTTCATAGAAAATATCAGTTAAAAATGAGTAGAAAAAATTATATCTATATCTACACCAATTAAAAAAAAACTCTGGAAAGTATGAATCGATATAGTTCATACAAAATTAATTGCTTAACCATTTACAAGTGGTTCACTGATTTCAAGCAATTCATTTCTGAGACCGGTGAAAACAACAGAATCTGTTTCCAGGGGCTTGAACTTAATTAGAGCAGAAGGTACTAGGTCCTCTTCCTCTATTGTTTTAGCATTTTCCCCTGCTTTTGGAAAATGGGGGATCACGCGCCGTTGGATAAGTACAGGATGTATTAGATCAAATTCCAAACCTGGTTCTTTTAATGCTGAGCTGACAAACTGTACATCAACATATAAAACAAGAACAGTGCTCAGTTGCTGACTTAGAATAAACAGAAAGACATAGGGAATGAAGAACAGACAAAATGGTCAAATCCATTCAAAATGTGTTACAAATGTTCACATGACTATAAAATATAGGTCAGGTTATCCAATTAAGGGACTTGCGTGTAAATTGAAATTGTAATATTCCAACTGTAAATTACAAAATGTTAAGGAGGGAACTTTTATATTGCAATGAATAATTTCCAAGGTTGAACTCAAAAAACCTCCAAATTAGATTACCAGAGTTTAGCTATAATATGCAATAATGAGACTTATCATTGACAGAATTCCCAGAATCCTTTGTTAAATGCAATCAAGTTACACATGGAAATTGCAAAATCCGCTTCATTGTTCTTATGAGAAGTTTCATGTTGAGTGACATCTATCTAAGACACTAGTATAAAGCATTTAGAACCAGATGTAAAGCTAGATTGCTCCAGTATACCACAAAATACCACATCAGATGGACAAAAAAAATCTTGGTCCAAAAACATGAGAAAAATCAAACTTGAAATCAAGTAGCAAAGGACAAACCTCGTAGAGAGCAATAGTTGTTTCCCATGGAGCAAATACACCTTGAAGTACAATTCCATCAGGAAATTGAATCCTGATAATAGATTTTGTGTATCTCTTCCTGGAAGCTTTTGCTTGCTTTTCTTTAAGTGACTTGGGGATTAAAAGCTGAGAATCTGCGATCTTTTTTCTCCTTAATTCAGCTTCTCTTCTGACCTCTTCAGCTGAAAGTTTATAGAAGGAATCTGGTAGCTCAATTTTAGCTGCAACACTTTCAGGGACAGCAAAGAAGACCTTCACCTGTAAGAGCCATTATAAATGGGAAAAACAGACATATTCAATCTAAAGAGTAGTTGATTTCTTATTTTTGAAAATCAATAAAGAGCCAAACTAATAACTAAACCACCAAACAGAATTACTCAAAGTCTCAAACAATGAGATTTCACCAAAGAAATGAGAAATACTGGAGATTAGATTTATATGTCTCATACAATCACAGTTACTATCAATTTCCGCAGCTGAGTTAGATATGTCAGCAATTAACAAAATATATCGTTGTTTAAATTTAGGTTTCTATTGCTCTGCCTTTTCCTCTTAATGAATAGAAAAAATGGAACGAAGACTGAAAATTATTCATATTCAATTCAACAGGTTGTGGCCATGCACTCCGAAAGTTACATTATTTTGGAATTATAGGGCTAACAAATGGAAAAAAAGAAAGAACTAGAAAAGTTCTGAGGCTTTATTAATGACATTTTGGATCATATTTTTATGGCTGTAGACATTTAGCAGTAACTTGAGAGTAAATTACACATATCACATGCATGATCTACACATAACTAATTCCAACCTTACATAAATTAAAACCGGTGCATTCCTTTTTGAAGAACAGTAGAGACATGAACTCAAGTAAAATATTTAACTTTTATGCATGAGTTATTTTTTTGTTGTTTAATTATTGTATTAGGATGAGTTTCTCTTTGGGTGTTTATACTTGGGCACCACCATGATAGCTTGCTAGTAGTTTTTCTTAAATCTTCTCTGCCTATGCCCCTTTTATTAACTGCATATGAGTCTATGACACCCAAATTTAAACCAGCATATGCCAGCCCTGGTTATCAACCCTTGCAGAAGTGTTTTGACCAAACGTATCACAATTTTTACAATGTCTAATTGTCCACACAACCCTAGACCACTGTCCAAAAGAACCTACAATTTGATATGCCCCCTACTTTTACATCCAGAAACAAAAGCAAAAAGAAATCTTAGGCTTCAACTCTATACATAAAGTTACAGTTGGAATCAAACCTAATGGCAATGATTATATGAGAGAGTTTCTACAAATTAGCTAATGGAGAACTAATTTTAGCTTATAGAGAAGCTCATTTCAGTTTTCTTCTTCTCTTAGAAGTGCTTCTAAAGAAACTTACCCAAACAGGCCGTATATATGCTTCATATCCTATCTTAACTCTGCTATTCCAGTGTTGGATATCTTTTATGTTCTTAATCCTGTAATCCGTGCTATTGAGATTAAAACCAGTGGCTTTCTAGATCTTCAACACAATAGTGAATTATTCACCAGTAGATTTTCCAGCCAGAATATGAATTCGAAACGCACAAAAACTTCCTATAAGAGCAAAATGCACATTGGCTATACTTCAATGCAACCAAGAGACACAATTTATACCTGTCTGTCCACCGGCTTTGTTTCAGCCTTAGGACCCATCTCAGTAGAAGTTGTAGACGGCGAATCGTCTCTCTTAGGAGGTCCTTGTTGTACAAGTTGTGATTCCAGCAACACTATTGCTCTCTGAATGAATTTTATTTGTTCCTCAGAGGGAACCTCCATCACTGCCCATGTCTCTCCATTCTCCTCCCTGAGTTCAAACCCTACGAAACTCAGCAACTCAACTCCCCCGGCAACATCACCAAAAGCCTCTTTAATCTTGGGATTATTCATCCTGATCCTCCTAAACTTTACATTCTCAGGTTCCCTACCAATATTCCTCAACAGTTTGAGAACCACATCAACCGATCCCTCAGATGGCTTCCCTGATATGTAAGTCCCAACACAAACCTCCAAATCAGTATTAGTCTTATTAGACCCACCATCACTCTCTGAAACCCCATTTCCATTATCACTTCCACGCTCAACAGGGTTATTCAAACAACCGTCAACGTGTGCAGACACCTCTTCTTCGGATCTAAAGGGTTGCTTACAAATGGGGCATTCGAACACGTTCAGCGAATACCCATTTCGCGATCTATTGGAATTAGTGACCAAAGAATCAAAGGGGTCAAAGCCATCATCTTTGCGAGACTTATCGGTGATTCTATTTGGCTCCGTTTTCTGGGGCGAGGGTTTGGGATTGGTTGCGGCTGAAGAGGAGGAGGGTTTCTGCGAATTAGGGTTGGGGCGAGGGGTAGGATTGGAATTAGCGGGTGTAGAAGAAGAAGAAGAAGAAGAAGAACCAAGGACTCTACCTTGGCCCTTGAATTTGCCAGATGAGGAAGAAGAGAAAGGGTTGTTGACTTTCTTCATGAAGCCCTTCACCTTGTCTTTGACGTCGTCCATTGCTGAAAACCAAAACTAAAATAACAGATCAAAACAGAATGAGAATGGAAAGAAGGCTTATATGAAGACGTGAATAAATGAAATGATTTGTTTGTGAAGAAACCTGGAAATTAAGCACAACACATAAGAGAAGAGAAGAGAAAATAATGTCCAGAAAGAAGCTCGGGGTGGGGTGGGGTGGGTTGACTTCAGACCTATTAGGAAACTTGTCCAATAAATCAACCCTCAATTTCTCACAAATCCCACTGTATCCTTTCATTTACGTCTCCTCAATGAGAGATAATCACGTTTAACGGTTTAAGCAGTGCCTCCCTCTAATAATAATAATAATTTTAGAAAATTAACCATATTAATAATATTACGTTAAAATTTAAGTTTACACTTTTTAAGAATATAGGTGAAAAAATAATTAATATTAGATTAAAAAATTAAAATAACACTTGTTTTTTCTTTTGTTTTTGCATGACACTTATTATGAACAAAAAGAATAACATTTAAAAGAAAAGTATGTTTTTACTTTTTAGTCTCTATATTTTGTTAAATTCTTGATTTTAATCTTTGTATTTCACAATGAAGCATTTTAATTTTTGAATATTTTAAAATAAGTGATTTTAGTTCGTCAGGAAAGACATTATTAATAACGTTTTCCTATGTGACATTTGTCTTAAAGGACTAAACCTAAAAACATTAACTTTTAAAAGTTCAAGGAATAAAATGTTCCATAATAAAATACATAAGTTAAAATCAAGAATTTTATAAATTACTACATGAACTAAAAACACATTTCTTTTCCCGACATTTAGACATCATGTTTTCTTCCTTATAGATAACATATATTGTTTAAAAAAGTCATTTTGCTGAATTAGATTATTATGGATTTTTTTCCTTATTTGGCGAATGAACAGTATTTATTCAAAGACAATATCTACGTGGACCACCTTTGTAAGTGATTTACCATGCATCACATATTTTAACGGTTGGATTAATCTTATGTGTATGCTATTACAGTAGACCTTCACCACCATATCCTGTCTTTGTCCCCTTTTTGTTTTACCGTCTATACCTTTGTCATCGCTGACGATACTTCCGACGCCAACAAACCCCTCATCGTCGCCGCAGACACCTCTACCATCCTCCTCAACACCTCCATTGTCTTTCTTAACACCACCACCACCACCGCCATTGATAATCCCCAATCGCCACCACATCATCGTCCTTTCGTCGTCGCCGCAACAAGCCCCAAACTCTCTTGCATTGTAACCTTCTTTGTAACCATGCACTGCCGCAAAACTAGCACTGTCGAAGCCCCTTCACATCTTCTCCAAATTGATTCAACATATGACAACCTTTCAGCCTCGCCCCAATAGTGAACTGACCCCTGCATCCAACAACCCAAAGCGAATCGCAAATTGCCATGAAGAAATCTGTTTCACAAATCTCTCACCACATTGCAAGATTGAAATCGTCGTTTTCCTTTACTGTTCCAGAATATGAATAACAAATTTGCAAACATCAAATCGCTTCTTCTTTTCAGATTTGTGCTCGAGATCTATTTCCTCACCCTTTGATGAGGTCGAGGTTGTAGTCACGTTTACAGTGTTCGGCATCGCTGCGGCTGTGGTGCCCTGTGTCGCCAGCGTGTGGCCATGGTGGTTGTGTCTCCGATGAGGTCGAGGTTGTTGCCGCATTTGCATATTCATATTGGTTTTAATTGATTGTTTTTTCTTTGTTTGGTTTCCATAGCGTAAGATTTGCATGTTCATATTACTCGAGGAGAGGGGATTTGGGGGAAAAGGGGGAGAGGTGGTTAAAGGGTGCAGTGTTTTGTGGCGGTGACGGGTGATTAAGGAGGAAAATGACAAAGGTTGGACGAAGAGGAAAAAGCTTTGGCAATGACAAAGAAGAAATATAGCACCAAAGGTGTATCATAGTAATGTGGACTTTTGATTAATTTAAAAGCTAAAATTAATGGTTCACAAAAGATCACTTAGTTTGCTGGTCTATGCTAGACATCATCATCTTATTCAAAACTTTAAAATATCTAAAGAAGGTACTATAAGTGTTATCGACCTTAAGGCGTTACAATTGAACTAATTTTATTTGGTGAAAGAACATATTTATTCAAAACTAAAAATCTGTAAGAAAGGTAATATGAGTGTTATCGCCCTTAAGATGTTACAAATGAACTAATTTTATTACTTGACGTATAAAAATCTGTGTAGAAACACCTATAGGACATAATAATTTTTCACCTAACTTAGCGTATAACTCGAGGTTCGACACATAATTCAAAGTAGAATGTATACAAAGAGAATCGGTTATTGTTTTTCTTAAATATTTTTCATTCAATAGGTGACAGTAATTCTTTCAAAAGAAAGAAAAAGGTGACATAGCAACATTTCATAATAAGAGGGCCTCTTATGTTTAAATTCTGAAAGCAAAGCTAAAATTACATTCTTAAATATTTGATCGAGTTCCTTCTGCTACCAACCAATACATATTAATACCCTGACTTGAGACCATTTTATATAAAGTTGCATTTTAAAATATAACCGAGGTTAATTTTATTCGCAGCAGTTGCTTAATTATTCATCACTTTAGTATATAAAACCTTTCAAGTCAATTCATTAGTAAAATCATAAATACATTGCATTAGCAACTGCTTTGCTGAATGACGTAGCAGAAACGTAGCGATACTTTGATACATATACACTTATTTCTACCAAAAAAATCTGCGTAGAAACACCTAGCTCAACTTCTGTTTGTGTCCACTCCCCCTCAAGGCAACCAAACACAACGTAAATAAGTAGCAACGATCCTTTCTCCAGATTCAATTATCATTAAAAAAAAATGATAAAATAAAACATGAACATATTTTAACTACTTTGATCATCATCCAAAAATATCTTCCCATTAACTGAATTTCATTTCTAGTGACTCTTCTTGATTCTTAATTCTTAATATCAAGTTCTAACTAAGAACTTATTTTTAAAAAAATGGTTAACTTTCCTTATATTTTAATCTGAAAAGAGTATAGTAGCAGTCCACAAAGGACTGTAATAAAACTGGTTCCGGCACATTTTGTGACATTCATGATTGTTTGATTAGTTCCTCAGTCTTAAACGGAGATGTAGTTGTTTGATGAGAGAGATTTCAAATTTTCAACGATACGAAAGATATCTACAATTCTGCATGCCTCTGGTACTAGGCGACATCAATCTTGTTGCACGAAAAGAGAATGGAGCATTGGATCCAAAGCACCGCCTAATGATAATAAGCTGGATAGGAACTTGCCTAAAGGAAGCAAAACCATCAATTGCAGTAGAAGACTTCTCGTCTTAAACCATTGATGCTTATCAGTTAATTAATACTTACCCGCTTTCTTTTCTTTGTCCTCCTTGCTTGCAAGTTTTGCTGAAAACTTGATTCCAGATAGAAAAAGAGAAGCTTCTCCAGCACACATGGCTTCTCAGTTGAGTAAAATACTCTATAAATCTTTTTCTTTTTTCAAATAAGTAGCATTTTAATTACAGTTTCTAAGAAATTATCAAGAGATGCAAGGGTTAAGCGTTTTATCAACATCAACATCAACATCATCAACATCAACAGCACCTTTAACCCAAATTAATTGGGGTCGGTGGTAGATGAATCCAACGATAAATCGAAAATAAAACAAAAGAGAGAAACATAGTTAAAATAAAAGAATGGTGAGAGGAGAAGAGAAAAGAAGAAAAAAAGAATTAAAACAGGGAACAACTGGAACGTAGAACTACTAAAGGGTTTAACCCTCCATCAGACTTATAGCTTTTCTCCACTCCGTCCTAAGACATACCGTCCGCCAATCTAAATCCCAC
>PYAF01003877.1:5233475-5259388 GCA_007407185.1 Glycine tomentella
TCTCATCAGGAAAATAGCTTCCATGGTACATCTTCCTGGCATAAATCCAAATTGATTTACTGAAATCTTGGTCTCCCTCCTTAGACGATGTTCGATAACTCTCTCCCACAACTTCATAGTATGGCTCATAAGTTTGATGCCTCTATAGTTTGAACAATTTTGAATATCTCCCTTGTTTTTGTAAATAGGCACAAACATATTTTTCCTCCAAGCATCAGGCAAGGGTTAAGCGTTTTATGATAAAAGAAAACACTTTCCAGTTGTATAAAACAAAAGATTACTTTTAAATAAATTGAGCTGCCAATTCTTGAACACTGGTAAAAAAGACATCGTTGCTTCTTGAGAGATAAAATCATCCACATTTCATTACATTTAACAGGACAAAACACTTTAACAGAGCAAGATTCTGCTTGTTGCCTCACCTTCAGGATTAGAATATATTCATTTGGTAAATAAAGAGGCAACCATATAATGTGAGACCCAAGACAAGTAGACAACCCAATCTCCAAAAGTTCAAGAAAAGAAGATTCAACCAAAGTTGAAATATCACTCTATAGTCTCTAGAGTCTACAGAAGTATACTAACACCCCTCATCAAAAGTACAAAAGAATTGCTGACAAATAGAGTCTTAAAATTAACATTATGCAAGTTAGATAACATTAACTAGCTTATAGTGTACGGAAAATAGGATTGCGGGTTAAAACTATCAGGAATACAACACTAGAAGAAAATTTAGTAGGCAGATGAACTAGTGGTACACAATATTCAAAAAGGGGGCTATAGTTCATTGGCTCTTCTATAGAATACAAAGTTCAGAGTAAAATTTGAACCAAAAATAGAATTGCAGAACGGGGTTTGAGTTACGTTAAGAGAAAAGATGCTTACATCAACCCCTTCTTTTTGATGTTATCTATTCTTTATGGTTGAGGGAGGTTCCTTCAACCATGCAATGCAATGCAATGCTAGAGATCCCTTTCCCTAATTTCACAGCTCTAGGCACTTGACAAGAGAAATTAATAACAAGATGCTCGAACTCGTTAAAATTAAATAACCGGATTCAATACACGTCTAACTTAATGAGCCAAAGTTGTTGACAATCAACCAATTCAGGTTGAAAATTTAATAATCATCTTACTATCATGTCAAATTTCAAGCAACAGAAGAGACTCCAATACGAGCATTCTCACGCCAATTAACAAATCATAATAATGTGCAAAATAAAAGTAAGTAGGCATTTCAGATAACACTCAAGGGTAATCGAAATCGTGTTTTCCTATGATACAAGGGAGCGACGAGGTGCACGCAATTGGATCCCTGAGCGCAACAATAAGAAAATCCCCAAAAGGAACCCTAGGTGGCGGAAATTCAAGTAGCATAGTTATAGCAAGGGTAATAATACTAAAAAAACTCAATAATAGTCATCATTCAAACATCGATTTAGAAAGAAAGAAAGAAAAGAAAAAAAAAGTGATAGAAATAGATCCTTCCTAGCAAAAGACGAAAACACCAAGTTTATATCCGAGGGATAGATAAACCGACTTATCTGCAAGGGTGAAGTCTCAATCGCGATTCTTCAAGCGTTCGAGACGCTGGTTCAAGTGGTCGATCCTGACGACGAGGTTGGTGACGGAGTAGAGGAGCCAGTAGAAGAGGAGTGCGGCGGCGATGAGGAGGGCGTTGCGTTGGCTCTTCATGATGGATTTCTGGTGGCGAAGGAGCTCCGAAGGGGTGCAGGAATCTCCATCACAGCTAGGCCTGGTCTCGTACTTCCAATATATGTCCATGAGAAGGAACAGGCAGAACGGCACCACCGAGAGGAACGGCTTCAGCAGGTTCCGGGTCACCGCGATCAGACCCTTTCGGAGAGCGTCCAGCCCCGGGATGGTGAGGAGAATGACCATTATGGCCTCTGCGGCCGCGACATACCCTAGCACAACCCACTCTAGCGCCATCAGATCTCCGCCGAATGCTTGCTTCTTCCTTCCTCCGGACAGATACGGAATTCAAGCCTTTTATAGCGTACCGCTTTGCACTTCGATATAACTGTAAGCAGACACGTGCTCTACACATCGCACACACCTCCTAGTCTAAGTAACTGCGTCTTTTGTTTTTTTTTCTTACAGTAAAATTCACTAAGGTCCAAAGTGAAGAATCAGACCAGTTCGTGTTAGGTATTTTCTTTCTACATTGTTCAAAAATTAAATACAACCAAGTAATAAAAATATAATTTCAAAATTACCTTTTAGCAAAAACTTTTAGCTTCTTCGCGCACCATTCTCTTTCTTCCTTTTTTCATTTTTTTGTTGTTATGAAAACCCATATAAATTGTTAATTCGTAGACTTCATACATATGACTTTTGTCACCGTAACATCCATTACGACGATAACAAAGTCAAAGCAGTTATAAAACCACGACCAGCTATAGGAGAAGGAGGTCCGTCAAGAAGAACAAACAAAGAAAATGACCAAGGACGAAGAAGAAGCGAAAATGAGATAAAGAAGAAACAAAAAGAAGAAGAAGAGGAAGGATAACTTTGGAATTTAAAAAAATAAATGGTGTATGGGAAATTTGAATGGTGTAAATAGAAATATGCTTCATGTTAATGAGATTTCACTTGGCTTCATTGGTTCGACACTTTTTACAAAAGCTCGGTCTT
The DNA here is from genome assembly GCA_007407185.1 of Glycine tomentella. Classification (NCBI taxonomy): domain Eukaryota; kingdom Viridiplantae; phylum Streptophyta; class Magnoliopsida; order Fabales; family Fabaceae; genus Glycine; species Glycine tomentella. Next base: position 5,236,133 of record PYAF01003877.1, read on the forward strand.
AATTTTCACTTTAGTTATTGGGTCCAATTTGATGAAACATAATCCATTTCGTTTTTTCTTCCTGTTCCTGTTCCAAAATATATGTTTAACATATTACAAAAACATAACATTCCATAATACCTATATATTACAGATTAATTGATCTAGAATGATACATGTATTCCAGAATGTTTGTTCCGTAATATATCAAACATATATTCCAAGATACATTTTTGGAATATTTGTATCATTGCAGATCAACCATTCTGCACTGTGACAAACACTCAGCATAGATTTAGTTTTAACAAAAACCCGTTTAAGCCCAAAATGGAGTCAGGCCCGGTTTTTAAGGTCATGTGCGTGTTCACGTGAATTCACCTACATTTGGGCTTGGTTTGTCCTGAAATTTCCTCAGGTTATTTTGTCTGATATGCCGATACATCATACATATTTGTATACACATGGGATGAATTCTTTAGCATGCTGGGTCTAGCTGACTGGATTAATCTTTCACAATGTAATGAACCAAATTTAAAATTTCTGTTGGAAGAGATGTTCACATTCAATATCCGATCCTAATGAATAAGATTGTCTCAATATCCGATCGTAGTGAATAAGATTGTCTTTGAAGGAGAAGACGTGTGAAAAATCGAAAAAATAAAAAAAATGGACTGAACTCATAAGTATAAGCCCTATTGTAATTCGGCAAAGGCTATTCTGCTTGTTTGTCAATATGATGTGGCTAAATGTTCCGTTGTCCCGAATAGACTGTTCTGGCAATCGTAGTGCAAAAAAGCAATGTGGGTGAGCAAGAAGTGTTTTGACTTTTGACCCTAATTATGCATGGAGAAAAAATAGTAGGAGGTTGACATGCACACATATGTACAACCTCACAATTACTAATTACATGGAGAATCTCCATCCTTTAATGCTTTATTTTTCTTACTACAACGACAAATGTCGAACATTCGTGAAGGCCTAACCTAACCATCATTTTTTATTTATCGTAGGTCATAATTATTATCCCTACAAAGGAAGTTACAAAGCTGGGCTGACTGATAAATGGTGTTGCAATAGTTGAAATTGAAGGTGACCTTATTCCACTTTCCCACTCAAGTATTAATTGTTCAATATTAGATTATGTTAAGCATATACATAAAAAATAAATTGTGTTAAGTATTTACTCATGGATAAAATAAAATAAAAAACTGAAATGAAAATGAAGTTGAATAAAATTAAATGTGATATAGTTATTGTTTTTAAATTTAAATACTTTTATAACGACATAAAAAATAATTTTATCCCATACTCCTTAAAATTGAAAAAAAAAAAGAGTAGAAAAAAATTCCTCTATTTGATTACTTCCATATATTTATCCGATCATAACCTTAATCTGTAGAACTGTTCAACCTTTCAAGAAGTGATCAATCACTCATTAATTTTTTAACCTTTTTGGACATGAAGACGAAAATGAACGAAGAAATTATCTCACAGATATAGCTTTTCCCCATTTCCTTCCTTCTACCCCCATTTTGTATCATTATCCAAATTAAAGGACTTAAGAAGCGCCTTTCAAAAAAAATAATAATTAATTTTTCCCTTAAACAAAAAAGGACTTAAGAAGCTGCCTGTGTTGCTCTTCAGACATATATCACGGCTGAAAAAAGATAACAACTAATCGAAAGTAGAATCTTACCTTTTCCAATAGCGCCATATTGCAAAACGAAGAATCAAGTGTAAGCCACGTAGTGTTGCTTTACACGCCTTTGTTTCAAATAGACTTTTTAAAAGGTATAACATGCCAAAACTAGTTGTTCCGTCATTCGGTATTTAAATTACTATTATGATGCATGGAATCACTTTTTTGGTAGTTTCTTCGTCAATTTCACTCATTTCCCTTATATTCTCATATATTACTTTTATTTCTTGCATTAGCTTTTTAACTACTACTGAATTAGAAATTATAGTACCAACTTATTAAACTATAAAATTATTTCTAATTCAAGGCCTAATTGATTAAAGTTGTTATCACATGGCCGAATTCACCACATCCATAACCATCGATGTCTGTGAGAACCATAAAGTATGTTTCTGGATAATCGCGCACAAAGTATGTTGTTTTTTTGGTCTTCTGATTTTGAGGATAATGAACTAAGAATTAATGTTTTTTGTTCACCAAATTCATCTAATGAAAATGTACATTTTGTTTATATATATATATATTGTTTATATGTGTGTATATATATATATATATATATGAAAAATTCTCTTTATTTGCTACCAATGTTGTAATTTGCAACAGTGAAGTAGTATGGACAAGGTTGTGGATTTCAAGTTACATATTAGTATTTGTCAAAAAAAGAAGTTAGATGTTAGTAGTGATTTGAAATTCCTAGCTATACTCTGGTTCATATTCATCTATATGGACCAGGTATTTTACCTTATACATTTAAATAAGGCTTCAATGACACTCCTCCGAAATTCAACAAAGATGTTAAATGTATTGATAAATGCAAACCATAAAGCCAACCTATAAACAAGAAAGCCAAAAGCAAAATTAAATGTACATAATGAAGGATTAATGTACTGATGCTCTCTGTGAAGCCAACCTGTATTGCCAACCTAACAATCTATTAATCAAAAGTTAAAGAAAAAATTGTCATGTAAATCATACTCAAATCCATTACTGCACCTGTTCTTGGAACCATAACCAAGATGGAAATTAAAAATTAGAAGTCTACTCTCAAACAAGATTATAACTAAGTTAGCGGTTAACGTAGTCAGAATGGTTGATAGCAAAATCTCCTATAAAGAAAATATACATACCATGCCTAATACTAAAGCTGAAGACCATAATGGTAAATGAAAGGAGTGGGAAATAGTGGGAGACATCAATCCTCTTCGTTTTTTAGAGTCATACATTTTTCTTTGTTTAGTTCTGTCATACTACAACCAAGTTTTGCAAAGTAATTTAAGCTTAATTCGGCTATAAAAAACAAATTACTAGGTCATCTGGTCATGCAATTAATACTACCACAATGTAATTGAATCAAACAACAATTGACTATTTTTCTTAGTGATTTTTATGCCGGATTTGTTATTACTGCTCGTACATTTTCAGGAGCATGAAGAAGGAATATATTAAATTCACAGCTTTTTCCATTAAGTCTCTTTGTTTTTTAGAAGAAAAAAAATCAATCTTTTTAATATAAAGGTAGGTTACATGATATGCAGCATTAAGATACCAAATTCAAATTGGTAGTTAAGCTTAAATTTTTTACTATCATCCTCTTTTTCCTTTTTTGATGACCCTGCTTACACTCGTCTTCACTTTAATGCCACTCATTGCTCAATGCAATCATTTCTACTTCCCTATGAATTTGTTAGTGCAAGAATATCCAATGAACACGACAGGATTTCATAACTTTTGTCACGTATGATATCATATGTCCTACATTCTGCTTAAGAAAAGAGAGACAATAAATGTTTCCATAATAAAGATTAGTAAAGGATTAATAAAGTAAGTAATGATACTAAGTGGTGCCAAGAATTACATATACTAGGACAAAAACAAGTTTCTTTATTAAAAGCGAACCCCAAAAGCAATAGATGATGAAGGAAATAGATAAAGATGGGAAGAACAAAGAATCTGGAGGGATCTCGTGAACATTGTTTACTTCTGAGGACCATGGTTCTGTAATTATTAGTACTTTATACCAATATCTAATCCATCCTTTTCTCTTAAATTAATGGCACATTGGTCTTCTTCTTATATTAAAATAATAGAGTGATGATGATACTTCCTTAATCATTGCAAGATTATAATTTGGCATCTTTAGTATTCAATGTTCAGAGAAACATATCTGATGAAAATTACAGAGTATAGTGCTTGGTCAAACTTGAGTAGGTACGTTTTTTTTGCCCATCTTCAGATTAGAATAGCAAATAAAAGGCCATACAGGATTAGCTTCCGTAATTGAGATAGGAAGATATTTAAGTAACGATTAGTAAAACCAATAATTATAACGACTTCTCAATTTATATAAAACAAAATGGGTATACATCTGTCAAACTGTAATGTTGAGATTAGCAGTGCTGTGCTGACTTTCATATTGATATAACCAATGGACTAAGTACAAAATTTTTACATCCTAAGATGAATTTTGAACTCATATCATATAACTTCATCGAGAATTCAGGAGGGAGGTACTTTTCCATCGGGTTGTATATTTTGATTAAACAATTTTGGGTTATTAAAAAAGATGAAAAAACAGAATTCATAAATTAATACCTGCATGGAACATAGCATATCTGGTATGATTATAATGGCCACACAGGGTAAAGAAATATTAGCGATATAGTCACAAACGATAACAAACTGGGACACCGATTTGACAGAAATTTTAACTTCTTAATCTCACTTTTCAGATCGAAAGTAAAGTTCTTGACATCGTGATTCAATGTAAAAATTAAAAAGTAAGTAAAAACTCTAATTAATCATAACCATCAAAGGCTATAACAAAGCATGCATGCTGCACTTTTCACTAAAGTGTTCAGTATTTGTACACATCGGTGGACACTAGACAAGAAAACGAATGGTCATTGGAGAGTGGAATCTTTGAGGCTTTTCTCCTTATTGCAACCCTTGTGTAACTTGTTTCATGGAACAACTTTTTTCCATAACATCTTTCTATCTATAACTTCGCTGGTGTTCTTTATGTAAAGGGGGCTATGCGGGAAACTTAAAAGATAAGAATAAGATCGATTGATTACAAAAAGGACATTTGAGACTAAGAGTAGCAAAAGAGGTACCGAAAGACAAGTAATTTACCAGGGAAAAAGCAAAGGCAAAAGTTCAATCCCAGTACTGTGCACATATTATATTCTTTATTTACCACCTGCATAATTCAGAAAAGAGATGATGCATTAATTAATGTAACAATGACAAATTAAATACTTAAAGAGAATAAACAGTTACACACACACATATATGTACCACAAAAACTATACCTTTGTGCTTTTCGCAGACCTTGGACAAGAAGGAAAGGAAAACGATGATTAGAGCAACCCCCGCAATGAGTCCAATTAATATAGCGAGTGTCTTCTCGATCTCATCATCATTGTGATTGCTATCATCTACATTGTTCAAATTAAATAAGAAAATTAAGCATCTCATGTTCATTATCAATGTTTAAAATAAGTGTTGTAATAGTATATACAATGAAATTTAGTTCTGTTACAGTGTTACGTTACTGCAGTTATATGTAAAGTTATGAGAACTCATGTTAGATTACAGATTTTATTTAGTAATTTTAAAAAAATAATAAAATTTAAAATATTATTTATTTCAAATTTTTTTAGATACCAACCTATCTTAAATAGCACATCAACAAATCAGTAAGAACTTTATTACCATCTGACTTAATTGTATTTAGTGTAATATGTTTTTTTTTATCCTGTTCATGTTTTTTAGGGATTAGGACAAAATGATAATATCATTTCAAGGATCGTGATTGACTAATTGTTCTTTCCATACATAGGATTCTTCATCAAATCAAAGCGGCACATCATCGTCAAACAGGGTGTTACTGGAATGTTAACATATATGCATATACATATACATCTACCCTGGCACAAAGACGATCCAAATACTTTGACTAGGCAAAATCATAATAATATAGATCAAGCAAAATTTTGAATATCTCCTTTTTCCCTTTTTAAGTTTCCTCGTTTGCAGAGCCTAAAGAATAACTTTAATAAAGAATGTAAAAGGAGCACAAGAGCAGTGAAGCAAAATAGTAAAAAATTCAGATACAAAGCTTCTAGAAAGAATAAATGAAGATAATCACCAAATGTTGAATAAATAATTAGGTTTACTAAAAAAAAAAAAAGATCACGTAAATCAAACTAATGAACCCATCATTGTTCATTGACACGTACTATAGTTTTAACAGCGACAATTAGTCATGACATACAAAATTTATATGTAATGGAAATTTCCGATCTAGGACGTAAAAATGATACGATCCAAACAAGAGACGCCTTGCGTACAAGTACTAACTTTCTCCTTTTTTTTTTTTTTTTTACAAAGAAAAAGTAAAATTGAATATATAAAATTAATTAACTTTTTAAAAAAATTCTTGAATCAAATAAAAAACGCATGGTCTTACCTAGCTACCACTCTCTTTTCCCTCTTGAAACATAATTTAAGAGTGACAGACAGTAGATAATAAAAATATTTACCAAGACCAAAAAATAGAAAGAAAAAAAAAGAAGTATCTAGACTAAATTGAGTTTCCAGCCACGTTGGCAGATCAGTTATGATTTTCCACACAACAGCGAACCTTTTTGAGGTGGGAAGTAACAGCATGTAAGCGAAAATTGAAAAGTATTTAAGCAAAGTCAATTATCCATATTAATGAATAAATTAGTAACACAGACACAGAAGCAAGCAAAGGCAATAAGCAAAAGGGATGAGAAATTAAAGGTTACCATTACTATTAGCACGCGAGCGAGTCCCAGGTTCTGAGTAGCGCGCGTAGCACTTGGCCAAGTAAATCTCAGCCCAGGTAGTGGGCCCGCACTCGGTTTTCAAGCGTTGGATGGAATCAGAAAGACAATCCTGGCACTGGCTAGGACTCAAATCCCCGGTGCACTGCGCCACACCCTGGAAATCCCCATACCCGCTCGTTCTGAACGTCTTGTAAACCCCATCGGACGTCTGCAAATATGCCAGCACAGCATCTCTCCGGGTCAGCGCATCGGAGGTCAACCCAACGGACGGCCCACATTTCTTGCTGACCAAGGTCTTGTCCTCAACCCCAATGAAGGTGGCGTTGTCGTACTTGACGAAACAGCCCTCGAGCTGCAAGGCACCGCCGCAGGAGGCGAAGCAGAGTGTACCGAGCTGGGTGACCGCACGCGAGACGCAGCGCGAACACTGGTCGTTGGGGAGGTCGCCACGGCACTGGAAGAGGCCGTAGACGGTGTCGGAAGAGGCCGGAACGGTGAAGTTGTTGTAGTTGGCGAAGGCGGCAGAGTTGACCAGCGAGGTGAGGAGGGAGTTGACGGTGTTTTCGTAGGCGGAACCCGGCGTGAACTTGGCCTGGGAGCAGCCGCCGAAGATGAAGGTGTCGGTCGCGGAGGTTGACGGAGTTGCCATGGCGGAGAAGATTGCCAGAAGGAAAAGGAGAACGAGAACCATGTTTGCGTTTCGCATAAGTGAGGAAGAGAACTGATCTGATGAGAAGAGTGTTATGAATCAGTATTTTGATAGCTAGCTAGGTGAGAGGGTTCTTTCTCGGGATTTGAGAGAGTGTGGTTATGGTGAGGGTTGCTTCGTGGAGAATTTACGTAAGGAAGTCACCAAGTTGATGGAAGAACAAGCTATATATCGTTGTGGAAACAAAAGCAAAAGTGGAGTGCTGAATGGTTAAAGTTACTAATACTATGATATATATGCATATATATATATGTATATGTATGTATGTATATATATAATATGAGGATAATTTTTATATAAAATATATTTTATATTATATGATGACTTAAAAAAGGGCGATTTGATTTTTTTTAACAAATGATAAGATGCTTTACGCTAATATATAGTACGTAGTTTGTCAATTCTCTTAAAAAAAGATATGAACATTTAATTTTTAATATTAATCATTTTGAGTATAATCTCGGTTCTAGACAAATTAAAATATAACCCTATAAAGTAAGCCCTAATTATAGCTAGACTTATGGTTAAAACATTGTGTCTCTTGTGTTGTACAATTATATTTGATTTTTAACCCTTGAGAGAAGTCTCCCTAAATTGTAAATTTGGAAATTCTGTTCCAAATTCTTGAGAAGAATTTGATATAGATGACAATGGCTAATTTCCCGATTCCTCTCCAGATCATAGTTGAGTTCATGGCACAAACTATATGAGACCGGAGATCAATGTTAGTATATGTTTAAATCAAAGTTTGCAAACTGAATTTGTAAAATTTTATCAAATCTTACTTTTTTAAACTTTTTTTGTAAATAAAAAATTACATAGTTTTGGATCCTAAAAACAAATCCAGACGTACCTTTAATCCATGAATGTTTACACCTATCCAATTTCAAATGATAAGGAAAAGAGTTATGGAGATTTCCACTAATATGGGAAGGTCTAGATCCAGGAATATAAAAAGAAAAATGCACACAATTTTTTTTATCATAACATTAATGAATAACATTTATTGATTTTGTTGATAATTAATTTTTCTAAGAAAATCTAAACATAAATAGTTTCAAATAAATTTGAGATTATTAATTAACTTTTGTTTTTTTTTTATTATTATTTTTCATGTATAATTATATGACTTAAGTTTATATTACTCTTGGAAGGGAGGTTGGGTTGAGTTAATGACAACGTGTATTGGTAGAGTATTGTACAGAGCTAATTAAGGTTGAAGTCAAAAGGTTGTTAAGGGGGGCGGGTGATCGTTGACTATAAAGGCATCCAAAGGCCAAAAGGTGGGCTGGGTTTTACCTACTACTTACTATTATTTTATTATTTTATGGTGGAAGGTCACTCAGAGACTATGAGTCAGTCAGTCATAAAGTTATAACAACTACTGTTTAAAAGAAAAAGAAGAAATATTAATCTGGTCATTATCTTCTTGTCACTAACAAATTCGCCTTTTAAATGATTGATGATCTTTATATAAATATGACTAGAATATATTTTTGATGTTGAAAATGTTCTTGTTTACATGAATTTTATATGTTCTTAGTCTTTTGTTTATCCACAGTCGTGTTTTTAATCTTTGATAATTAAAAAAAAAAACTAAAATTACATTACTTTGATAAATATAAAAATAAAAATATATATTAAATTTTATATATGGATTAAATCCAACATTTCGAAATATTTTGAAAACTAAATATATATACTTCAACGGTCAACAGATAATAGAATATGGCCATAAAAAAATGTTGAACTTGCTATGATTTTGAAACTAAATTATTCATAGTTTTGTTTTGAAAGAAGATGAAAATATGTCACTAAATGGGTCCTGCCTTTATATAGAGTGAAGTTGTAATCTAAGTGCCCATCGCATTCAGCTGTATAGGTCACAGTTATTTTGCTAAATGGTTGGTCATTCGATTTTCTTCCATTTTGGAATGAGGACATATGTATATAAGAAAACTATACTTTTTCAAAGGGTTCGGGTTGAATTGGCCTTGATAGGAACAGTTTGTTTGAATACGATGGTGTGACCTTTGGCATATCTGACCCCTTTTCTTTCCACAATATCATTCATTCTCGTAATTATTTGGGTGTTTACACTGTTAGCCCACGACTAGCTACTATTAGAAGTAACAGATTGTTGTTGATTCTGAAAAGGAAAATAAATAAAGATAAACATTCACTCAAAATGGGGATGGAAAGGGAAATTAAAATATTATTACCTTCTGTCAAAAAAAAAAGTATTACCTTTCTTGGTTCTAACTGTATTTATATATAGCATGGATTGTACTACTTTTAAAAATATTTTCGCTAGTGTCAATATTAAATTTTGTTGAATAAAAATATGGTCCATTCACACGTGTGTGCTAAACCTTAATTTGGGCACCTTTTTTATGGAAACTTTTGGTTTCTGCAGAATATAAAACTGCCTTGTGTTGTGTACAAAGCGAAAGAGGAAGAGAATTGTCTTGCTGTGAGGAAGAGAATTGGTTATCTGGCTTGCCATATTCTTTGCACAATTACCTCATCAAACCTTAATTAGTGTTTGAAATTGTTAGAATTTGGATTTATGGTTAACTCAATTCCGATTAAGGTAAGGCTAGCCCAAACGTTATATGAAGACAACATTGATTATATTTATAGTTGATAGGAGATCTCAATATACCCCCTAATAGAGTGACTTAATAGTAGATATAACTATAAGATAAGTTCTGACTATTGCTTAGTTTAATTTTACAAATTAGGCTTATAATATTATTTTTTATATCAAAACCTTATAAGTTTTAAAGATAATGTTAGTCATATCTCTAATCATAGTAAATCTTTTGAAATTTATTGATTTGAAGGCATTATGTATTATTGACATTTTTTAGAAGTCCCAGTTTCACTAACATATTAATTAAATTCATTTCAACAATAATTCATCACAGTAAAAAATAATTAATATTGACTGTAAAAAAATATTAATGGAGTTGAGTCTAGAGAAAAGAGATAGTCTTTTACAATATTATAAATCAAGGTTCGAATTATTATTAAAAAAAAATTATTTATATTTAATATTTGATTGTGTCTCAAATATGATTATCTCAAAAAAAAATATTAACAAATATTATAATAATAATAATAATGCTTTGGTTTTACTATAATCTTAAACCTCAATATCTGAAAGTCAAAATCTTATTCATGTAGCTTGAATTTAAAATTAAAATCATTTTAATGTTTTTTTTTCCAGTTTACATAATTCGAACAAAAGAACATGAAAAAAAAACTTTGCTGCTTAGATCAACCCTTGTTGGTTAATTTCTATATCTGATCAACCCTTGTTGGTTAATTTCTATATATATGTCTGGCTTTGTTGTGTTGTGCAGTCTGTTTCAACTATTTTTTTTTCTTTTTTCTTTTAGCTCATTTTTCTATTTTAACAAGTTATGATTTATTATTAACATGTTGATTCTAATGAAATCAAGTTCAATTTTTTAAAGTAAGGTATAAGTTTGATTGTTATGAATGAAAAATAATGTAGCTGAATGATTTTTTTATTAAAAATAATCAATTACAATTTTCAACCAAAATTAGTTTTAAATTAATAAAATAAAGTTGACAAATATTTTACAGTGACGTAAATAAATCACGTTTTACTAGTTCACAGCATATGTAACAAATTTACAGTGCTATGTTACATTCCATTTGCTGAGTTTAGCTTTATACATGCAATCTTATGAAAACTCTCTTTAGACAAAAAAAAAAAAAAATTGTATTAAGCTTTAAAAGAAGTTTTAAGTCACACAATTTTATCTTTTTTTTTAAAAAAAAAAAAGCCACACAATTTTCATCATTTTCTTCAGGAAACAAAAGTATATGGCAGAGGATCACACAGCCTTCATGATGATGCTCTAATTATTAAACCTACGGACAACAATCATAGAATTTCTCGATCGTTGCCACTATTTTATTTTGGTCCATTATTTTTATAAAATGTATATATGAAATGCACAATCCATTTTATTAATATGTTTTATCTTGTTTAAAACATAAATCATAATTCCTCTTAATAAAATTATGAAAAGAAAAAATGCATCTAAATTGAAAAGTTTTAAAATTAGTGGAATAAAATTCAATTATGATTACCATTTTATGGCATTTTTACACATTTGCACAATTGAACTTACTATAGGATAATATATCTTACACAAGAAAACACACATTGGATAATAAAAATAAATTTATAAGAAAAATATAGTTATATTGGCCGATCTGAATCAATGAAAAAAGAGAACTACATGAAACGTAAAATTTTATTTGATATCGCAAAGATGATACCACATATATAAAGGATTTTCACAAGAAAAATAAAATTGTGAACAATAATAAAACAATTAATAGAAATTAACATTTCCCATCGCATTTACTAGCTGGCAATTCTAATTCCCTATCAGACTGGGCCACAAGACACCCCGTGAGCGATAAAAAGTGGCTCATGCTCGTGGGTGAAGAAAATTATTTGAGGTAGATGGAGATCTCGTCGTTATTCAATTTATATATGTTCCATTCCCATTTTCACTCAGCTAGCTGTTAGAGAGATTAGGTTGTGTTGGTTCGTCTATGCAGTTAGATCCTTTAATTTCAAGTATTCATTACTTTTCTTTCAAATTTTAATCGTCATAAAGGTGTTCATATGTTAGTTCCAAATGCTGCAATTCAGTATTTTATTTTTTAAATGCATTGTTTCGTTTTAATATTTTGACAACTCTTTTGCTAAATATTAATGGATTTAAATTAAACGCATTAATAATCTACCTATATTTTACATTGTCATTCAATTATATATTTTTATGCATATGTTGCGAATAAATATGTATGTTCGAGATCTAATCCATCATGTTATCAATTTTAATAAATAATTATTTTTATTTTATTATCATATTTATTATTTTATTAAATTGTTAATTTGATAAGTCCTTGGTTAAAATTAGAAACTTGTTATCAAGATAGAGATTATAATAATAAAAACAAATTATTTATAAATTTATTTTAAATTATTTTTTATTATAAAATTATTGTGAATAGGACATCTATAATCTCAATAAATCAATATATATATATATATATGATGATCTTTATTTGATAAAGATTAATAAATATCATTAATTAAATTATATATATAGATGATGTATATATGGATGTCATCATTGAATTGATTTAATTAAGAATTTCTAATAGTTAATATTACATTGATATGCCAATAGGAAGTTCTCAAGAAGAAATATAATAGTTTCCTTTGACATGAAATTATTATAGTAATTAACAAGTTATTTGTTATATTTCAATTTTGAATATCTAATGTCTTAGGACATTAGTTGAATGAATATTAGACATGATTAAATACTTGTAGAATTAATGATTGATTGAAAACAAATTCAACAACTTTAGGTAATGAGTTTGAGCTCTATGATAGAATTAAGACCTTGATCACGACAATTGAATGAAATAAGAAAAAAGTTTTTTAAACCATTCACTAATTAAATATAATGTATTAACTTATTAGAGTTTCACAATAATACTATACTCTAGAGTTAACCTTGAGTTATAAATGATGGAAGAAAATATTAATTATTCTTCTATTGGCTCTTGAAGATAAAAGATGTTACTTCATGCTATTCGAAATTTAAAGAATATTGCTAATTGCCTACCTTGATTAGTAAATTAAGTATGATTTATTTACTACTGATTTAGAATTGAACCTACGAGGTCATACACAAATAAGTATTTCAATATTTATAAAAGAAAATAATTTATGTAATAATTAAATTAGAGAATTTAATTTAATTAAATAAATATTTTAGTGAAATATTATTATATTTTTTGCTAGCTAGTACCAAGAATATAATTAATATAAACAAAGAGTATTATTTTATAAATGTAAACATTGTATATAAAATAAGAATAAGATTCTATTACTACATATCATGATCAAATCATGTGATTAGTTATCGTAATTATTCATGTGATTACTTGGGAGTTACATTTGCCTTATCAGGAAGCTTTTTACAATAAAAGATATGAGATAATTTTTATTTTTGTAAGGATAAAGAGATATGAAATTATTTTAAATAATTTTTTTCTTTCTCCTTAAAAAAAGGTCTAAAATCATATTTTACAAAAAGATGTGTTGCTTAAAAACATACATCCGTGTACATAAATATATTTTTCTCTATTTAATATTGTTGTATATTTTTTAATACATAATAAATCATAATTTTTTGCTGCAAGTGGTGGAAACACTTTTATATAACTATCGAATAGCAACTAGTAAGAATGTTGATTTTTATAATATTTTTTAAAAATTATAATCATGCTAATTTTTAGTTATTTGTGTAAAAGATTTTACACTAATAGCACATAAAAATATTTATAGAAACTTTTACTGATATATTTGTTGGATCCGGGTAGGTTCAATTTTTATTGTTTATTTTTGTTTAACACAACACACATGTAATAGAAAATAAGCACACCAAACTCATTAGAATCGATCAAGTAATAGAAAGTTTGAATATCAAACCTCATTCTTGTTATTGTAAAATAAATAAATCAGCACGAACAAAGTTGATAATAAGGCTAGAGCAGAGAGTTCACGGACAAATTTTAAAGAAACATTTTTTTAGTCCACAGGCAATGGGGACATGGGGCACATAAAAGAGGATAAATATATGTTTAATTTTATAAATTAAGGAGAAGGTGTACTTAGGTAAATAAACTAGTGAATATCGATCCCGTGTGTTGCAAGCTAAAATTAGTATCATAAATTGAAAGACAAAATAAATTTAAACAGAACGGAAATCATGATAGTCAAATTGAATATATATATATATATATATATATATATATATATATATATATTATGGATTAAAAATACTACGGGTTAGTCTTTAAAATAAAAAATTACCAGTAGGTTCATTATTCCTTAAAATTTATTATGGATTTTTTGAAATGAAAAAGAAATTAAAATATCAAGATAATAACTATATTGTGTTTTTGGAGTGAAGTAGAGGGTCACAAATAAATAGAAAAGAAATCATAATGATAGAAGTAAAAAATAATAGAGTAGCAATAATTTGTTGTTTGGATGGATAAAAATAAGACTAAAAAAATCCATATACTTATTTGGATAAATAAAAGAGTCGGTGAAAATGAATATAAATAAATAAGTTATATATTATTTTTATACTAAAAAAGTTAAACTTAACTAAAAAGGACTACAAAATTTAATATATTTTTTTTCTGAACATAAAATCATTAATTATTTTTTATGTTAGAAAAATTATTTAAATTTTAAGAAAACTAAAACAAAATAAAACAGCTATCCCTCTCAATCTCTTTTCTCACACAAATAGTGAAAATTTAATAGTATCCTTAATTATTTAGTAGAGGTATTCAATGTGTACAGGGTACTTTTTACTTTTGAATATAGCTAGAGGAAATTATAAAATCCTATAGATCATTATTTGCTTTTGTAGAATAAGATTTTAAGAATTTGATAACTTGTTTTACAATTAATGCGTGAGGCAGCGCAACTGATTGATGTTTACTATCGATAGATTAACTGAAACAAAATATACTTTTATGTTTAGGCATTATTGTTAGTTGTGCTAATCCTATAGTTGGTAACAAAGCATATCATAATTGATACCAAAGAAACAAATATGAAATATGCTAGAAACACAAGGTATTGCACAGAAAAAGCATCGAACGTAAGCGTGACAAATTCTTACCAGAAGCTACTATTACAATACCTAGGTTGATTGTATACGCTAGAGTGAGAAGCTTCGTAGCTTTTAACTATCCTCCTTAATAGTCAATTCAACCCAACCTTTGTAAGCAAAGCAAACAAAATTGATTGATAAGGATTAAACTAGCAACAAACTATCATGCATATCTCACTACGAATAATAATAAATTTAAAACACCTGCAGAAGAACGAAACCATTCTAAGTTCCAACAAACTCAAGGGTAAAATGCAATTTGTGTTTCCTATTTTTTAAATTTGTGCTTTTAGTTTTTTATTTTTTTATTGCAACATTTTATTTTTTTGCTTTTAAAAAATTATAATTTTAGTTTTTTTTTTAATCGAAACATTTCATTCTTACTTTTAAAAATATGTAATTTTAATTCTTTTAGTCAATTTTAAATTTATTGATTGTATATTTTTTAATAAATTAAGTCTATTAATCATTAAATAATTTCAAAAAAATATGCTTTTCATATGTATAATAAATCAGAGTACATAAATCCATTTTTAAAATTGGTCACAAACACTAAAATTACAGATTTTTAAAATAAGAGACAAAATATCTCAATTAAAAAATGAGAACTACAATTATAAAATTTTTAAAAATAAAAGATAAAATATCTCAACTAAATAAAGAAATTAAAATCATATATTTAACAAAATAAAAAATAAATTTTAGTCCAACTAAATGGAAGGAAAGACTCCGGAAGTATAGTTAATATATATGCGGATGAAATTAAGATAAATTAAATCTCGATTTATAAAATGAAAAAAATAAATATTGTTTTCTGTATTTTAGTTCCACAATTTAATTAGAATGACAAAAGGTGACAAACACGATGAATGATGATACCCTACCATCACAGTCCACAGGAATGATACAGTAAAACAGACGGAACAACACGTCTCCTTCAGGGGACAAATGAACTTCCCGGAGTAAACTTTAATTTTGGACAAATAAACTTTACTAGTAGAAATATAGGTGTTATTACATTTTTATGTCTGTATTTTTATTTTATTATTGAGTTTTCATATGTTAAAATTAATATATTTTTATAATTTATTATGTATTGAATTATATATTAATTTTATTATTTACGTTAATACTTGTTTATTTACATTTTTATTGCGTGATCACATTTCCATTGTGTTAAAGTTATATTAATTTCTCTTGAATTAATATTTGATTTACTATGTATAACATGTTTTGCTTCCAGTTTTTTTTTGTTATAGGTAAATATTAGTTCATCTTCAATTTGATGCAAAGTCACTTCTAAAATATTATTGATAGTGCTAAAAAACATTTAATGGGTAAACAAAGTAGACCACAAATATTTAAGATTTCTTAAATTCAACCAATTAAGACTTTGAACATAAGGAAACATTATTAATATTTATTTTAAATTAAATTTAAAGCTAAGATAAAATAATGGGTAAACAAAGTAGACCACAAAAAGAGAACCTTAATTTTCTTGTATCTTCTCACACATGATTGTAAAAAAATATAAATAATAAATAGATTTAATAAAAAGGAAAATAACATGTCAAGTCAAAGCAAGTAATGAGATAATAATTTTGATACTATTTGACACTTCATATACATACCTAAAACAAAAATAAAATGTAAAAAAGAAAAACTAATTAAACTAATAATAAAAGAATATAATGATAAATCTTTATTTTTTCTATGAATCATTTTAATTCTAACTTTCTTCTTCTTTATAGTCCATCAAAATCCATATTGTTTTGTCTTCGTTGATAGGTTTTTCAGACATTTCTTTCTTCTAGTTTAAATTCAGAATGCACAATAAATTAATTTATTTTATTTTAAATAGAACAAAGTTGCATATACTTCTCATTTTTTTTTTCAACATAATTTTTTTCATTGTTTAGACATGCTTTTGCTTAAGAGATTTTCATCATTTCCCACAATGTCCAAATTGATGAGATAAAGACTAATCAAATTCTCCTTTAAAGCCAAATTAAAATTTTGGAAACACTAAATCCAAAATAATAAGATGCAGAGAGAGAGAGAGGGGATGGTTCAAACCGCAAGAGAAAACATTGGATAAAGTATAATTCTAAAATTTGGTGTTCTCAAGATAGATGCAATATATCTTACGATGCTTACCCGTTCAACCTAATCTCTCTACATTGTTTTAATGAAATTATGAAAACAAAGAAAGAGAAAGTTGAAGAAAAAAAATTAAAGTTGAAGTAGCTACCATGCTTAATGCAACAATAATAAAACAAAATAAAATGCTTAAAAAAAATAGTATATTCACACTGGACAAAATGATTTAAAAATTAAATAACAAAAAAATAAAAACAAAAGGCTCAAAAAACACATGGGTATCGAAAAATAATCCCTTAGCTTAAACGTGCATTAGTGCATCGACATCTATATTAACACAATAAAGTAACTCCTTTATTTATTGTTATAGATGCCAATATATATGAGTAAAAGATAAAATTCAATCATTTTTTTATACATAATCAGTTGTTTGATATTTAAATAAGAATAAATAATCAATGTATTGAAAATATAAAAAAATCTACCACTATTTTCAATCACAAATAGTTACACATGATAAGTTTGTTAAGAATAATTTTTTTAAAAAGTTATCTTAATAATGATATATAATTATCTTTTAAAAACGATGATATATAATTAGTTGATAGTTAAAAAATATTTATATCCAAAAAGTATAAAAATTAAACTCTTAAAATAATTTCACAAAGACTTTAAATTGTACGATTTAATTATTTAAATATAAGGAGCAGAAGTTGCAATTTAATAATTAAGAGAACAGTAATACTGTAAGACACTATGTGATGTTTACTTATACATACATCACGACACATACATCACATGACACTTGGAATGACAAAATAGATGAATCGGATAAGTTTGAATTTTAATTATAAATATGTCGAATCAAAATAATCTATTAATCTATGAAATTTTTTTAAAAAAATTTCATTCAATTGGATCCATTTTATAAAAATTGATCTGATTCATCCATTAACATTTGTTTCATGCATGACAAACGATTTGTATAGTGAAAGAGAGCGAAAGAAAGAAAGAAAACATGGCTTCCCTGATCTCATCCCTCCGCCTCTGTTTCATGGAAAAGTTTCATTATGTATTGTAATTTCCACCTATCAATAGCATGAAAAGAAGAGATGCCCAAAACAACTTCAATTATTTTGTCTTCTTTTAACTTGTCGGGCAATAAGAAATTTTATTTATATTCCCACATAAGAACAAAAATAAGAAAAGGTGATCAATTAATGGCCTAGACTTCTTTTTATGTTGTTATAAGTATTACGTAGAACCCTTGAACAACATACGAAAATAGGATTTTTGTTGGTTTTTATTTTTATATATTTGCATTCCCATTTAATAATAGAAGTATTAGATTCATTTTCCAATAATAATAAAATTGAACAGCCTTACTATCTAATTTTTTGTTTATAGAACTTTGGCTCAAGTCAACAGTCAAAGAGTTGGTTATGCCGGTCTTCGTGAATTATGGAGACGCAAATATAGTACTCTCAATAAAGTATTTATTAGTTTGAAATATCATCATCGTAAGTAGTCAATATAATAAATTCTGCAAACTTAATTCAAAAGCTATGTGATAAGTAATTACTAGTCAATTATATGGCTTTGGGATTTTAAATCTTACGTCTTACTTTCATATGAATCCGTGAAATTATTACTTAGAAAGTTTGCTGCAAACTCTGAGACCGAATTTCCCCTCTCCATATAGAAAGATTTCCATTTCCAGAGTTTGGAATATAAATCCCAATTAGCAAAATAATTTTATTTTGTATTAATTAATATAAGCTTGTAGTTGAATAAGATGAAGTTCATTGATGTCTACGTATCAAGCAAGGTCCCATTATTGACTAAATAGAAACATAATTCCTTCAAACCCGTCTAAGCACAATCTTTATACCTGGTCAAGTCGTTGTTATATGAAAAATGACACATTAAATACATCTCTTTTCTTCCTAGCTCATCAAATAGTAAAAAAGAAGGGTGAAAATAATCGTAGTTTGATTCAATGATTGACTGTATATTGATATATATCAAAACATGCACTTAACATTCGACGTATTGTTTAAGTTTCATTCTTTCTCTCTCACTGAGTGACACACATGGTTGGTGGGTGCAGTGCCACATTCACATTGGTAAGGAGTGTGCATTGGGAGTTCCATCAAAGGAAAAAGAAAAGCGAAAGAGCATTGGAAGAGAGAAGGGAAGGTCACCTCAGGTTCAATAATGAAGGGCATAGGTTTCACTATCTGTGATAAAAATATTTTGTTTACATTATTCTGTTTACATGAGAAGTTATGAGGATTTTTGTCTTTGCCTTGTGGTGTGCCACCACAAGAACACATCACTACAACTCTACATCAGGCTTTCTGCCTCAACTTCCGACCAAAAAGCCAATTTCATTTTGCCCCTATGGATAAGGTTTTGCATGAGTTATACCATCGCACCGAATGGCTTTACCTTTACATTACATAAATAAATGCGACCAACCCCATTGCCGAATTTAGCGTTGATTGAATCTCTGTCCGCTGGCCAACTTCATTTGTTATCATTAGCCTATTATACTAATACTACACACAAACTATATGTATGGATGGGAACACAGAGACATAAATTATTGAAAAACCCATACTGCTTATTGCTAGCTACATATTACTTTGGATTCAGCGTATCCACATCCACGTCAAAGTGCCATTTCTATCTCATTCATTATTATTGTTTCATGTACTAGTAAATGTTCATCAATGTAGTATACCACCCATAACAAAGTTTTAAACACAATACTCAAAACTTGGTCTCTGTATACGAGAGAAAAAAAATATAAATTTAAAAATTTGGGGACTAATTTTTTTGGGGACTAAAATTAGCATTAACCCAATTAAAATTGTATCTCACATCAAATGTCAGTTATCCCATATAGAATGTGCAGTTTAGAAAATGAGTGGATGGAACTTTTTCCTTTTCCCTTTTCTTCTGTAAATTAGTGCTTTAGACAGCTCCACATTCTTATCACTCATACCCATAAAGACTCGTATACTCACGTGTCCCTGCCACTCATTATTCATACTGCTTGGTGAATAAAATTGACAAAATGTCTTCTTGCCCATATGATCATGTGTTGCATCCATCTTCACACAAAAATAAATGGAACAAAATTTGCACTAGACTATGATTCGTATGGCCGCGACGATGAAAAAACATATCAGATTAGATGAATCGTAACACGATTCTTGCAATACATCAATGATCATATTATGATTATAATTCTACTATATAAGTTTTTTTTCCCTTTCTGACACGGATTAGTTTATGATATTAATATTATTACCTTCCGCTTTATGTCTTCTGATAATAACTGTGAGGTAAACATTTCGGGACCATTTTAAAAGAATGCACAAAATTATAATAGTATGGTCAAAAGATTTTTTTTTTTTTTAAATGTGGCGCGGGGTCAGGTCCACCATGGAATCATTGGCTGAAAGTATTGATGGGAGTTGTAGAATGCAAGTGTTTTCTACAGAAAGAATTGGGTCTTGCGGCTGCGTTTTATTTTGTGGAAACAAGATCTGGTGTCGAAGAGTGGTGTTGAACAAGTGGTGTTTGAGCTGCATTATAACCCTCAAAATGCAATAATTGCAGACAAGACAATCCAGCGTGCTACATTTCCAAATAGACCTTCAAATTCCTTTCACTACATTGTTGGCTAATGGTGTGGGAGAGAGGCTGTGCTGGAGGCATAGACAATAGACAATCAAGTAACATTCAATCCATAAAATTATTTGATTTATGATAACATAATTATGGTAAACTTCGTAATGTCTGAGCAATCATTATCGCAAGACATAAAAATGAAGGTGGAGAATGGAGATGCTAAGGAGAATTGAAGTTAAAGAACTGAAAAAGAAATCCCTTGTGAGGAAACTTATAGAGAGAAACTTGCATTCTTCAACAAATTTACAATAGCTATCCCTTAGTGCATCATATCTGTGTTTTTCAATTTAAAGTTTTAACTTCAGTGCCCCATCTCTCTAGATCCCTTCGTAGACATTAACACCACCACACATCCCCACGATATTTTTATTTTAAAAACCTCCGAAACAGTCATTCCAAGTAAAATATCATCAAAATGACAAGGATGGGAAAGTCAACAAATAGAACAAAATTTACTGTAAGCCTTTTGTGATCTAGAAGACCTCCAGAATGAAGAAAAGTAGAAGTATAACAAATAAAAATTAGCAATATTATTTAGTATTTTTAATTATCCATTCGTTCATTATCCAAACAATGAAATAAGAATTTTGTTTCATTCAATTTTATCATATCCGTTCCATTATGTTTCAATCCACTCATTCAATTCTAATCCATTCCCTCCCATATTTTTCCATCAATTCAAATATAGCCTAAAAGATAATGAAAATAAGAAATATAATCTTGAAGGATATTTTAAAATATAATAAATAATAAGATTTTTTATATAATCTAACACTTAAAATAACCTAATTGTCATATGGTAAAAGCACCAGGGTGTTTTGGAAACGAAGTTGGAAAACAATTCAATGATATATTGAATGTTATCCCACAATATTAGGATCAACGTGTGCATACGGTTCACAACTACACAGATGAGTACATACACACTTCCAAATTAGAAACCGCAATAAAATCAGTTTCAACACCATGGACTATAAATTTTCAAGGATACGTAGTCGCTCTTTAATTGCTCCATGTTACATAAGCAAATGGTCCATAATTACATTTATAAATGTGTTAACCCACAAAAGGGATTATCTATTGAATATAATTATTTACATTATTATTCTTTGATTCTCACCTGAATTACATGATACAACATCTCAGCACCAGCCCCTTTTGATCAATCCTGCCATCTTCATTGCCTAAAAGTCATACACACGATTCAGCTTCATCATACACTTTACGATTCATAGAGAAATGCAAACCTTCTTACAACCGACTACAAGTTCCAACAATGTCATATCACGGCAGCTTATAATCCAGTCATCACAGGAGCCTAGGAGTTTAAATTTTTTATCCAGATAATGTAAGTTTTCTTACACTAATTCAGTGACATGGTTTACTTCCTAGTGTTGCAAACTAAATGAGACTGTTAGATTAAATGACACCAAGTATCAAATTTAATAAAATGACATCTGCAATAACGTTTTATCAATCCAATAGTTGAATTATGTTGTATAAATGCAATGACCATAACATAAAATTTTACATGAATTAGACATTCATAGATATGAAATTAAATTGTAACCATTTAATTATATTTTTAAAAACATGTTAAGTTAAAATAAAGTGGGATGATGAAATATCAATTTTTTTATGATACATGACGATAGCGTGTGTGTGTGTACTTCAACTTCTTTTTGTTATGTAAATATCATGAAAAAAGATAATAATTCTTTGGCAAATTATCAATATAAATAAATTTATAGTTACATACTAAGCATACATTAGGCACTGAATTGGTAATTTTTAGCTAAAATACTTGTCAAAGATTCAAGTCTATAAATATCAAATCCTGGGAATACCCACAAATGTAATGCAGTGTGTCAACTAACAAAACAAGGTGTCTACCAACAAAAATTCTTAATAAGATGACTAGCACAGAACAATTTATTTGAAAATTATATTCTTGAATTAGCTCATAAGTAATTAGGCATGTCTTCATGTTTTCAATTACCTCTTTTTCAAATCTCAACAGGATCAACACTCAATAATCTTTGACAATTAATATTCGATCACTTAACCGTCAGATACATAAAGTTCACATCCAATAACTTATCGATAGGAATTTCCAACTAGCATTCAATCACTTATCCAACAGATGCAAAAATTTCATATCCAATAACTTATCAATATGAGTATCCAACTAACTTTGTACACAGTCCATCCATTTTGTAGAAAAACTAAATTTTGCAAAAATTATAGGCTGTAGCAATAGCTAAAATAAAGATTAAATTATAAATGACTATCAGGTAACAACAATCAGAAATAAGATTGACACACCTTCAGGTGGCTGAGCTAGCTTCCGATTTTGTGGAGACATCATTTCTTTCTTCAATTGCATCAAAATGTCTTCCATTGTACACTCTCTTTGCCAATTAGCAAGCATAGGAAACAAATGTGGCTCAACCTGGTAATTTAGATATTTATAAGTTCAAATTCAATCACAAG
>PYAF01003877.1:5259488-5316190 GCA_007407185.1 Glycine tomentella
CACCTTCAGGTGGCTGAGCTAGCTTCCGATTTTGTGGAGACATCATTTCTTTCTTCAATTGCATCAAAATGTCTTCCATTGTACACTCTCTTTGCCAATTAGCAAGCATAGGAAACAAATGTGGCTCAACCTGGTAATTTAGATATTTATAAGTTCAAATTCAATCACAAGTACAAGGAATCCTTTGTGAAAATGTTACTTACCACTCCAGTTTCTTGGTTGACACAAGTCATGTTAATCCTAGTCTGAAATCTAACAGTTGGTGGATTGTCTGGATAATCCTTGCCACAAAATAATTTCAGCTGGTAGATACGCCCTTCATGAACGCCCTTCAAGATGGACAAGAAAAATTCATCATATCAATATATTGTTTTGGCAGACACTACTGGTTCCACTTAACAACTAGAAAGCAGTACATACATCCTTCGTATGGAATTAATTTATTAAGAAAAATACTAGTGGTGATAAAAGTAATTCAGATAATGGCAGATAGTAAACAATTATCTTGGAAAGATGATATGGATTTAATTACTTAGAAATATTAACCTCTATATTTAAACCATGTTAGCTCGGAATTACATGGTTCCACAAGAAAAGGAAAAAGACTCTAAAGGAAAATGATATTGCCCATGTTCATGACCATTTAGTTGCCAAAGCAATGTTCTTGGAAACCAAACTCATGGTACCCACGCACCTTCCATTCTGATTGAACTATAATCAATTCCAAGATGAGATACACAAACACCAAAGTTTGCTAACATAAGTTAACAAGGGTGAAGTGTATTTTTGACAAAAATAGAAAAGCATAAATAGAGAGCCATAGACTCTTAAATTTCTATAAAAATAATAAGTTCTGCAATTTTGCAAAGAGGTTATCATTGTAAAAGAATTTCTCCAAAGAACAGAACAGCTTACACCAGGGGGGCCAATAATAGTCCCAGTCCAGGACTGCATGTAGATATCA
The DNA here is from genome assembly GCA_007407185.1 of Glycine tomentella. Lineage (NCBI taxonomy): Eukaryota > Viridiplantae > Streptophyta > Magnoliopsida > Fabales > Fabaceae > Glycine > Glycine tomentella. The sequence goes on from PYAF01003877.1 coordinate 5,260,453, forward strand.
TCAGCATCATCCATTCCGTAGCTAACAGTTCCATCTCCAATTCCCTTCTCACCTCTCTCAAGCTCTTCCAATAATCTGAAATTCCTAGGAACTGCGAACATAGACCAAAAATTTTAACAAGATAGGTGCAAATTACAAATTTACAAAAAAAAAAAAAAAAAGTTACAATAAAAGATGAACACAATCAGTGATAAGTTAAATTTACAAGTAAGTTGGAAAAATATGCAAAAACATTAAGTTGCATCATAATCTTGAGTATATATTTGGTCACTTCTCAATATCTGATATCACATATCCACTATGATTGATAAAAGGAGAATGACCCGATCCAAATACTGTCAATTTGACCCAATGACAGCCCAAAAGTTGTTGATCTGATTTTAGCTCAAGAGTGATCAAGCTGGCTTGGTATTAGCCCACACGTGATCAAGCTTGCCTGATTGAAGCTGAAAGCAAGTGACCCAATTTCAGATTATTAATAATAGCCTAATAGGTCCCAATTGACCTGCCTGACTCTTGTCTATTGTTCCTTCAAATCCAATAAAAGAAAGAACCAACGTCTACACAGAAATCCCATTAACTGATCTTTAGAAGAGTGACATTTCTTACAGTACATGTTACACAAAACTATGTTTAGCTGAATAGGGTTGTTATTATTTAGGTTTCATCTTCCTGCTCATCGTATGCCGCCAGCACCACTACCAGCACATTCTTCCCCTGCTTCATCTCAGCAACTGGCAAATTTGTGTGCTCTCATTTCCTCCTTTTTTTCGTTTTTGCAATTGAATGGCAATTCCTCCATTCAATGTCTTTATTTTCCCCCCCTCATATTTCATTAAGTTCAAGAAGTTGGTTCACCATTTTGCAAGATCTGAATTGCATTCCCAATCACAAAAGTACCACAATTTAGTTTTGAAATTTTACTATATAGCCATATAGGACAAGGGTGGTAGGAGCAAATTTAGCAAATATGATGGAGAGAGTAAATGTGACAAAAGAAAAGGAAAGATTTCAAAGAAATAGGATTTGCCCTAATCACACATCCTTCCAAATCAAAAGCAAAACCATTCCCCAGAAAAGGATAAAATGAGGGGTTTATCAACAAATATAACTACCAAAAACTGACATGTGACATGCCACCCATTCTAATGAAGTTCATATAACTACTAATTTGGGTCCAAACAGAAGCTTCAACCAATTAACCAATGAACACTAAGGAAATATTTTTAGACACCAGATTCCCCAGGGCCAGTCTAATCCATGCTGCTTCAAAAGGCATAAAATACATTTCCTAGCAGACAACATGATCCCTCCTATAATCTCGTTCTCCTGACAATAGAAAGTTTTTCATAATCTCCTCAATCTTTTGCATGACATCCCCAGAATAAGTGGATATACAAGTTTGTATATGTCATGACCATTTACTTTAAGAAAGATAGAAGTTTATTTTTAAAAAAATTAATTGATAATTACATGACCACTTTGACCCTCTGCTTTTTCCAAATTTTACTTCCCCTCAACTCTTTCAATCTTTGTATTCAATTATTTCCTAACCTTGCACACAATTGTGAGCTCATTCTAATATAGTGCCAGGGAAGATGCAATTAAATATCCAGAGAATATGCTAGAGCATGGTGTCTAAGTTAACTAAGCAGCAAAGAATTTATGTACAATCTCAGCAAGGAACAACACTGGAAAAAAAAACGCTAATAAATATAAACAAAAAGAACTCAAAGTTCATTGTTACGAACTACTTTTTAAAATCAAAGTTTTTATTTCCTTTTTCATATTTTTGTTTTGTTTTGGTCTCCCTGTTTGTTTATCATACCAATAGTTAATGGTTTATCTTAACGATATAGCTCATATTCCACAAAGCTCCAAACAGAAAGCAATTGTATCATCATTAGCCATATTATATACAACAGCAGCCGAAGCATTTCAAAGAATATCAAAGTAGAAATTCTAGCCAAAAAGACATAATTAGCGAAGCACAAGAGTGAGTACTTGATAGAGAGAAGGGAAAAAAGATAATAGGAAATGAAGAGGTTGAATACTGACCGACGACAGAGGAACCTTCAGAACCCATATTAGAGGATGAATTGGAATTGGAATGGGGTAGGGTTTTGGAATGGTAGAGAGAGATAGAAATTAGAATTGGAATAGAAGAGAGTCACAACAAAGTAAGAGAGAGAGAGAGTCAAGCCTAACAGCTGTTCGCAAAAGTAGAAAGTCCGTTACACTTACACCAACACGTACCAATATAATAAGTTAGCCCGAAATTGGGTAACTGAAGTAAAATTAGTCATTTAACCTGAAAAATATACAATAATATAAATAACATATTTAAGAAAGATAATAAAAATTTGAATAAAATATTTCAAAATAAAAAGATAATAAAATAAAAAAATGATAAACTAACATTTTAAAAATATTTTCAAAGTATTTCAAAAAATGAGAGAAATTATTAAAAAAATTTGTTTATCAAATAATTAAATAACTTTTTCAATTAGCAAAAAATTAAAAATTAACTAAAATAACTTCCAAACATAGCCTAAAAATAGCAACTTATTGATAACCAATACTATTACTAGTATCATTTTATTCCATGAAATTGTCGAATGTTTTTATAATAATTCTTTAAAATTAATAAATATTAAAATAAATTGTGAAATTGAAATTTGTTAATCTATCAATAAATTATAAAAATTAGGAACTATAATGAAAATAAGGTATACATGTCAAAGACTAAAATGAAATTTCACTAATTCATTTGATATTTTTCTAATTTCATTGTTTCTGTATTCGATTGCAAACTCGTGGTTGACAGCTTTCACTCCAAATCAAAAGGCAATTCAGAATTTCATCTTCTTGTTTCCAAATGTAAATCTGCTATGAATGTTTTCCAAAACTCATGAATTTTGTATGGAGGCAAGTAAACCAAATAGCTCGTTCTTTAACAAAAGCTTCTTGTTTAATAAAGCATCCAAGAATTTAACCGTATTCCAAATTGTATCCATGCACTTTTCTGAATGCAATGAAGTAAATAGACTTTCTCTATAAAAAAAAAAGATTCAATTGAACGATTCATAATATTTTTGAAAAAAAAAAACATGTCATTTGTGCAAAATTAACTTTCGTAAAGGAACATGAAACAAACACCAAAAATCATCAAAATCTATACTCCAATTCTGAATGTTGAACTACAAAGTTGACTCCGGCATTATACTGGGGGCCTTAAGGGTATAACCGTCTACGAAGTTCCTCCATAAAGTCTGCTCTAGAAATCTTAATATCAATATTGGCCTCGAGATTTTTCAATTGCACCACGCCGCCTTCTTTTATTTCCTGCTCATAAACAAGAACTATCCAAGGGATCCTTGATTCTTTTGCATATTCGAAGTGCTTCGTTCTTCTTTTATTGACCAAGAATTCTGCTTTCACCCTAGCATCCCACAGTTCTCCGGCTAGCTCTGCAGCAAGTGTAAAGTCATTCCCCACTATGCTCACTAGGACTTCTGTCTTGGTTGGACGAGCCATCTAACAAAACCAAAACATATATTAAGACATACTACAAAGGCAATGATAAAAAGGGAAAACAAATCTAGCAAATACTGGCTAGACAATGCCACCGTTCAAACTTTCCTGGCCATGAAATAAACCAAACGTTCACAACTTGATAAAGCATATAAATTATAAAGTTCTTGTCAAAACTAGTAACCAAAGGAGACAACTGAGAGATCAGTTTTATTTATCATCATTAAATGCAGCAAAGTGATGCAAATGAACATGTTTCCACACTAAAACAGCAATATTAGTTATACATAAAAGCCTTTCAGTTAGTATTATCATGCAGAACAAGTCATCGTAATTAAACCATAATAGAAAATGTTGGTTACCCATAGATGCATGAAGGCAAGTATATGTACCACGATATTACAGGAAAATCCCAGTGAACACATCAATACATGTGCCCATGACTGTTTGTGGATATCAAATTTGACCCACTATTTTAATGTACACTTCATTAGGGTATCGCATGTGGGTGTCTGTACTACTCCAGCAAGAATGTTTGGTACACTAATTTGAATCACAAATGTCCCGGATAAAATTCACTGAACTTTGTAGCAAAATTGGTGTTGAAATGCGATTTGATAGTTGATCCCCAGAATAATAATGATTTTTTTTAAACACAAGCAACTAATAAAGTTACTTATCACTTATTCAAGCATTTTGATCACCTGGTTCTGATCCTTCTGTTGTTGCTCCATTATGGCAAATACTCTTTCAATTCCCAGACTTACACCAACTGCAGGCACTGACCTTGAGCCAAACATCCCTATAAGGTTATCATATCGGCCACCGGCAGCGATTGAACCAACCTGCATAAAAACCATATGCCCATTCCTAAATAAAAGCTGAAGATTTCAACAAAAACAATGTAAATGAAACACAGAAAGAACAGGGTGTATGCAAAAATGTGACTGTCATAATAAAACTACAGAGAGGTAACCCACTTCAAAGAATCAAGAATTTCAATTCAATTTTTCATATTTCTTAAGCTTTTAGAATAACAATTTTAATTACACAAAAATGATTGTGATCCTTCAATTTCGAATCAAATATGGTACTGATTGATTGAACTTTCTATACAATAAAACATGAGCTGAACTGAACTACAAATATCAAATAACATTTCTGATTAACGAAAAGTTTTGGTAAATGTTTATATTCAATTACGTTTAATTATGGGAATAAGTGTGCACTGGTTTAGGTTGTCACACAATATAACTAAGATGGCATAATACATTGTTGCCCCCGGAAGGATGAACAAGGGATGAAATGAAAGAAGCATTTTACAATGGAGAGAAGATAAAAGACATTAAAAATACCTGAGTGCCTCCTTTAAAAACAGCTTCAAATATAACTCCAGTGTAATAATCCAGACCTCTGGCAAGACTCAAGTCAAAAACCACTTTATCAATACGTTTTGATTTTTCCAGAGCTATAAATAAAATTTCCAGCTCCTCCAATGCCACAGAAGCTCCTTTGTGTTTTGAGAAATCACTACCCTCTTGTTTAAATTTAGATAATAATGCTAAAGGAGATCCTTTTTCTTTAACAAAAGTTTCAATTCTGTCAGCTGTCTCAGCAGTTAATCCTTTTTCTTCCACCTACAACATCAGTGTAAAGCACATTACCAAACACAACATAATCATGAAGTTAATTAACAAAACAATAACTTCCAGATACTAACAGTTAATGTAAATTTTAACCAGAATTATACCTAAAAGTAAGACAACAATAATTACAGTCTTAAAGACCTAAACCAATGGAATGCATGATACATGTAGTTCTACAGATATATAAATCAAGAACATAATTTCTTTTTGATTTTATGGAAAAATGTAAATTACAAACAAACACTATGCACACATAAACAAACATACTAAAATGCAACTAACACAAATATATTACACAAGCTAGACTCTTAAAATAATATGAATATATGGAGACTGTATATTAAATCATGCCACTCAAAAAAGACATTCAAGCAGATTCCAGATCATAAACATTTGATGAGATGTAAGTTAGCTTTCTAACAGAATAGTAGTACTTAACTATATTGTAACAAACGCAAAAACAATATAACCAGTTTTGAAGATAATTAGTCTAGTAACTTTAGCATAACCTTTTCTCCCCAACTCCAACACATAGAGATCAGACATTTTTTACCAGTAATTTCTAAATACAAAATGAATGGATGTGTAAAAGAAAACATTTTTCTTACAGCCCAGATGACTCAAGGAAGAAGAAACCACACACAAAAATTCTATAGAATGAGTTGACCATACAGACAATGACAGGGAGTTTGCTTCCTCCATAAATCACATGACAAGTTTACCCAAAAAACTTGAAGGTAACAAAATGAGTTAAATCCCTAACCAAAACTGCTTCCCATAATAAATAAAGCATAAATTATTAAATATTTTAAAAATGAATATTGAAAAAAAAATCATACATCATTTATAATGTGCAACAGAAGGAACAATATAAGATCAAAAACACTACCTATTCATCCAATAAATAAAAGACACAAGCAGCATATATCCTCACCATTTCTTTTCTTATCTGTTGAAAAGACTGTTTGTCTAACTTGTCAATGCTTGAACATATTGTCCTAAACTTTTCAGGAGGTACTCCACATATTTGCATCATGCCATCCAGTAACTTTCTATGATTCAACTTTATCTGAAAAAAAAAATCAAGAAAAAGGTCAAACGTGAACACACTTGTATTGCAATCTGAATATGGTTTTTAACCATTAAGTAGGAAAACCACAGTCAATTGCCATCCACATCCAAATGAATGATAATAGGTTAAATTCTAGTTCTAGCACATAAGCTGATCAGATTTTGCAAGAGCAGGGCAAAGATCACTTCAGTTAGCAAGTAATCTGAAAATTGACACAATAAAGACTTGATAACAAAGTTAGGCTATAGCACAAGAAAACAGGCATCAACCAACAGGTAGCAAAGACCTGATGTAATCAACAATGATGCTAAAAATCGCACTTCAAAGTGTAAAATAAAACACACCAGATATATCAATTATAGCCCAAAATCCCCATATACTAAAGCACATTCTGATTTCTGAAAGTATCACTTCATTCACTTGGCATAACCATTACAATGATAAGCTATCACCATGAAATAATAAACATGACGGTTGATGCCAACTTTAATTTACAAACTCAATACAGTTCCACAATTTCAGAAAATCAATAATTTTTAGATACTATAAAATGAATATTAAAAAATTTACCTCATATTCCCCAATGTCCAGCTCATCAAGTAGTTCAGTCAAAATCCTAACAACCTCAAAGTCCGGACCCATAATTTCAGATAGACCAGGAGTACCAGCAATATCAAAGTCACATTGATAAAATTCACGGTATCTTCCCTTGGATGGGTTATCCCTTCTGTAAACCTTGGCTATTTGGTACCTTTTGAAAGATGCCAGACCATTCATAGCCACAAACCTAGCAAATGGAACAGTCAAGTCATACCTCAAAGAAAGAAGCTCCCCACCCTGTCAAACAAATTGATTAAAAATTAGCATGCAATTAACTTTCAACTCTCTATGGATTTAAACAGGAAGGGGGTACCAATCTTGCATAGAATTCTAACCGCAAACATTAAAAACACAAGTCCGATTCAGCATCAGAAACAGAAACAAGAAAATTTCTAGATGAAAAAATATCCACTCTTCTCAGACTTCTGAACATTTAAAGTTTTTCCTCATAAAATATCTTTACCCATAGAAAAGAGAAAGGTTTTGTCATAACATCAACTAGTCAAGAAATGAACAAGCAATAAACATATTTACCTGGTCAGCAAGATCATAAATCAACTTTGAATCTTCTCCATATTTTCCCATGAGAGTTTCTCGCAATTCAAAAACAGGAGTATCTAAGGCAGTGGCACCATGCCTCTCAAAAACTTCTTCTATTATTGCAAAAGCTTTCTTTCTAATTGTCATTTGTTCTTTAGCAAAATCACGAGTCCCCTGGTACGTTATATTGTGAAACTCAAGGTAAGACTACGGACAAACATATCCCATCCAGGAACAGAAACAAACATTAAAAATTCCAATTATCTATAGACAACACCATCACATGACAATATGACATAAATAATAATGGTTCAGCAGTAGTGCAGTAAAAGCTGTAAAAATTGGGTTATGAATGATTAAAAGCTATGTCTTGAACAAAATGCCTTAAACTACGGATCAAAATTAAACAATTAATACTATCATTCTCATGTCTCTATCAGAGTGAATTATGGCTTACAACAATCACTATCATATTACAAATACATAAGTATACACCCACTCTTCCACTCTTCCAATACCTGGCCAACCCAGAGGATATTGCAAATACATAATGCATATATCTTATTCTTGTTGAGTATGACTCATTCTGTGCTTTCAGAAGATATGCACGGGCCCGGAGGGGGGTTGGGGGCAGTGCCCCCATAACTTTTTTCGAGACCTAGTACTGTTGTTGGTCTTGTGTTTTATTATTTGTAGTTTGAGCTTGGATCCATGAATAGCTACGGTGCTTAGGGTTTCTAAGCCTATATATTTCCTTGTAATTTGAGTGCAATTGTACAAGTGTGAGAAAATATAGTGAATAGCTGGACGTAGCCTACATTGGGTGAACCAGGGTAAACTCTGTGTTGTTTTCTTCTTCCCTTTTCTCTCTTTCTCCTATCTCGATTGTTGTGTGATTGTTCGGTATCCAACAATTCTTCCATTATTCTCTGCCTCTTAAGATACAATTTACCTATTCCTTTGAAAATTGTCAATGAGTGCATACTTTCAATAACAAAATGTCAAAAAGTCAGTTGCTATATTACTTTTATATTCAATCAATCTTGAATACTTCATAGGTCAGTCCTTAGTACTAAGGTTGTAACTTCCTCTGATCAAACAACATGCTCTTTTATTGAACGGTGATTTAATCCTTTCCTCACAGCAGTATGCAAAAATGCATTGGATAGATAAACTATCCAGTAAAATGCCCAAACATAATTTCTCTTTGTCCACAAAAGAGTGGAAAATCTAAGTAGACTATAACACACCTAAAAAACACAAAGATTAATCAAAATCATAAAAGTAACCAAAACTTGAGAGAATTACCTTAGGAATCTTGGGTAATCGCCTGCTTTCATTGCTGTCCACAACATCCTTTACTTTCAATAAAAATTCATTAAACTCGGGCTTAGCCAAATCCAAGAGTGATAGAAAATCTCCCACCCAAGTCCCCAAAGCAATCTGTCCACCACTCAGTAACCTCTCCTTGATCAATGCCATAATCGAGCTAGTCCCTTTCCCCAAAACAACTTTCTTCTTCTTCTTCTTCTCCTCTTCTTTCGCTTTATCCTCTACTTTGATCTCCTTGACACCTTGGATCACCTCATTCAACTCAGCAGCCTCAAGCACTGCGACCGCGGTCACAGCTTCCCACGCCACAACTTTCCACACAAGTCCCAACAGCACAAAGACCTCGTGTGCAAACTTACCACACTCCTTTCCCAGAAACAAGTTCACAGCCTTATTAAATCCACCGCTCAAACCATCCTCAGCGGAGCATTCCTTCCCAAACACTTCCCCAATGCCGAATTTCAAACCATCAACACCAATAACCTCCAAATTACTCTTAGCACGTGCGAAACTACACTCACCAAGTTCTCTCAGTGCTGCAGCCAACGGCAACAGCACAGTGCAAACAGCTTCCTCACTCCCAACGACACCCTTAACCCCCGAATTCAACTCAACACGCATTCTGGAGTGCAGGGCTTTGGCCTGCTCCCTTACACTCCCGTGAACCTTGGGAACCCTCGCGACGGATCGAATCTTCTCCTTGCCGACGGACTTGGATCCGTTGAGCAGAACCCGAATGTCGGCGGCGACGGCGACCTCGTCCTTGGAGGTGTGTCCGTCGCCGGAATCCATGAGATTGAAGGGCGTTGCGTCGGCCTTCAAGGCCTCGCAGGAGAAGGCGGCGGCGACGTCGGCGAAGGCGGAGAGCGCGGCGGACTGGTGGTCGACAATGGCGGAGACAGCGAGCAGCGTGGAAGAGGTGAGTAGGTCTTGTTGGGTGACGTAAGCATCATCGTGGAAATGGAAGGTGGGAGGGTTGGAATTGAGGGTTTGGGAGAGGAGGAGGGGAATGCGGGAGGGGGCGTTGGAGAGGACGAGGTTGTTGAGGAGGACCAGAAGGAAGGCGCGGGATTCCTCTAGGGTTAGGAAATCGGGGACGCTGATGCGCTGCTGAGACGAAGCCGACGTCGTTTCGGTCTTGGGGAGTCTATCGAGCGCGGATGAGTCGATCCGCACGTGAGCGCGGCCCGTGGCCACGGCGAAGACGGAGGAGGAAGAGAGAGAGGAAGCCTTGCCTCCAACCGTTACGGAAGCTTCGGCCATTGCTAATGCTGTGGGAAGTGAGGGTTTAAGTTTTCAGGGTTCCTTGCCGGCGCTACCTACGCTAGCTATGCTTTCTTCTTTCCCTAATTTTTCTATTTCTTTCTTCCAACGGTAAAACGAAAACTATAGTTGTATTGTATTATATTGCATTATATCTTTACTTTAATTTCAAAATATATCTATAATAAAAATATTTAGTATTTTAATCCAATTCAACCCGACTTACATAATAATTATTAATGTTGTTGGGACTTGGATTATGTCATTTGGAACATGTATTTTATTCTTCCAAAGAAAAAAGGCAGAACATGTATTTTGTCTTATAATGTTAGATTTAGACAGTTAGACTTATATCTTCTTATTTTTCTACATTTTTCTGATTCTTTTAATTTCAAAAATATACTATTAGTTGACCCAACTATGAAGTACCCAACTCAATAACTTTTCTCTAAAATAAAAAACTCAATTCAGCTTAATTGCATTCAATTAGATTGCTTAACAAAAATTCTTAATAACCAAACTTACTTAACAAATACAGTACCATGTAAGATTTTCCAATAAAAAATAATAATCTTAAATCAAGCCAAACTTGACTCGATTATTTTAAGGTCCTCATTTTAATGATATTTATAGACAGGCTTAGAAAAATACTACAAGGAGGATACACTCTTTATTGTGCGTTAGACAAATTGTTAGAAAAATACTACACACTAAAATTTGTTAAGACTATTCATGTGGCTTAACAATATGAAACGGACTGTCTGAATCTTGTTCAATGCTAGAGTAACAAGGAGTCAAGGAGCCGGAGGATCGTGGCAGGAAGCTTTTCCATGGTCTGGTTGATGACTGCATAAGGCTGATTCATGGCTCTAATACGAATAAGCTTCTTTTCACCAAGAGAAGTGGAAACAAGGCTGTTCATTGCCTAGCCAATTTGGCTTTCGTTTATCTTGATCAATGCTGGTTAGAGGAGGTCCCCCCCCACCAATATCTCTTCTGATGTAATCTTTAGTGGCAATCAGTCATTAAAAAAACAATATTAATATGAAAAGTAGATATAAAATGTACAAATTCTGTTCATTTTTTTGGGCGTAATTTACTTCAGACTAGAACAAAGACGAAAATTCTACAAGAAAAAAATAACGTTGTGAAATAATTGGATTGTAAAAGGCTTATAAAAAATAATTAAATACTTACTATTGATAATTTATTTTATTTCCTTAAAAAATAAAAAAACAAAATACGAAAGATACATTTATTTTTATATATTTTTGAAATTAAATCAAATTAACTTTACCGCAATAAATCCAGTTATGTTAAAAATTGAATAACTAAGCAATAATTGACTACAAAGGAAATAATCAAATTCACTTGTCATCGCAGGTTTCACCATCTTATATAGAAAGAAACTAAGGCCTGTAAACGCGTCAGTGATCTGGTTTCTCGCAACTAGAATGAAGATGCCTAAATACAAAACCTTTTGCACTTTTTGCATGACTTTTTGCTTGAAAACATTATAAATGGGGCTGTCAACATGTGCGAGGGCCGAAAAAGAGTTGGGAAAATAGGAACCACTTAACCAAACCAACTCAAGCTAAAAGGACAGCAGCCAATCCAGCTAACCGATGAACCCATTACAAATTGGTGTATCAAAGTTCCAACGTTAAGATTGAACCATGAACCAAAGTTCCATTCTATCCATTATTCCATGAAAAATCGGTATTTGATTCTAGTCTCAAATGCGCTTAAATGCCATCTCAACAAACATGTCAATAAATAAAACTATCATCAAAGGATTAAACAGTAAAATCTTGACGCTATGGAATTAAGTCATGATAAACCATAAGTCAAAACATAGATAGACAACTCAAAATCAAATGCGAAACAACAAACAAAATCTCTGATAGGAGTCGAAAGTTTTCTTCAGAACCACTACAAACTAAGAAGTAGCTTTCCCAATAACAGTCTTCACTTAAGAGGAATAAACCTGGATGAGTGAGTAGCACCAATACCAGGTCTCCCGTGCTTAACGGGTTTGTATGAAATAGAAAACTCTGCCAGATAATGCCCAATCATCTCAGGTTTGATTTCAACCTGATTAAAGGTCTTGCCATTGTACACTCCAATAATGCTACCAATCATCTCAGGCACAATAATCATGTTGCGGAGGTGGGTGCGGACTGGTTCTGGCTTCTCACCTGGTGGAGCTTCCCTTTTCTGTGATCAAACAAAAAGGATATGATTGTTAGACAGAGAAGCCAATTTCTACAATTAAACCTCACAGAAAACAAATATCTATAATCCATCTCAAACAACAGAATACAACTTGTCATCAAGTAAGTCAAAAATGAACGCATTAACAGATATTCACGGTAATAAGTATTAACAAAAACGCCAGAAGAAATTAAGGGTTCGCTTGGTTACATGGTGGGAATCATGAAAATTGACTTTGACTGCAATAAAATTTGATATTATCGAAATAAAAGTGTTTGCTTATTGCTAGGTAAATTCGATTTTATCTCAAAACCTTGGTTCAACTAGAAATAAAAAAGACGTAACTATTTTGTTGTGTTAAGAAATTTACAATAAGTTTTATAGCCCTAAATTTCAGGGTAAAAGCATCCAAAGTTCCAAACACAAATCAGTTCACTAGAAAATCAATTTTGCAAAGCCAAACTTTACCGTCATCTGGGGCCAACACACACTAAATTAAACATAGAACATAAAAGCTAATGAATTGACGTTTGACAAAGCATAACTGGAAGCAGAAAACACGAAGGATAAAAGAGGATAGAAAAGAGTACCGCTTTACGGAGCTTCTTGATCAAGGCCATGGGCTTTCTGGTGAGGCCTCTCTGGAACCTTCTACGAGCGCGAGCACTGAACATCTTGACGAGTTCATCGGTGGACATGTCGAGAAGCGCATCAAGATCCACGCCTCTAAAACTGAACTTCTTGAACGTTCTCTTCTTCGGCTGCCCTGCTGCTGCTGCCGCCACATCGACTTCAACGTCTGCCTGCAAATGCAATTCATTGAGACCATTAGAAAACATAAACAAAAACACAGAAATTAGGCGTCAATGCCATCGGAGAAGCAGAACTCACCATTGTTCCGCTTGCTAGGGTTTCTTTCCAACAACGAGAAGCAGCAGATCTGACTACTGAGCGTCTCGGATTTGCTTAAATATGAGGGTTTATGCACTAACCCTAACCCATATAGACTCAGTGGACTGGGCCTCAATATCGGTATCACCATCCCAAAAGCCCGTTCAATAGTATAGTTATATTTATTATTATAAATATTTTATTTGGTTTTAGTCCATCAAATTATAAAATTTATGTGTTTTAAATTCTCGGTAAATATTAAAATCTCGTTTTTTTTTGTTAAATATGACGAATAAGATTAATATAAAGACTATAAATAATTATATTTTCGTTGATAAAATATATATTTAAATTTAAATAAGAAATAGATTCAAAGATGATTCTTATTTAGCATTTGAACAAGTCAAATGATAATTTAAATAATAAATAAATGTATAAGGAGACTTTTGTTTCAGCAAATCTTTTAAGAATCTCGATGGAGATGGAATGTATATTCTTAAGTTTGTTTAAAGGTAATAAATAATGTTCAGTATCTTTTATTACCAAGAGAGTGAGATGTTCATACTTATATTGATTCTTATTGAGATTATTCTCATAGGATGAGAATATGGATTCTTCACAAAATTAGTATTTCAGATTATGGGGTGAGATTTTTATGTAAAATTTATATTATACCCTTAATATCAATATCTATATATCAATTAGTATTTCAGATTCTACAAGTTCAATTTTGATAACAAATTATATGAATTTGAAGACAAAAGACAAATATGTTTTAAATGTTTTTGAAATTTAATTACTGATATGAAGATAATTTATTTGGGTGTGGTTAAAGTTTGATTGTACGTGTCTTTTTGTGTTGCTTGTTCTTCACATAGCTAAAAGGAATATTTTGGTGTATATTAATTTATTTAATAGTAAAATGTGATTAAGTAACTTATTGGAAAAAATTGTAAATTCTTAATGCTATTGGCAAACTACATGTTTAGCCTTGTGGCTTGTTGCGTAAGTATATAGAATAAGTTATTTAATATAAAAATGATATTTTAGTAATATAACATATATTCTTAGGGGAAAATATCATGAACCACACACAAATTAAAAATATTCCTAAAATTATAAAAAAGATTTCCAACCAATATTAATAGTTAAATAAATGTATTTTTCTTAAAATGTCCAAAAATGTCATTCTCATTTAATATTATTGAGAATAACATTTTCCAAAATAAAATAAAAAATTCATGAACAGTTACTCTCTAGGCTGTGGAAGCATTGTGGTAGCAAGAAAAGATGTAATATATAAAAGGATAACAGGTGTTATAGCATTAATTTGATCGGTAAAATAATGGTTCCTCATGCATTGAATATGTGGGTGAAAAGTGTATAAAACAATTTATGTCCTATGTTGTACTAAGATTAAAAAAAAAAAAAACTAATTGTAATGAATATGTGCATGAGTCACTGATGTTTAAGATCGTACTCTACCAAATGGTAGAGTTTTGGGGATCCGTCAACACGAATTTTGCAACATTGAAGTGGAATCTAATTCCCTTGTTACATTGCAACTCATTGGGAGTCTTGTCATGGTGCCCACCTTTGCGATGCACTAGTGTTAGAAATTAAGAAGTTCGCCCACATTCTACGAGAGACCAACCAAGTAGTGAATGTACTTGCAAAACCTGCTTTATTCATGTAGTGTAGTTTTCAATTATCTACTCAATTACCTAGTTTTCTTTATATAGGAGATGTTAACTATTTTAGATTTTCTTTGGTGTTTATAATAAATCTTTGATGTGGGGCTAGTTGCTCATTTTTACCAAAAAAAAACTAATGAATGTAAAACGAAAAATGTTTATATTATATTTTAATATATATTTCATTTATTTTATTGGTAAAAATATATTTGGGAGCATTTTTAGTTTTATATTTTAATTTTTAATTATATTTTTAGTCTCAATTATTAAATATTTTACTATAAATATTTTGAATCAAATTTAAAAGTAATTTGGGTTGGTGTGGGGCTTTTGGCATTATGATGGGCCGAAATGTGAAACGGAAGCCCATAGCAGTAGTGAGTGGTGAGCGAGGCATAACAAAACATAACGCCACAAAGTTGCGTTGCGCGTTGAAGAGCGAAGAAGGAAGAAGATGTCGGGTATGGGAGACGGGTACGTGGGCACCGCCCAAGACGCGGTGAGGATTCGACGGTTGGAGAAGCAGAGAGAAGCGGAGCGTCGCAAAATCCAAGAGCTCAAAACCAAGTCTGCCTCTGCCAAGGGCCAACCCGGTCTTCTCCAATTCGGTTCCAGCACTTCCGAGGTAGGTTTTCTCTTCTTCTACTCTTCCATTTCCCAATCATCTTTAATAGCTTCTTATGTATCTATGTATGTTTCAGATTCTAGAGACTGCCTTTAAGAAGGAAACTGTGGGTTTGGTCACTAGAGAGCAGTATGTAGAAAAGGTACCTTCCGTCTCCTCTCTTCTCTTCTCCTGTCTTTTTAATCCCTAATTTGTGACGTTGCTGATGTAGTTTTTGTATGCGTTGATTGTAGAGGGTTAATATTCAGAGCAAAATTGAGGAGGAAGAGAAGGAGAAACTTCAGAAGCAACAACAAGAGTACGTCTTCTCCCCACTCCTTCTTCTTTTTCATAATTTGCTACTTACTATTCTCCCTCTCCAAACAGAGAGGAGGAGCTTCAATTAGAAAAGCGGAAAAAGAGGAAGATCAGGGGCAATTCTCGATTGTCCTTTGCTGAGGATATTGACAATGAACCCCAAGAGGACGAACCACATCACAGTAAGGGTAATGCGTGCTGTTCCAAATTAGAGTTTTTCTTTATTTTATCAATGTAGTGCCAGGTTGCCAAGCTGTTTAAATAGAGATTTGTGAATGTTCATTGATCATTGGTTTTTAGAAAACTTTGCTATGCTTCTCGCAGATAATCTGGAGGCAAATAGATTACGGTGTGGTAAGCTTGGAAAAGACCCTACTGTTGAAACTAGCTTTCTACCTGACAGGTGTGTGTGGCATCTCTTCTTTTTCCTTTTCTCTTCCTTTCTTTATTGGTTGTTGCCCTAACCTTCGGGCATAGGAGTGCTGAGGATTCTTGTTTAGTGAGCGAGAGGCTGAGGAGCAAGCTGAACGTGAAAGGCTGCGCAAACAGTGGCTTCGTGAGCAGGAACAAATTCGAAGTCAGTCTGCTCCCTCTTTTATATTAGCTCCCATTGTCTCTTAAACTCTTTTTGAAACAACAAAAGGGTTAAGAAGTATAGCTAATGCAATATGATTATATTAGTGGTGAAAATTACTCTTATTTGACCCTTAGGCATATATTAGCTGATGCTGAAAACTCTTGTAACCATATAAAGTTTTTGATTGGTTAAGTTATTTCTGGGCATCAGATGAGCCTCTTGAAATCACATACAGCTATTGGGATGGAACTGGCCACAGGCGTGTGATCCAGGCAAGTAAAGGCCATGTGCTTCAACTTATCAATTTCCTGAACATGCCTTTACTATATGATATTATGTCTTGGTGCTGAATGATTTTATAATATGATTCAGGTACGCAAGGGTGACAGCATAGGAGAGTTTCTTCGAGCAGTTCAACAGCAACTTGCTCCTGAATTCCGAGAGATTCGAACAACATCAGTAGAAAATTTGTTATACGTGAAAGAAGACCTTATCATTCCTCATGTATGAGCTTTTAATTTCAGAAACTCTGTGTGCAACTTACTATCTTGTTTGTGTGTGTATATGCTATTTTAACATTATTTTAACCAAAGGATATCTACTGACTTATTTACCTGTTTCCATGTGTATTACAGCAACATAGCTTCTATGAGCTAATTGTGAACAAAGCTAGAGGCAAAAGTGGACCGGTATGTTTCTTTTTTTTTTTTTTTTTACATTATTCTCTGTTTGAAGGTGCATTTTTTGTTGTTAATAATATAGTCAATTTCTTAATGGTCAGGGGCAAAGCATAATTAGGATTTAGGCCCCAAACTATATGGATACTTGGAAGAAAGGAGTCAGAAAATAAGCAAAAATAATACAAGAGTGACAAATGTAATAAGATGGAGGAAGATACAACACTGAGCAAAGATTTGTTCCACAAATGCTTGCTTAATTAATAAACCAAGTTGTTTTGTTCTGTCAGTGATTAAAGTTTTTTAACCCTGGGAGGAGGGAGGGGATGCTGTACTGATTTTAGTTCCAACTTCCAATTTTTAAGTTGCATGGTTCTCTGTGTTGCCTTGTAATCCTTACTGATGGCTAATTAAATGTCAGGTTTAAGCATGTCTCTTTTTTTTCACAAATTTATTTCCTTTTTTAAATGGTATAGAGATACTAAGTTCTATACTAAGTTGGAAAACTTATGAATATTAATTTTCATTTCCGATCTTCTGCAATTGAACTTAACTGTGATGGTTTAGATAACAACAGTCAGTTCTCATGACCAGTTGGAATTCCTCTTGTGATAATTGCTGGGTTTTTTCTTATGATAATGCTTCAATGTTGTAGTGTTTATATAATTGCTGCTTCAAAATTGCGTATCATCTGAACTCTGAAGCATCTCATCCCTAAGCTATTGAATTGTGACTAATTTTGCGGTGTTAAAATTACTTGTTTTTCTATCTGTACAGCTTTTTCATTTTGATGTGCATGAAGATGTACGAACAATTGCTGATGCCACCATAGAGAAGGATGAGGTATACTTTCTTCCTAATTATTACTGCTAGCCTACTACTATTTTCAAAATCTACATGTTCAAGATAATAAAAACAAGTGTGCATATTGTCTTTTCTAGTAAACTTCTGGGTTTTTGCTTAATTATCTTACTCTGGTGATCTTGTTTCAACCAACAGTCTCATGCTGGGAAGGTTGTAGAAAGACATTGGTATGAAAAGAACAAGCATATATTTCCTGCTTCAAGATGGGAGGTACTCTCTCTCTCTCTCTCTCTCTCATGTGTGCATAGTGCATGAGTTTTTCTTTTCACTCTTTTGTCCTCCTCTTGGCTGCATTTGTAGTAATATTTAATAAATCTCTATTAGATAGGATACTCTGAACTGGCTATTTATTATAGCAGTCTGTCAGATTAGAGTGCATAAGATGTGTTGCATTTTCCTGCTTAGCTTCTGATTCTGGTTACCATTTTTTCTCCTTCTATTGCAGATATATGATCCAACTAAGAAATGGGAACGTTATACTATCCACGGGGATTGATTTGAGGCTGCCAAATAATTTGCATTAGCATTTGCTGTATTGACATTTAATTTGATCATGCGTTTGCACGCCTTGGTGATATTTACGCTATTATTAGTCATTTCAGTGTTTAGAATGACTAGGTTTTGTATTTGTGATTCATTACAGACAACTTGGACAATTAGTCAGATCTATATTACAGAGGATTTCGTGTCAAATAAGCTAACTTTAATCTATTTACTAGCTTATGTACTTGTTTAATGAAATTAAGTATGTGGTATTAAGCTTTCAACAGCGGCAAAGCTTTATTTCACTAAAGTGAGATTAGCATTACCCAATTATGATATTTGGTAATTAAGCCTATTTTCCTATACTGAGCTAAGTTAAAACTTTGTAAAATTGAATTGAATCAACTCGGACATAGTTCAAGATTTGACAAGTAACTTGTTGAATTTGGTTTGTGAATCATGAATCAAATAAGTTGAAACTTGAGTTTAAAGTTAAACATGTTAGGTATACAAGTTGAACTTAAATTACATATAGCTTGATTTGATTAGTTAATGAACTAGTTTAATATAAAAATCTATCTATTTATTTAAAATTCAATTTGATTAGTTCATAAATCAGTTTAATATAAAAAATTATCTATTTATTATATTTAGATCGATTTATCTATAAATCTATGCATATATTAAATATACTATATTATTGAATTCCTATATCAATTGTTTATTTTATTGAATTCATATAATTTTTTAGTTAATTTAGTATATTTTTTTTGTAAGAAATGAATAAATAAAAACATGTACCATAATTATAAATTTAACATATACATATATATAAATAATATACAATATATTATATTAAATTGATGTAAATAACTTTTTTAATTAATTTCTTATTGGTTTTATTTTTGTATAAAATAAATAAATAAATAAAAATATATAAAATAATTATAATTTAAATAGAGTTGAGCGGTAGAGTTGAATAGAATTATTATTTTTTATTTTAATCAAATTGGCGTAATCCCCAAACGGAAAGACAAGACTAGCATGCAGGTCTTTCCCTAACCCTAATGAGGACAAAACTAGCATCTTCTCTAAGGCGCATTTCTGTCCATATAAGAGTCTATTCTAGCAAACAAAGGGAGACCCAAGCAGCTTTTTTGTCCTAACAACAGGGATTCATTCGTGACTTAAGCTAAAAATAAATATTTATATCAAATTTCAGTCAAGTTTCGAAATAAAATATTTCTTATCAAATCAAGTTGAGTTCTACTCGATCCATTTTCATTCCTAAGACTTCTTCCTCAACCACTAAATCTTTTACAACATAATTCACTCGTAACAAGTTGATTTACTGAAAGATGAACTATTTTTATTGGCTTCAAAACGTGAATGTGGATATCTAAGACGAGAATGAATAAGCAAAATCAGTAATTTTGTAGCTTTCTAACTTTCATCTCCAATTACATCCTCATTCAGTCATGGGCCCTCTTCATTTAGATATCGTAGTGGCTGCATTTGGCATTCCGATTTCCCCTACAAAGCACCAAAGTTTCTAAAAGTGGTTTCTTCTATATATTTATGAAATCTTTGTTAGCACTCAATTTCCAACTGTCTGTGTTTTGTATTAGTGACTAATTAATGACTTTTCTCAATCAATACAAATTACAAAAGTACTTATTTGAACAGAGTAATACAAGATAGATGTACAGAAAACAATCGCCATCTGTATTAATTAATTCGGTAGCTAATCCACACAGTTCATGATAACAATAATAACATCATCAAAGAAAGAGTTTTGGTTATTCCAAAAAAAACAAAACCCTAAAATCTTATTTTTGTAACTTGCTAAACTGCCACAGTTCATCCATGTTCTACATGTTTCATGCAAAATCGTTGTTTACCCAATTGCTTCCTACCATTTGACAATCACCAATCGGGTATTGCGCATCCTCAGCCACCGTTGTAGTAGGCGTTTTGAAGTTGTCCATCTAATAGACATTGTTGTTTACATTGTAACCTTCATACGTGAAGGTGCCAAAGTCATTGTTATTCAAGGCATGAGATTGGGTGATGGTGGTGTGTCCAAAATGCTGAGGCACTTTTGGAATATTTGCTGACTCAGACAAGGAGAGGCATGAACCATTGTTGTGTTCCGAGTCTGAGTTCTGCTCATGTTGGTCCATGTAAGTGGGACCAGCTTCATTCGTACAAGGTCCCTGCCAAGGGGGTATGGTCCCAACAGTTAAATGCTGAGAAACATCATCAAAAGGCATAGGAATTGCCGGGTTTCGAATTGACATGTTTGAAGAAGATGATTCTTTAGCTTTCTGAAGCAATCTAGGCATCCAGAAACGCCTAACAAGTTCTTGAAACTCTCTGCTGCCAGTGTAAATTTTCAAATGTCTTGCTTGTCTGAATCCTAGTTCTCCAATAGTTCTTGATTTCATTGTCTGTTCTGCCTGGCAAATGTTGTGCAATTTTTTACCACCTACAGTCATTAAAGAAAGAAATGAAAATCCAGAGAGAAGATAATATTTTGGAATGGAAATCATGTTTGTTGATAGTGGCAAGATTTGAATCTTTGCTTCTACCCGCATTTTGAAAAGGCAGGATTTAAAAAAGAGTCTGTTATCACGATTTCGGCCACGGCCTCAAGGTTTTGAGAGTCCTTGTGACCGTTTTGCGGCTGCATTGGTCGCATTTGTCTACAATTTCTCACAATACCAAGAATCGCTATAAAACACCGACTATAACCACAACCGCGACCACAATTTAAAACCTGTGGAGCTCAAGAATCAAATGCACAAGATAAGCACCTGTTT
Source organism: Glycine tomentella (assembly GCA_007407185.1). Taxonomy (NCBI): domain Eukaryota; kingdom Viridiplantae; phylum Streptophyta; class Magnoliopsida; order Fabales; family Fabaceae; genus Glycine; species Glycine tomentella. The sequence continues at coordinate 5,281,584 of PYAF01003877.1, forward strand.
CCCCACTTTGAGTGGAGTTCAAGAATTATAAGTCGCTCTTGTGGGGTTAAATTTCCCCGTTTTACATCTGGCTTTAGATAATTTAGCCACCTTAATCTGCAACTTTTCCCAGTTCTCTTTAATCCTGATTCATAAAATGGAAAGAAAATTAATCAGAATATAATAGAATAAAACTACAGGGCCTTTCATTTATGTATTTAACTTGTTGTGTTACCTGAACGTTTAGCCAGCAAATTCCATCTCCCTTCCCCATGATTAAAAATATATTGGGAGAGCAAATTATCCTCTTCCAGAGTCCAAGGCCCTCTTCTAAGTTCATTGTCATCTTCACTAGAACTGCTGACGCTCTTTGAAGTAGACATGGCTATTCTCACTCACTAAAACTATGACTTAAATGGTGTCAAGGGAGAAACTTGAGTTACAAAGCAAATTGGCCTACGCAAGATGCATAGGGTATAATATACTATTACTGTACTGTATGTCTGTATCCCATTTTGGGGGTGAGAATGAGATCAGGTCAAAGTGAATACTATACACTTTAATACTTTTCTTTAATCATGCTCTAAATTCCATACGACACCTTCCATAGTCATTGCCACAGGAAACATTGAAAGGTGAATAGGTTCATTGCTTGGCATCTTACCTTTATTTCTTGACAAAACGACACAAAGCTATGAAATTAACGTTACAGGCTAATGCTATGCCTACAGCTACATTCAATTGTTCTCAGTCAAAGAACAGACTTAAAATGAATTGTATTCCAAATTAATCACTCAATTTCCCCACACAGACATCAATAAAAGTCTCCACATATATGGATAGAAAATGAGTGTTATGTCACATTCTTTCTGTTTTTCAATTGCCAATATAGGATGTGGGGTTGCTGCAGTGATTTCAACATTTACCTTTGAATTGTCTTGGACTCTTCTTAATTTCTATTCTTTGCCGGTGTGTTATGTATTCTCAAGTTCCATCAATCTATCCAAGTGAAGTGCGTGAGAGCTAAGCTGTTAGCTTTGGTATTATTTGGTTCCAAAATCATACTTCATACGGTTATAAACTAAAACTTGTAATTCTAAATATGGTTCTGGTCTACTGACTAAAAAAAAAACGCTTAAAAACAAAATTACTTAAACTCTCTGGCCGATAAAAGAAATTAGACAAATAAATAAGTAGAAAGGTATTATTGTCTGCATAAATAGAAATTAAGAAATTTCTTTCTACTTGTAGAGTGAGTAAAAAAATGTGATACTTAAAAAAAAAAGTTAAAATAAATGGAGATAAAAATGAAAAGAGAATTTTTTCCACATGTAAAAGAAGTAAAATAGTCTTTTTTTTTTCTTTTTTCTCTGAAGTACTTAATTTTAATCATATATTTATTTTCTCTTTCATTTTTTTCTTTATATTTCTTTCTTTTCGTTATATTACATTATTTATTATATTTATTTATTTTTTCCTTTCTTTCTCTCTTCCTTTTATCTCATTTCACTCGAAATGAACAAATTATATTTTTTCAGTTCTCTTTATTGATATGAAAAGTGCGTAGAAAATTATATCCAATATAATCTTTATCTTCTTTGATTCTTACCGTGGTTGTTTCATGTTTCAAATGCAATTTTTCTCAAGTATAATTGTGATCAGTTATCGGTGTAGTTTTCATGTCTTAAATGTGATTTTGTTGTTGAACATGTTTTAGCTGCTGTCAAGGTAGTTTTGATTTTTAATTTGAATTAGTCAATTGATGTTATTGTGATAACTTATCGGTACAGTATGATATTTTTCTTTTATCAAATTGTGATAATTGTGATAAGCTATTGGTATAGTATGATATTTTTATTCAGTTATTTAAATGTATTTAAATATGAGATTTATTCAAGAAAAAAGTGTCTCAAAGTTCCAAATTAAACTCACATTCTTTTCTATTATTTTTTCTTCTCTCCTATGTTTTTTTTCTCAAATTAAAACCTACAATTGATATCAGAGCTATCTTCTTGCCATAAGGAGGATAGCGTTCCATACGTGGTTCCCGTTAGTCCAAATTTTTTCATTAGAAATTTAGAAAAGTCTGCTACGATTTTTCACTGCTGTTATGTTTCACTTACGTTGAAGTATTATTTACTTTCTACATTTTCTGTTGTTCATTTTTGAGTTGAAGACAACCACGCAGAGCGCTGCATAGAAGGTGGAATCATCATACACATAAAATGTGACACTACTGATTATATAAAATTAAAAGGAATGATCATTTCCATTTTCCAAATCAATTGGCCAATTATAATTGTAATCGTAGATGAGGACTGATGAGAGCTGATTGGTCAAGAAAACTGTAGGAGAGTTAATGTTAAATTGTCCCGTTCTTTTCAAATTCAATGGGATATACATGTTTGTCAATGATGGGTTGTTTTTTATATTTGGAAAATAATTAACCAAATCTTTTCAGCATATATGTGCTGAATTTCATCCTGATTTGTTTGATTGCATTAAACTAATCACTTACCACTGCTAAAAGATGTATCAAGAGTCATAGTTCCATATATATAGGTCTAAGGATGCTGACTCCAAATCGGACTATTAGAATTGGAGCTAATGTAATAATTATTTTATGTCCTGTAAAGACACAAAACGGTTCATGTAATTGTTTAGAAGAGGTTAAAGTTTTTAAGATTTACCTTGCTAATGACTTAAACTCACGCAATTGTTTGGGAGGACTTATAAGAAGAGCCTATACGTATTCACAAGCTATTTTTCAGCTTATTTCGATAACTTTTCCATGATAGTCTATGAAAACAATAATTTTTTCATGATAGTTTATGAAAACATTTTTTTGAGTTATCATGTTATTATTATTGATGCGGAATATTTATCGATTTTATTAACAATTAATTTATGTTAATAAACTCGATTGAGTATTTTTAATGAAAATTTTCTTCTTAATCATTATATATTGAAAACAATTTAAAACTTATCCAGTAAATTCTACTTATACGTGATAAAGTACTTATTCAATAAGCACATTTATTTATTTGAATATCGAAATACAATGAAAATGATTAACTTCATATTTAAAAAAAAAATAAAGAAAAAAAACAGGAAAAGGACTTGATAACATCTTGCCATGACTATACGTGATATCATATGTGGTTATCGTTTGAAAATTTAAAATTATGATTTGCGCAAATGTCATAAGGGATACATGTTTTTATCAAACTATTGTCCAAGAAATTTTAAACAAAATATTAAACATATAAGTGGTTTAACTTGAGATGAAACAATAGTGCTTCATTTAGATGATTTAAGAAATTTAGGTCTTAACTATATGCTACAGTTTTTCACAAAACGATATACACTTGATTTTGAATTTTTAAACTGATTTATAACACTCAATTGTTAGAGCGTTTTTAGGACCCAACAAAATATAACCAATGAATCCCCTTAGGATTAGGATAGAACCACGCCTAGGGTTCAAATGGCAACTGCCAGAGCAAATCTATGGCATTTTCATTTTGTGATGAACTTCAATAAATCTTTGATGATGTTAATGTTTTCGATTAGATTTCTATTAGTTATAGATCTAGAAGAGACAATAGACAAGACAGGTTGAGTGACAAAGTTCTACAAGTACTCGCAAGAAATACAACCAATGGAATGAATAAGAAAATTGACCCTTGATTATACACGGGCCCATATTTAATAATTAATACCACCAATCCGCCGCCACATGAATTATAACAGAAATTATATGTAATTTTTCTCTGTCTCATATTTTTATGTTTATCATATTTAAGAATAAATATTCTGAAATAGGGATAAATAATTGAAAAACCTAGGTGATTGATAACTAGTTTATCATATTCCTTAATAAGAATATTCTAAAATTAATAATAATAAATAATCGAAAATTTTATTTCGAAATAGGTAATCTAGAAATATATAGGTGATAAATTTATCTTTTTCGAGTAAATTCCACACCCCCTTTGCATATCTCCTAGTTTATTCCCCCCGTTCCTCGTGTATTGAGGAGGATGCAAAATCATTTGTGAATGGGGCGACGTTGATGCTCACGGTGGTTACGGAAGCTTGACTACTAGGGTTCGATGGGAGAAGCAGGGACACAGGGTGCCTAGTGAGGAGTAGTGTTGTCTGTTTGGTTTTCCTGGGGTGCTAGAAGCAAAAAGGTTGTGTAGGAAGTAATTCCCATAATTTGACTTCAGTTTGTTTACCTCTCTTCGGTGTTTTTTTATGGATTCAAATTGGATCTTTAAAGATGTATTTGGCTCAATAAGTTTGGATGGGTCAAATATAGGTGATATCTTCTTACACAAGGGCACTTGGACATCCATAGCTCTTACCTAAATCAGTGGGCACGATATCAAATGATATTTTGGCCCAAAAATAGCTAGATTCATATCCTTCGTTTTATCTTTTTTATTTATCGTCATGTCCTCTGTTTTATTATTTTCCAATGTAATTCAAGTAAAACGTGCGTAATTTAAGTAGCTAGATTCATAACGACTTTTATGATAAAGTTATATGTCAACATTAACGAAAAAATAAAATAACAAATGAACTGTTAGAATCCTGTGAACTTGGATAAGCTTTAGATGTCGCATTTGAAAGAGTCTGTATATAGGAGTTCTTCATAATTCATTTTAGTTAGCTTATAACTCATTTCATTAACTTATTTATCAAATGCTAAAACATGGGTGATTGATAACGAGTTTATTTTACTTTACCATTTTTTAGACATTATAATTGATTATTGTGAATTTAGTTTTTGCTTAAACTTTAAAGTGAGAAAATGTGTACAATAAGAAAGTGAAAATACATTATTTTGATTCAAACTAAAATATGAACGAAATATCTGAAAATCTTATATATTTTTCTTAATTTTTTCACTTTATAAGAACCTAATTTGATTTTTAGTATGATTAAAAAAGAGGGACATGCACTTTTCAACTACTTTTGTAAATGAACCCCTGTATTATCAATAAAACTATATTATTTTATAACAATTTCTTTTAACATTTTTTACTTGCAAGTTAACTTTTTCTGTATCTTTATCCACCATATAGCTCATTTTATCTTATATTTTTTACTTTTTTTCTTCTTAATTCTATATAATTGTAAAAAGAATTGTGGATCTTCGTTGTACAAAATAGTATGGATAATTTACTCTCCTAATAAAATATATATTTTAGGAGTGATTAGAATTTTTACCTGAATTAATATATATAGGCAAATACCCATATAATTCCATATATCTCTTTAAAATATTCCAATTTGAAAAAAAAATGAATATCTTATATTTCTATTAAATAAATTATCATTTCAACAATCAACTTCTCCCATAATAATATAAAACAAGAGAAATGAGAGTAGGGAGCAATATGGAGAAAATAGAAAGTACATAGGATTCTCCCAAAGGTCAAGTGCAGTTATGTGTTAGGTAAATCCAACCTAACTAGTAGCCATCCATAGGCCATCTTTGTATATGGTATCCTCATCCAAATTCGAACTCGTTTGGCTGTAGTACCTTAATATTTACCGAGGGATTAAATGCAAGTGCATGGACAAGGTTCATCGCACGTTTATAACATGGAAGATAGTATATAATTAATTAGGCAAATGTGGTAACCAAAAAATCTCATGCAATCTCGTAAGGTCTTACATTCAAGTTGTCAAATTAGGCAATGCCTGCTATATGGCTTTGAAAAGGGCTAGTAAGGCCTTACTGCTATAGGGACGGTTTTCCCAAAGTTAACAGTTTGTCTTCGTATACGAATCCTCAATGCTCACAAATGTTCAAACCATGTCCACTTTTGTAAGGGCTACAACTACAATTGGGTATATAGGGCAACTACTATTGCTATTTGCCCATATGGTTTCTTTAGACATTTGAGGCCTAAGAATCTATCCCTTAAATGAGAATTGAATAAACTGCCATACGCCAAAGGTACATTCCACATGTCATAAGGCTACTTCTATTCTAAAGTTTGGTTCATTCACTTCTCAAATGTCAGTCCAAATCAGAGGCAAGTCACCAAACAAAAGAAAATGAAGTGCGTGTTTTAAACAGTGGTAATTGAAAGGTTTGAATAGCTTAATAAAACTTGCTTGCCAAGAAATCCCACATAGCCTTTTCCCACTACGTGTATGATCAATATTAAAATTGTACTTTCAAGTTTCAACACAACACTTTTTAAAGAGGCAGAGGGAGTAAGGTTCTCAGTATCAAACATAAAGCACCATGATGATATGGCATCTAGTTCGGACAAACATGCTAGAAGATCAACTTCGGGGAAAAAGTTGGGTTGCAAACATGTATCATTCGGACTATGTTCTAAGTTCTATGGCTACAATAACCATATTCTTGCTTATTACTGTGTTAATGATGCAGGTAGGTACCGAGTAATTCAACAGGTAAAAATTATAAGAATGGAAAAAAAAAAAAGAAGTATTTCAATCAACTTTAAATTACGGTTGAGAAAAAATGGGAATGATACAAAATTATTGTATACGGAGAGATATTGATGTAATACTGATTGAGGAAAAAATAACAAAAATCAGTTAAAGTAATTTACGACACGTACAAAAAAAGTCACTGGAAGCATCGATGAGGAAATATATTACATGCTTTTTAGTCTTTTGAAAAGGGGGATTGAGACTAAGAAGGATATCCGGAAAAATAATTTCTTTGAAAATCTAATCTTTACCCAAGTTGAATGACCCTATGTGATTCATGTAGCTGACTTCACTCATGGAGAAAAAAAAGGCTTTTATTAATGTTGTTGTTGGTTGAGTAAGAATTTAAAAGTAAAAATCGGGAAATAAGCCCTTGCTTCCGAAAATATTTGTTGAAATAATTGCAGAAACAGGAGACTAAATCTTCCAGTACTAAAAGGTAAAAGATTAAGTTCCACTCTGCAATACAAACTAAAGAGTCATAAATCATAATGTTCAAATCTGGGAAGAGTACTTGAACCTAAACTATGTGCTTCTACAAACAACTAGCCTTTTCCAACTACAGTTAAAACTTTGATAAAAGATCTCAAAGATATAGGGATCCCAATTAAAGGTTTTTCTTTTTTGTCATTAAATCAAAAGTTCTAAAAGCTCCAAAAAATAGACCGTGCTTTTTCCTCATAAAGCATTGACCCATATTACAGTGCTTGTCTCACAACTAAAGCTCCCATATTGAAATTGGACATTTCTCCTGTCTATGGGGCCAACCAGGGGAACACAACTAAGGAAGCTTGAGTTGCCACGTGGGTTATTTAGACTACTCCTATTGGTTAATGTAGCTGCAATCTCACATTATAAATAGCAGTGTCAGGCACATTATCCAGATACCAGTTATAACCTTTCAAAAACTCTCTTCTTAAAAATCACATGGCTGAATTCACTGCAGATTTGCAAAGTCTTAGGTTTCCTTTCTTAGATATTGATAACATGGAAATGCAGAACTTGATGATGCCATTCTCCTGTGAAAGTTTCTTAGGCTCTCCAGAAGCTGAATTTCCAGGAAACTTATTGGAAGAAAATTTTCCGGCTCTTGTTCAATGTGTCGATCACAATGAAGTTCCAGTTTTAGTTCCTATTAGTTCAGTTAAAAATGAAATCGATGAAGGTCAAAAGAGGAAAGCAACTGATATATGTGAGCCAAGTTCTGCAAATTCAACTCCTGGTGTTTCTGAGAGTGGAAGCAAGACAAAAAATGTAAATTTTCTTCCACTAGTTCATTTCATTATACTCTTCATGCATAATTTTTTGAACATATACAAGATAGAGATTAATGTTTTATTTGTTCTGCATGTGTTCAGAGTTCTGGAAGAGGCAAGAGAGTAAAGAGGAATATGATAGAAGACAAGAAACCAAATGAAGTAGTTCATGTTAGAGCCAAACGTGGTCAAGCTACTGATAGTCACAGTTTAGCAGAAAGGGTATATTTTCTAAATCTCGTTCGTCATGGGTGACTTTTAAAATATTTATTATAAAAGTTAACAAATTTATCCGAATGATTTGTATTTACATTACAATATAAAAACCTTTTATCCTCTCGTTACATAAGCTATTTACTCTAATTTTTATGCTGGTTAAATGAACGTGGACTAATACATATTTCTATTTATTGGTATTCAGGTTAGAAGAGGGAAAATCAATGAAAAACTTAGGTGCTTGCAAAACATTGTCCCGGGATGTTACAAGGTAAAGATTTGTTTATTTATTTACTTATTTATTATTATGCCAAGTTAGTATGCGTCTAACTTTAAATGTTAATATCTGATTTTCTTTTTCCTTTCACATTAATGGACTTGCAGACAATGGGTATGGCAATAATGTTGGACGAGATAATAAACTATGTCCAGTCCTTGCAACATCAAGTGGAGGTAAGTGATGAAAAAAAAGCTAAGGATCGAAAGAATAGTAGCATTCAGTTAATTAATTATTGCGAAAAATACTTGAAACGTAACATTAATATCACTGAATGTTTGATTTTACTTGCAGTTCCTCTCTATGAAGCTTACTGCAGCAAGTACCTATTATGACTTCAATTCAGAGTCAGATGCTTTGGAAACAATGCAGGTGCCTACTCCTAAATATTTCTCGGCCTTATGTTACTGAAGGATATGCTTGTTTTAGTGTTGTTCATTATGTGTGGTATGCAAACAATTGAGACATGTGAATTGTGATGGATAACATTTATAAATTATAAGTGGTAGTATACAAATACGAGAAACCTCCACTTTATGAGATTTTGTACATCTCCACTATTGTCCTGACTTTATAAAATATTGTAAGGACTAAATTAAATGAAATTCTCAACATTTTTTTAAATTTAAGCTAGCTAGACTAAAGTAATAGTTTTATTGATTTAGGTATCAAAGTGAATAATGTCTTATAATTTTAGAAAGCAGCGTGAAGGTTTAGTTTAGTCGTGAATATAGTTTAGACATGATCATGAATGAATAGTTGATTGTCAAATTGTTTATTTGTTTATTGTGGCAGAGAGCAAGGGCATCCGAGGTGAAAGAGTTGGGCAAGTATGTGAGAGAAGGAAGTGAAGAAGTTTCTTGCTTTGAACCAACATGGCCATGGCCTCTGTGACTTGGGTTTTGGATGTTTTAATACAAACCACACAAGTTATGAATTGAATGCCCTTCTTCTTACTTTCTACAGTTTTAAAGGATCAGTTTGTTTTCACTCCTTAGTGTATAAGCACAGAGTAGACATTCTTGTTTGTACAATCCCATCAATTACACATGCAGAAATGGAAGTGATTAAAGCCTACGTACATTTTAATTTTTTTAGTGGTGTGGCTTTTGCACTTGTGTTTTACACTTTTGAATATATATGTAATAGTAAATTGAGAGTTAATTTGGATACTTTTTTTAAAGGAGAAGAAAATACCATAAATTTTAAAGGTAAAATAAATTAAACATGCATCTCTCATTAATTAAAATTAATTTATGCATCTCAATTTATGAAAAAAGTTAAATGAGAGGAATTTTAAAAATATCAAGCTAGGTTATTTTACTTTTTTAATTTATTTTCTTTTTTTTATAAGTATTTATTAAGAATTTTATCTAAACTAGACTCAATAAATAACAAAATTCTTAAGAAGAAAATTAAAATAACATAAATGGTTTATGGTAATGGCATAAATGAAATTAGATTTTGAGGACGAACAAGTTTCAGCCCAGTTAGTCGAACCTATCAAAAGTTGTTTAACCTTTTTACAACGGCCATTAGTTATAGTAAGTGTTAAAAAAATTCCAAGCAGAAAATTATAGTTATATACGCCATTCCGTTAGAGTTATAATACGACTTATAACAATATCACATTTTATTAGCAAGCCCGAGGATACATAATCTCTAATTTTTAAACCTTAAAAATAAAATGTCATTGTAAAATCGCAACAAAGAATGACCACAAAAATTCAAGACTTTCAGAAATTTGAGCGAGCCATATTACATTACATAAACTCATAAAGTATAAAAAGAGGTGTGCGATTCACTTTGGTTTCATTTACCATATGATTGAATGCGACTTACATATCAATTTATGTGCGTCAAATTGAAATTATTAAGACTAGTTATTATTAACGGTTTCATCATTTTTTGTAGTTCTTTATTTACTCGAACACTGACTTGAATATGTATATATGCCTTTCCATTTCCTCTCTCTTTTTGTTGAGATTGACAAATCTTACATAAACCCCACATTATTATTCCGATGATCTTGCTAGAAATCTTGGCAAATATTTCACATACAAATCTATTCACGTGATTGCATTCGTTCTACCGAGTTCCACACATGGAGCCAGACTCTTTGGTTGCCGTCATGGGTCAACTCGGAGGTCCATGTCTTGTAGGCCCTACGGCAACAACAATGTTCTCAAGCTAGTTTATCTAGAGGACCCTCCTTTGCCCTAATAATAAGAAGATTGTTAATCCATTTTGACGGTGTAATGAGTAGATGCAAGTCTTAATGGATCTCATTATTTAATTTCAAGAAATTAGAGTAAGTTTTTTTTATATACTTTTTATTTTTAAAACTGTTTTTTAAACAATTTTATATTAGATTTCTTATATATACTTTTAACCAAAACAAACATTTTAAAAACTAACAAAATAGAAATAGTTAGGAGATGCGAGTCTTAAATGGAACTCATTATTTCAAGAAATTAGACTAAGATTGATTCTTCTTTGTCTGTTTTTTTTTTTTTTTAATTTCTCTCTCATTTCTACATTATATTTGTGTCTTATACCACTTTTTATTAGTTATTTTTTAGGTCATCATAATATTGATGGAAAATATTTAGTTGTTTGAATATCCTTATTTAGTTATATTTTAAAATCAAAAGTACCTATCGAAAATTGAAGTCAAACATATCCTTAGTACATAATTTTTATATTTAAATATGAGATGATTCATCAAAGAAAAGAGAAAGTGAAAGGGCAACTAATTTTAAATATATGTCCAACCACAAGCTAAATTGTAGAACGAACTCATGACATCCACTTAATAAATTCGTAAAATCTTGTACATATTGCCAAATTCATCAAGTTAATGATTGAGAGGGGGAAAATATTCATAAGATTACAACATATTTGTTGTCGTTGTTTAATGAAAAGTGAAAGGGGCTGGATGCATTGCATCCATGAAATTAGGAGAAGAAGACAGTTTGAATGGGCCACAACATGATCAAAAGGGGATGGACAAGGCTTCTAACCTCTGGAAAATGATCAGACTTGGACCTTATAAAGCCACTTTTGCTTCTTCACAACAACCCATTTTTTTTATTTGACCACTTTTGACCCAGGTCTTTATTTGTCAACTAGCATACATGATATGAATGAGGGAGAATAAAGACTTGAAGTTGAAGGGTCCCAAAGTTAAGTTGATAGATGGTATATCATACCTTCCCAATATTGATTTAGATTTGGGGACATTTATATTTAGGAGGTAGTAGTTGAAGGGAGGCTAGTAATTAACTGGGGCAAGTTCAAGGACTCAAGCAATGTGCGTTCACTATCAAGCTTTTGAGGTTGTGACTTGTGAGTGGAACTTGTTGACGGATCTGAATATTATAGATATAAACCGATCAAATTAGCCAAAATCTAAACATATTGAAGATTCATAAGAAAGGTGGTGACTCAAGAATTGAGACAGTGTCACCCCATTTTGTCAATATATATATATATATATATATATATATATATATATATATATATATATATATATATTCTCAAAAGCAACATGCTAACCTCCCACTATTAAGCAATGATTTTAAAATTGATTAAACCAGTTATGAGTTATGTATCATAAAGCATATATAACACGTCCATAATTCAACAGTTGAACTAATCAATATGGCGGTGTGTTAAGACGGCAGTCCCTTCAGCTTCGGGATGTGACTTTTCATTTTAAATGAGCCACATTCAGTTCATGATGTTGATAATTTCCTTCTCAACGTAGGACACATCCATGCAAGATGATCAACCCCCAGTTTACACAGCTCAAGGTTTTGCCCCAGATTCTAATTTTTACCGTATATATAAAACTTGTAATATTATTTGTATGAACTTTCACTATTTGCTTTCGCTACTTTTTCCTTTATTTTCATCCCCAATCAAACTAAACTATACGTTGTGAATATCCTTTTCAAGCCTTGCTATTTCTCCTCCATGTCGTTTTATTAGTAATTCGTAATTCGCGCACTAAATTCAAATCTAGTGTCAGCAAAACAGTTTGATCTGTCTCGCTCCGTCAAAAATAGGAAAACAGAAAATAAAAATATATATTAAAAAGGCAATTCATCTAAATAAAATAAGTATAAAATTAAACCAAGTAGAAATTAAAAAAAAATGAATATGAGCAAAAAAGATGGAAATAAGAATAGAGTTTAATGCTCTTACATTTACATTATAAAATAATTTTATATTATTATCTGATACTCATATGACTTTTAAAATATTATCATAAAAATTAATAATGTTATCATCCATGATGAGTAAGATTATCATATGATAGTGTAAAATTATTTTACATTATCAATGTATAAATTTATTTCATAAGCATAATAGTGAAAACAATTTAAATTTTTGGGAACTTATGATTTTGGAGTTAATTTTAATATAAAAACAATTCAACTAAACTCGACTTATGTAATTTGTGAATTATACAATAACTAATAGATAGATTAACATTTTTTTTAATTCGTGATAGATTAACATGTTTTACACTAAAATAATAATACAGTTCCACGAAAAAAAATGGTGGAAAAGATAAAAAATAATTGCAATTATTGTCCTTTATTTTACAATAAAAATAACAAAAATGCTATCCCTTTGACTCTTTGAGTGTTGGACGAGAAATGAAGTCATATGTGATTCACACGTGCTAGTTGCGTTGAACGGTTACAATATTAAGTGAAACGTTAATAATATATTCTTGATAACACTTTTTTCTATTTATTAAAATTTTTTGAGACTAAGAAAAATTACAACTCTTACTTTTTATTTAATAATTTTTACACGTAATTTAATGACATTTTATTAAATTTTAACGGATATTAACAAATTACATTGTTAACATTCATCTATAAAAAATCTACTATTAGGCTTTCTACTTTCAATTTATGAACTTTAAACCAAGTATTTTTTTAATAGAAAAACTAAAACAAGTATAATGTTTTTTTTTTCCTCATTTGATGGAATAACATAAGTCTATTAAAAGACAAACCAGAAAGTATGTCATTTTAGAATGGAGGAGTTTTTTACTTTCGCTGATTGGATGAAAATTAGTTTTCATTTTCAGATATATATAAAGGAAACTAATTTTCATCCAATAGTGACGTGCAAAAAAAATAGCCACGGAACAATATCAAAGAAGAAGAGGGAATTAACAAGAAAAAAATACTGAAAATGAGAAAGGGGGGGGGGGGGGGGGTGAAAATGTTTGAAGAAGAAGGAAAGGGTACGGGGGGAGAAAGGTGGGCCAGAGGAAAATATTATATAGAATTTAAAAAAAACTTTAAGGTGTAAAGATTAATAAGAGGACTGAACTAACAACATTTTTTACCAAATTGCTAGCTCTTATCCCTTTCACCAATTCATTTAGAGTGTGTTTGAATGAAGTATTTTAAAATTTTAGAGAATTTAAAATTTAGGAAAATTAAAATACATCAATTAAAATTTTTTGAGTTTTAAAATTGTGTTTGGATAAACCAATTTAAATTCCTCCATCATCGTGATCCTCATCAACCCCAATTTTCTTGTCCATCTTCATGAAACAAGAACACATCACCTGACACTAATCCAACCCTCTGTCTGATGCAGTCTCCCTCACTACTTCCTCCGTCAGCAACAAGTGCAGCCTGTCGTGACAAGCGTTGGTCACCAAGGTCCCTCCGTAGTCATCGTAAATCATGAAGAAATCATAACCACCACATTATTGTTCCGCTGCCACCAAACCTCACTACTTCCTCTGTCAACAACAAGTGCAGCCTGTCGAGACAAGCGTTGGCTACCAAGGTCCCTCCGTGGTCGTCGTAAATCACAAAGAAATCATAACCGCCACATTGTTGTTCCGCCACCACCAAACTGGGAACCAACTTCACCGCATCCTCCATTACACGTCTTCGCCTTATCACGAATATGAAACTGTGTGATGCGATGACTACCTTGGTGCAACAGTTGTTGTCTTCCGTGGTGGGAACCACAGCGAGTGCGGTGTGGTGTGAGGTTGCGAGCAAGAGGTTGAGGGTTATAGAAGAAGAAAATTTCAATTTTTCACCTTTTAGAAGGAAATTAAAATTTCACATTTTTAGTTGTTGAAAATTCTGTTTTAAAATTCCTAAAATTTAAAATTTTCATATAAAAACATCCAATTAATGAATTTTAGATTAAAAAATTTTAATTCTCTGATAAATTACTTTCCTTAGTTAAAATTCTTTATCCAAACACACTCTTATTGTTATTGGTCCTATAAAGTGGCTGATCCCCCCCCCCCCCTAAAAGCCCTTCCTACAAACATGTTTCTGTTGTATAATCGCGTACAAAATTCACAACGAAAATGTGATTTCTGTTGTAGTACAAGGAGTGTGAACAAAATCTACAAAACTCTATGAGCTAAAATGATGTTCAATTAGCTCGTTAGTAGATGTCATCTCATATTTCAGAAAAGTTATATTGGTGAGTTTCTAAAAATTAGCTAATGGAAAACTTATTTTTGCTTTTGGAAAAATTCATCTCATTTTTTTCTTCTAATTTTCTTCTTTTAAAAATACTTCTAAAGAAACTTATCCAAACAAACCTTAAAGTGTCACTCTAAATGGGATTTTCACTTCATATAATTTCTCGTTCAATTACAATAATAGTCAATAACAAATTCCGTCCATTTATTCCTTCTCTTTGGACCTGAAATGCCTATCTTTCGTAGAAACTAATGGGCTATTGCTATATCCATTCATTTATTACCAATACACTTCCCTTTTGATTTTTTCCCCAAAAATATCCTACAAAATACACTCCCCTTTAGTTTGATTTTTCATATTCCATACTTCAAAGATTAAAAGACTACACCATCTTCGATTTTCAATTTCTCTCGAGCATTTTAATTTGAGAAAAACCACACCTTCCTCCCAAAATCATTATTCCCTTCATGGTTCACTTTCTGTTTTCTTCTTTTGCCATCGCATTGTTGGATCGTGTGTTTCCCATGAAAAACAAAGATGGTGCAGTTGTTTAAGCTTTGAGCTCACAGGACCAGTTTTTGCACTATTGTTGTAGTTTTTCTAGAAGCAAACATTGGCAGTCGTGTGAGTTTAATGGTTTTTCTTGATTTGGGGCAAGTTTGATTTGAGGAATAAGAATTTTATTATAACCTCTAGATAAATTTATGGAATGAAACTCTGAGAAGCTGCGAGCAATTTCTGAAATGGAAGACTTATGGATTGTGCAAAGGGGAGTGCATTTTCTGGGTATTTTCGAAAGAAAAAACAAAAGGTGAGTGTACTAGTAACAAGGGGAAGAGAAAATAGCAAAAGCCGATAAATGGTAGTTTTGAGGTATGAGGCCCACTTGTAGAAGATTGAACTACAAATTGTAAAAGAAAGACACACTTTTAGAAGGCCCATATGTTTTGGCTCCTTGCCAATAGTAGATTTCTATAAGGCTCGAACCATTTATCATATAAACTACTTTCAATTATTGTAATTAAACATAAATATATTGATAGATTCAATTTATAATTAGTGAGTAAAATCGAGTATGCATGCAGCAATTTCATTTTTGTATAGAAGTTCTAGTTCAATTAGAATATGAAAATTTTAATTACAGGAAATTCTTTTTATTGATACATTTTCTCAATCAGCCTAATAATTGAAGCCCAGTTACTAATATGGGTCAAAAGTTACAACCTTTCAAATTTCAACCAGACTTCTTGCATTGCTTAGGTGGTCATATATATATATATATATATATATATATATATATATATATATTTGTCCTTTGTTGTTTGGTACTATTTTAATTTGTACATTGGCTTCCATCGTGAATCAACAAGTTTCATACATGGACAGCAAGTGTTATGTTCTCAACTCAAGAATCCACATTTTACCATTTCATTTCTCAACGCAAGAAATGGAAAAGATCCAAACTTTGTCAGATTTTACAAAATTAAGGAAAGAGAATTATATTTTATTCGACTCTTTTCTTATGCTTATCATCATGCTAGATTGCCTTCTTAAATACAATTACAAACACAGCACCTGGGATAGATTTTTGTTATTCCGAATTCGAAAAACAGTTCCCTATATATACAAATACAATAATTTTCAACGAAATCAAGTTTATTAATTAATGCTTCAAAAGTACAAATTAATAATGGAAAATAAAGAAAGAAAGTCCTATACGGGAAAACTAGAGCTCCATATTATTGACAAATAAAAAAAGAAGAAAGAGTTGCGATAGTGAGGAAAGTGGTTCATCTCATCCAGAGAAGAAGAAGGAGGGATCCGCGAAGGTGAGGAAGGGCTTATTATTAGAGCACAAGAAATCGGATTCAAATACTGCATAATTCTTGGCGTAATCAGGGATCAGCGGACCCACGCAGTTGTAGCAACTACTATCCACCTCTTCCGGCGACGCCGCTTCTTTCGCCTTCAGCTCCTCCTTTGGCGGCGGCGGCGGCGGTTTTAAGACCTCTTCACCGCCGCCGTTGTCCTCGGGATCGGTGCGATAGAGTCCTGACAGCTTCTGAACGAGTTCCATGAAGTTTCTGGCGTGCGTTTGAATTACCTTGGGAGAATGCGTGTAGATTATCACCGGTGGCCTTTGCTGTTGTGCCTTGCTCACTGATGAAGATGATGATTCTTTATGAGATGAGATTCCTTGTTCATTTTCAATCCACCTTACCCCTTCCCCATCGTTAATTTGGTTTTGTGAAGATTGTTGATATTAATTAATTCATTGATGATAAGAATATGTGTGTGTGTGTATGCATAGGTAGGTTAGAAGGAGAGTGAGTGGTGGAAGTGTTGGTTGAGAAAAAGGTGAAGCCACATGTGTGCTTGGTGTCGTGGTTACCGAAGTGACTTTTGCTCTAACCACATTTGTTAAGCTAACTTAAGTTCATGCCATCGAGCCAAATATTTTCTCACTTTTTATTTCTGTTACCTTATAGTCTTATACATTGTTAGTCATCAAAATTACTAACAGCAATTTGGCTTCTCGAGAAATTAATGGTGCACCTAATTACTCGTTTCTAGTTAATTTCGAGATTAAGAGAGGAGAGAGAGGGTATGGTATATATGGGTAGGACTTACACAAGTTTTTAACAAATAGTAATGTAGTTCTTATACTTCGCAGAGAGATTTGGTTTCTTCTTTAATAATAAGGTCAGGCTGTCATAATTATGTACCAAGATGTTATGGAGAAATTATTTTATTTATTTTTTCAATTTAAAAATTACACTAATTCACAATATTCATACCCTGTCATTATCAGAAGCTTGAAATTTGATCTTCTAGTATGTCACCTACTATGTTCCATTCAACATTTATAACATATCAAGTAATTTTTAAAAAATAAAAATAAATTGTAGTGCAATTTTTGTACTTCAATCAAAACCCAAAAATAATGTAATAATAACATGTGAGATTTTCATGATGTAACATAGAATAAGATTTGGGTGGTTATTCGATAAATAAATAAAAGTTTGTGTGGTTACTGTTGGAAATTAAAAGTAAGGTTAGTTTGTATAATTAATGTGCATGATTAAGTAAATGGGTAAGTATTTTGGTTATTTAACCTTTTTCAATTTGTGTTTGCAATATTATCAATACGTGCTCAATGGAAGACATATAAATTTTATTGAGAAGGGATGAACATAAAAAAAAATTATATCATAAATAAAAGTACTCCAAAAATAATATAAACCTAATATACAAAAAA
Source organism: Glycine tomentella (assembly GCA_007407185.1). NCBI lineage: Eukaryota > Viridiplantae > Streptophyta > Magnoliopsida > Fabales > Fabaceae > Glycine > Glycine tomentella. The sequence goes on from PYAF01003877.1 coordinate 5,299,542, forward strand.
TTAAAATAAATCTATTACAGAAATTAAAAGTTCCTAGTATCCTAATTTATCCTTACACAGCAATATTCCAATTGGTATCCTTATTTCTCAACTTTTACCTCTTCCAAAGTTAAGAAGAAGAATATAATAAAATGATTACTTTTACACTTTTATTCCTTAACTAAATAGGTATTTTTAAACCATAAAACTTCAAATCAATTTCATTTCAAAACTACTCAGTATTTAAAAATTTTCACCCCTTTAATTTCCCCTATCCAATTCAAATTTTAGGGAAAAAGGTGACCCATCCTAACTCTCTAATTCCGCCTATGCATGTGCTGGTGAATAAACACACACTATCATTATGTATAGACATCACAAAGATTGAATAAAACCAAATATAAAATATACATGTATGATAAGATAATAAAGAAGTCTAACTGAAATATTCATTCAGTTATATAATCAAACTCTTTTATGATTTCAAAATTATCATCACCTCCATTTCCTAAGTGACAAAAGGGGCTACCAAGATTGGTGCAGGTTGTGAGCTAAAGTTGGTTGGACACACAACTTTGAATTCAATTTGAAATTTAAATTTGAGTCTCTAAAATAAAGTACAAACTGACTTAAAGTTTGATTTTTAAACTTTTTGTGGGCCGGGCTAAACTCGAATCTCCTCACAATCAGATTAGACTAAAAACATCCACATTTAATTTAGTTTACGATTTAAAATTCAAGCCTGACATTCATTAGGATCATTCTCCCTTGGCCCTTACTTCTAGTGTCGTTCCTATCAGCAAATGAGCTTTAGTTAATAAATAAAAAGTGATTGTGAGGTTTGATTTTAAAATTGAAAATCACAAAAAAATAAAAAATTAGTTTTAATTGCTAAAAAATTCACAACCATACGGAATAGAGTCTGAATAAATAGAAATTAGGAAGTTTTATATAATTTGTAACAAATTATAACTTTACCTTATCATACAATACTACACAGTCAAACTGCAACATCATTAATTATTTATTTATTAATAATCAATGATTAAACAATTCAGGACACCTGACCATCGTAAGTTAAGATGCATAACACCGTAAAAAGGGTGGGTTAAGTACAGCAGCGAATTTTAGTAGTAAAAATAATCTTCAATTGCAACCAGGAGGCATATACGTTGTTAGTGATACTGATGTCAGTGTGTCCTTTTGGGTAAATAAATATTGTTTCATTAATTCGTTAGAAAACAGCACGTAAGACAAAAAGTGACTTAGGAGTTACGAAAGTAGTAGTCGGTGTGCTATTCATGATTAGAAAGTGTGCTGCACAAAAACTCACACTCTTCGAAATTTCATTTCCATGGCAGTCACAGATTTGATCGTTTCTTAAAACACCAAACATCGTCATCCAAGGTTGTTATCAAATTATGTAAAACCTCCTCGCTCTTTCATAATTTCATAGGTTTAAACTGTAACACATTTCTCCCTTTTGCTCGTTTGCATTAATTTTACTGCTACCCATAACTTCTGAGATATTCTATTAGATATATATTTTTTTTAAAATTAAATTCAACTACTATTTAAATATCTTTAAAAAAAACTACCATTTCAATATATGTTTTACTTTTACATATAGTTTATTTTCATTTTCATATTATAAATTTGAATCTTTATTTTAAATGAGAACATTTTTAAAAATTATTTTTCAACAATTCTTTTCTTATCTTTATAATTCAATGCTGTAAAAAAATATATTTATATTTCAGTTTTACAAATAACTAAAAAATATCATATTTTTATTTATTGTACTTGATTTTCTCAAAAATTTATTTCTTTTAATATATATATTTTTATCTTTATTTCTAAATTAAATCTTGATATTTTGAATAAAATAATCAATAACTAACAGTAAAAATATCACAATATTATTTATTATAAATTTTAGATATATACAAAAATATTTATCATACTCATTAGTCATTACATAAGCTAAAATTCTAGCTTTTAAATTAAATTAAATTGAAAGCGCAAACCAAACACTGACACGTGTTATTCTCATGTGATGTGACCCTGCGTTACTCTTTAGATTAAACAAATCATAGCAGTTGGAAGTTTTCGCCAGCTGATCAAAGATGACTTGCTTCTTCATGCAGAAAAAATAAATACTATATTTATTCATTCATTATTCTTCGATCAAGATAAATAGTTTCATGCGTGGACCCCACAGTCTCTCATCTACAAAAAAAAGAATGATGAATCTCAACTTTAATTATGATTTATTAATATTAATAAAATACTATTAAACTTCAAAAAAATATTGGACCGAGTAGAATTATGAACCACAAAAGGTTGGTTGGATATGTTGTTGTTATTTTATTTTTGACCACAGAAATTGGGTAGTTTTGATGAGATACCATTTGCAATTATGCTGCGAACAACCTTTCAAAAGGTCATAGTTGATGATATTAATTGTATACTGTTGTCACTGATTTTGCTGTCATTTCCACTTCCATACTTATTAGTTTTCTCAGATTCCTCAATTCACTCACACAAATAATATTCCATTCTTCATTTTCCAGGAACATGCATTTCTTGCTCTGTGCTCTTTCCTTTACTTAATACTATTTATTTCATGTCTCCCTCCTCCCAAACACAGGGTTTTCATAGGAACTAGGAAGTAAAAGCAATCCACAAGATCAGAGAAAAAACAGGAAATTGGTTTTAATTATTTTCCTCACTGAAATGAGTAGTAGTAAGAAAAGGTTCATTCCTATTAATCTGGAAGATGCTGCAGTGGACTTGTTAAACCATGTGGTGAAGGTGAAGAAGGGATGGATTCCACTCTTCATTCCACTCATTTTGATTGCTTGGGCTATTCACAGATGGCTCTTCTCTTTCTCCAATTGGCTTCCCCTTGTACTTGCTCTATGGGCATCTATGCAAGTAAGAAATTTTCTCCCTCTAATTCATCCTTTCCAAACAATCATTATCCTGATTGCTGATCCTAAAAACAATAATATTCTTTAAAACCTTGTGTAATTTAATCAATGTATGAGAATTGTATGGACTTTTGATTTTCTTCTTTTCTTCAAACTGGTCTATTTCTCCCTTCAAGTTGTTAAATCAAGCCTTTAAAAGTTAATTTAAAATTATATCAAGTACAAATTGGGGTTAGGTCTACTAGAAGGAGCTAGTTCCCTAGAACATGACAAACCAAAATTGGAAGAGATATCCATATGTAGTGTTCAAATATACTTTGAACAGAATTGACTCCAAAAGAAGATACCTGTGGAAAAAAAAGGATCAAGTCAATGAGTTAGTAAGAAGGCTAGTAGACAGCAGTAGTTAACAGTACATGGCTGTGTAAGCATAACCATCTATTTGTGTATTGGTTAGGGCATTTGTTGAAGTTAAAGAGTCGTTGAAGCAATTAGTCCTAGTTCTGTTGTTATCTTAAGAAACAATATTCCTTGCCACACAACAACCCCATGTTGATCTTTGCTATGTTGGTACTTGGTAGCAATTACATAATTCTTTTTATTTGCAGTATGGGAATTATCAGCGCAAACTACTTGAGGAAAAGTTGAATAAGAAATGGAAACGGATCCTACTCAACACCTCGGTACCTTCTTCATTCCAGTTAATCCTTTCACATTCTTAATGAGCTTTATGATGCTTAGTTCAACTTTCTGTCCTTGTAGCCCGTGACACCATTAGAACACTGTGAGTGGTTGAATCTGCTATTGACACAAATTTGGTCCAACTATTTTAACCCGAAGTTCTCAAGAAGGTTAAAAGCCATAGTTGAGGTGAAATTTCCCTCTCTTCCCAATTAACCCATTGATGTAATTTTACATTTTTATTCAATATTCAAATTTTGTTATTAGCTTTCCCGTGTTTAGGTTGGACTGCATATAATTTCTTCCATCCATTTCTAAATTTGATCACTTGCATAATTATATTCTGCTTCATTTTGGTTTTGTGGCATATGAGTAATATGCTTTGATATTCCAAAGATATGCAATTCTGCACAGAGAATACTGTATTGGAGATCTGCAATGCTACTATTGTATTGGAATTAATTTATTAACTTTTGTATTCTTTTGTGTCTCAGAAACGGTTAAAGCTCCGGAAACCAAGATTTATAGTAAGTAACAATCATTTTCATCTATGGAAGAGTTTCATCTTGGAAGTTGTGTACTGAACTAAAGTAATCCTTTCTGCAGGAAAAGGTTGAGGTGCAAGAGTTTTCCCTTGGATCATGCCCTCCAAGTTTGGGTCTTCAAGGGATGCGATGGTCAACCTCTGGTGGTCAGGTTTTAGTTTGCATCAGATTTCAGATATCACAGCTATGCCGCTTTTTAGATATTTAATTAAATAGATTCCTGCCAATATCTGGGTTTTATGTTTTTTTGTGTTCATGTGATTTTAATTAAATAGATTCCTGCCAATATCCTTTTAGATATTTACTCCTTGCACCACCACCACCACTTTCACTACACTCTTTATGACTCTTGGTAATTATGCTGTCTTCTCGTTGCACTGCTTCTGTTGTGATCTCTATAAATCTCTAATTTACAAACAACAGAAGGGGCCAATGGCATATTCTCTTATCTATCATTTGAAGAGCGATGCTTAATTGTATGTCTAGTAAAATATTATCATAGTTCTTGGACTCTGAACCTAGATTTCATGTTTAACTTCAAACCTCCCTCCCAACATCTCAGATTGTCTGAGATGTTGATACTAGAAATCTTTGAAAATTCATCAGAGAAAAATGCACCTAAGTAACTATATGTGGAATTCCTATTTCTATTACACTTTCCTTGCAAAGCTGTACCTGTCCTCGTCTTCCTTGTCCTCTTTCTTTGTTAATTTAATGTCTAGTTTATGATTCACGATGTACTACATGACTATGAAATGTTGATGTGTTTCCTCATATCAGAGATTTTAACACAGCATTCTGGTATTTGATTTTGACAGCGAGTCCTGAAAACGAGTTTTGATTGGGACACGAGTGAAATGAGCATTTTGATGCTTGCTAAGCTTTCCGTTGGAACAGCCAGAATTGTGATTAACAGTCTTCATATTAAGGGTGATGTGTGTAAAATAAGTCCATAACTTCCTTTGCATTTATGCTTCTCAGACATGAAACAAAGCTGTATAAAATTAAGTAGCGGATATGAAAATGAATTAGGAGGTTAGAATTGGTCAATGGTCACTTTTCTTTTCATAATCTAATCATTTTACATTTTTTGGCAGCTTCTGGTGACACCAATTCTAGATGGAAAAGCACTTTTGTATTCCTTTCTATCAATACCTGAGGTGAAAATAGGAATTGCCTTTGGAAGTGGAACAAGCCAATCAGCCACTGAGTTTCCTGGTGTTTCTTCATGGCTGGTGTGTTTCAGAGAATCTAATTTGTCAAAAGTTTTAGGAAAAGCTTATATCTGTAATTTCTAGGGCTATTTGAAACAAGTGAATTAGGAAATGTAGTCCATGAAAATCTCAGGGTTTGCCTCATATGCTAATTGCCTTTGGAACATTCAGTGAGAATTTAAGTATCTTATTTTAACTTTCTCTCTGAATTTTTTCCAGTGGAGTATGATGTTTCGTGCTGATTGCATTTGTACCTTTACCTTTTATACAGGATAAACTTTTTACTGATACCTTAGCTAAAACCATGGTGGAACCTCGCCGTCGTTGTTTCAGTTTGCCTGTGGTTGATTTGAGGAAAACTGCTGTTGGAGGCATTATATATGTGTCAGTGATTTCAGCAAACAAACTTTCTAGGAGTTGCTTCAAGAGCAGCCCATCTTTGAGGCAACAAAATAGCACAATCAATGGATATTCAGAAAACAACCTGGATGACAATGATCTACAGACATTTGTAGAGGTAGAAGTGGAGGAATTGACAAGGAGGACGGGTCTGAGCCATGGTTCAAATCCAATGTGGGATACAACATTTAATATGGTTTTACATGATAATACAGGAATTGTTCGCTTCAATCTTTATGAGTGTCCCTCAAGTGGTGTTAAGTGTGACTACTTAGCAAGTTGTGAAATCAAGGTACTGTCATATATATATGTTCTCCTTTCTGAGATAGCCATATGATGATTAGTTACAGAGAGTAGGGGGATATCACACCGACTGTCAATAAATATATATTTATTTTTTACTAGCTTTTGTGGTAACTGCTTATCATATACTATTCTAGGCTAACTTTTTTGTTTTTTTGGTCTTTAAGATGAGGCATGTTGAAGATGATTCAACAATAATGTGGGCAATAGGACCTGATTCTAGTGCAATAGCAAAGCATGCAAAGTTTTGCGGAGATGAAGTTGAAATGGTTGTCCCATTTGAGGGGGCCAACTCAGTAGAGGTACAATAATTATGACCCGTGGAATAATTAGTTCCTTCCCTTCTGTCAAACTCTCTTTGCTAATAGCAGTGTTTGATTTTCATCTAATCATAGCTAACAAAGCCATTTTCTTCCTTTCGTAATTAAGTATATGTGCTTTGAAGTATTAAGAAACTATAATCTGATTACATAAGTATTCTATATTCATTCATATGGCCATATAAAAACATGATTACACTCCTCAGTCACAGAGGACTCTGATATCATGCAAATTACCAATTTCTTAAAACCTCAAGCTATTAGGTAAAAGCTCATGAATGATTTTTTATATCTTGCAATTATTCATGGTTTTAATCATTTAAAATACAGAGGAGTTAAAGTTTCATTGATTGATAGTCTTTCTGGACCAATGGTTGCAGTTGCTTTAGCATTTTTTACATCTTATGTTGATTGGGTTTATTGTATCAGTTTGTTTTATCATTTCTAAATCAAACAGCCTTTTAGTGTACCAGATACTTGCCTGGCATATTTTACTTATTATCTCACTGATTTCTTGATGAGAGAGCTACCTTCAAAATGTAATCAACGACATTTTTGCACTTAAAAAAGAAAGTTGTTTTACAATTTACCTTTACTGAATGACAATAAAATTGTTAGTAAATGAAAGTTTTATTCATCTTAACTCAGAATCCATTTCTTAGTTAAAGGTGAAGATTGTAGTAAAAGAGTGGCAGTTTTCTGATGGTTCGCATAGCTTGAACAGCCTCCGTGCTAATTCTCAGCGATCACTTATTGGATCATCAAGTCTTCTGTCAAAAACTGGAAGGAAACTTAAGATATCTGTTGTAGAAGCAAAGGATCTCACTGCAAAAGACAAATCTGAAAAAATTAACCCATACATTAAATTGCTATATGGAAAGGTCAGTATCACTGGTTTTCTATTGGACTCTGAATACTGTCACATTAACTGATTAACTGAGGTCTCTGCCACATTTATTGAAAGGTAACCTATGCAACGTAGGTTCATAATAACATCTAATTCAGTTGCTGATAATCTTTTCAGGTTGTCAAGAAAACAAAGGTTGCTCGTACTACTACTACTACTACGAATCCTGTCTGGAATCAATTATTTGAATTTGATGAGAATGATGGTGATGAATACCTAAATGTAAAATGCTTTAGTGAAGAAATTTTTGGAGATGAAAATATCGGTAGTGCAAATGTAAATTTGGAGGGACTGGGGGACGGGTCAATCAAGGATGAATGGATCCCTCTTGAAGGAGTGAGTTCGGGTGAATTGAGACTTAAAATTGAAGTAGTTAAGGTGGAGGACCAAGAAGGATCAAGGGTATGCTTCTTCAACAGGAAATTAGTAATTCTTTTAAATAAATTATAAAAAAAAAGATGTACAAAGCTAATATGTGGTCTACTATCACTTCAGTTATTTATCCATGCTGAAATTTCTCTGGCATTTTCATTCTAAGTTCTAACACGTACTAATCCTTTGCTATGAACAGGGTTCAACTAATGGTTGGATAGAACTTGTTGTGATTGAAGCGAGGGATCTTATTGCTGCTGATCTTCGAGGGACAAGTGATCCTTATGTGAGGGTAAACTACGGAAACTCGAAGAAAAAGACAAAGGTTAGAATACTTTGACTGTGTTTCTTTTGCATGAATTGAATACTAAATACCGATGATGGTTATGACACAGTTATGATTATATTTGTGGTAATAGACTAATAATAGGGGTCAACATATACAATCTCATTTTTAAAATACCCTTCAAAGGGGAATCTAATCTATTCATTCATATGTTTGTTTTTGTGTGTGTATCTTGTCATTCATATGTTAAAAGTTAAGACTGTTATTCCCTTGGTTTTTCTCACAACTTTGTTTTTCCTCTGCATTTGCACGCTGTTAATATTTCAGTCTTGCAAGGCTTGTTTACTTACTAGTTGTCTGTGGCACTATCTGGTAGGTTATACACAAAACACTCAACCCTCGTTGGAACCAGACCTTAGAGTTCCTTGACGATGGCAGTCCCTTGATACTGCATGTTAAGGACCACAATGCTTTACTACCCAAATCAAGTATAGGCGAATGTGTTGTAGAATATCAAAGTTTGCCTCCAAACCAGATGTCTGACAAGTGGATACCTCTGCAAGGGGTGAAAAGTGGTGAGATTCACATCCAAATTACAAGAAAAGTTCCAGAAATGCAAACAAGACATTCTCTAGACTCTCAACCTTCTTCGTTAAGTAAATCACACCAAATTCCTACCCAGGTGAGATAATCTTGCATGTCAAAAAACACATCTTTGTTTTTATATACAACCTTTTTTCTGCTCTGAGGATTAAGTAATAATGATTGTCTTGAAAGGAAATGCATATTGATTACATTTTCACAATCTATCTCCTCGTTGTCCATATTCAATTAGTAGAAATATGTGTGTGGTTGAGTTTCATTTGTCTTAATCAGTCTTAATCATTTGCTTCCAAGAATTTTGAGCTAGATTAATAGTTGTTGTTGGTTGATATATATGCTATTGCTTGGAGCACTCCCTTCATTTGTATAAGCAATCCATTTATTCATTCATTTTTTGTGTGGATTATGGCTATTCTCATTTGCATTTGGCAGTTATTCTAACCAACAGTTATTCTGACTTTATCAGATGAGAGAGATGATGAAAAAGTTTCGATCATTAATAGAGGCTGAAAATCTTGAAGGATTGACAACAACTTTGAGTGAGTTAGAAAGTCTAGAGGATACACAGGAAGGGTATATAACACAGTTGGAGACAGAGCAAATGCTTCTACTCAGCAAAATAAATGAACTGGGTCGGGAGATCATCAATTCTTCTTCTTCCCGCGCTAGTAGTAGTCCTTCTCAAAGTGGAATTTGACCCTCATCAGCATCATCTACCTAGCATTATCCGTAGTTGATAATTTGATTTTCCCATGTAAAATATTGCTTATGGGAATGGGAATCATAACGTACAGACTTATTTTATTTTATCCAAGAATTCTTGTGTAGTTGCCCCTCGCATAGCAACGGTATATGTTTCATTGATCAATAAATTGTAATAAGTTTATGTTTCTCTTAGGTTCGTTAAATTACAAAATACAAATCATCAATCACAAGCTCTATTTCTTTCTTGCAATACATGCAATTCACCCCAATTTCATTCTCTTATTTTGTCTCCCTTTCTATTTGTAAATTTATAGTGTTTGGTTGGGAAAAAAGGAAACACAAGACATTTTAATATATTTTTTAGAATGAATATTATATGTATGACATTGTAATAAGATGTGCCCAAGTCAAGACTCAAGTAGTGTTGACACACCAAAGAAATATGAAACAAAAGACCATATTCCTGTGTTGACGGAATAAAGGATCAATACAAAAAAAATAAAAAATACAAGAGATCATGATAGTAACCCAAATCTCCCGCGTCCATAAGCTCCATAAACACTAATAAACCATATGAACATGAACAACCACCACACAAATAAGAATACGTGCATCATTGTCCCGTGCCCTCTTCTATAACAAACCATACAATGTGCTGATTAATCCAGAAAAAAAACCACTTAATCCAATTAGATCCTTCATCCTGATACGCCTGAAGGAGACACCTCCACGCCTGTATGGACCATTATATATTTTCAATGACTCCAATCTAACAAAGCATGGAGGTTGAATTTTCATTGCGGCAAGATTTTGTAGATCCTACACAATTAGAGTGAATGGAAGACATTTTAATGGATATATTGAAATGGAAGATTGAATATTGACAAAGTAATGAAGACATCTTATGAGCATTATGAAAATAAAAAGAGCAGGAAACACAATAAAGTAACTTACATTGTCTATTATATTAAGGGTACAAGAAGAGAGGGTAAATATCTTTACGTTAGAGAGCACGCACACCTTTGGCTAAGGTTTGGATGGAGAGATAAACCAGTGGCTCTTTCCATTGTGCAAACAAGTTAGAGAGCATGCACACCTTTGGCTAATTTGTTTGGATGGAGAGATAAACCAGTGGCTATTTCCATTGTGCAAGCAAGGGGCAAAGTAACTTTGTGTTATTGTCTCCTAAATTAAAATTATCTTCTTCTGTTTGCACTTGCAACCAGCTTAAGATGACCGAATAACCTACACGAGAATAGGTGTCTATATATACTTGTTCAAGAAATGAAAGATTACACCTGGAGGAGAGTTCGTGGTAAGACAGCGAGTATTGAATCGAATTAGCTTTCATTCCCTTCCAAAAGAGAAAATGCAATGCAAGACAGTGAGTGTTGGTAATGACTATTGCTGCTGAAAATATGCGATTAAGCATGAAAACTGCTTTACTATCAACACTCCCACCCTCTTCACCAGTTCTCTTATTCTCCTCCTCCTCAAAATTCAAATTCAAAGTCCCACTCGGAATTCGCATTCGCGCTCTCACCTCCTCTTCTCTCCCAACCACCCGCGACCACGATGATTTATTCGACCCTCTTTCCCTTCCCGCTCCCCAACACCTCTACAAAGCCACCAACGCCATCGAGAGTATCGCCATCCGCTTGCGCAACTTAGGGTTAGCTTCCACCATCGACCATGCCGATGCCGAAGACGATTTCCTGCGCCGCGAATGGCTTCGCCCCGACCAGGCGCTTTTTCCGTGGGACAAGGAACAAGAAGAAGAAGCAGAGGAGCACGGGGAACAGCAAAAGGAGAAGCTAAATAAGAAGAACGTTAATGCGTCGACATTGGCGGAGCAAACGCTGGAGGAGGAGCAGCTGCGGCGATTGCGAACCCTTGGAATGAGTCTTAAGGAAAAGGTTACTATTCCCAAAGCTGGCCTCACGCGAGCCGTGCTCGACAGGATTCACTATCACTGGAGCAACTGCGAGCTGGTGAGGCTCAAGTTTCACGAGTTTCTTGCTCAGAACATGAAGTTGGCTCATCAAATTGTCGAGGTTTGTTCCTTCGCAATACAATCCCTAATTGTTTTGTAATAATTGATGTATGTCGTGCCTGTTTGAGTGAGCATATGCAGAATTGATTTTGAAGTGGTGTATTTGCAGTTTGATATTTTTATTTTGGTAAAAATTCAAAATTCAGTTTTAAAGTTTTAATCTAACAAAATAAAAATATCTAAAGTTGTTTCATCTCAAAATCAATCCCTCAAACTTAAAACCAAACGTATGACAATTTACCTAAAATATCGTTAGCTGGTATTTCAATGTGATTGTGGATGATTCAATTCAAACATTTGCATAGTGTTAATGTTGGTGATGATATATTATCACGTTTTGTGTTTTGAGTGTTGAAGAAGTCGTGTGAACTGAATTGTTGTTGTGGCCTTGTGCAGCATAGAACTAGAGGGTTAGTTATATGGAGGTCGGGGAGTTATATGTGGGTTTACCGTGGTAAGAATTATCAAGGGCCAGTGGAGAGTCATGCGACATCAATGGAAAAGAGTGAGGCAGTTTGGTGGAAGGTGGAGAACATGACGCCAGAGGAAGCAGAATTCAATAGGATGCTGGATGGCTTTGGTCCTCGATTTGTTGAATGGTGGGGTACTGGAATACTTCCCGTGGATGCTGATTCACTTCCCCCTATGGTTCCTGGTTACAAGACGCCTCTTAGGCTTCTTCCTGCGGGAATGCATCTGCGACTGACCAATGACGAACTCACGAATATGCGGAAGCTTGCTAAATCTCTTCCTTGTCACTTTGCCTTGGGTAATGTTCATCTGCTGAACTGTTTTGTCAAATTTGTTTTCCTTTCTGATATGAATTTTGTGCTGATCTTCATGAAGGGAGAAATAGAAATCTTCAAGGTCTGGCATCTGCTATTCTTAGGCTTTGGGAGAAAAGTTTAGTTGCAAAGATTGGTGTCAAGCGTGGTATTGTGAATACAAACAATAAACTGATGGCTCAGGAACTGAAGGTTTGTGCTCTGTAATTTCCCATTTGGTGCTACTTGCTTGTGCAATTGAGCATGTTTAAAGCTGAATGTGTCACATTATGGACAAAGTACTGATTGTTGAATTCAAATACATAATGGGCTGCAGAGCTGATAAAATCAAAAAGGGTGAATGGTTGAATGGGATTATTAGAATTAATAGTGCAGTTAATTTGTTGAAGGCGCCCTTAAGTCTTTAATACAATTATGGTGCATGCAAAATCTTGTATTTGTTATAAATTAAGTATCCTTTGAAGCTGTTGGTTATAGTTTTAGTTAATGGTGGTATAATACCCAAGATTCACCAACCAAATTTATAATCTTTGAGAGAATTAGTTGGTTTTCAGCTAGCAAATAATCAAAGTAGTGATGAAAATGAATTTCTTTACTTGAAGAACTAATACGTTTTCTCCAATTGTGCTCAAAACATGATTCACTTGGTAGAGTTCATATATTTTTATCATACAAATAAAATATAGATCAAAGATACCAATCTGATTTCCTGCATTGAATCTATGTAATGTAGATGCTAAATTTTATTTACCTTGTCGAAATGTTAAATGGTGCATTCTTTTGTTGCTAACTCATGAATTTTAAGAAAGAGAACACAGTAGTTGTGTTTATTTGAATATCAGGATTCTGGTTTGATTTTCTTTCATTTGCGCAGGCATTAACAGGAGGTACCTTACTGCTAAGGAATAAATATTACATTGTAATATATCGTGGGAAGGACTTTGTTCCAACCAGTGTGGCTGCTATTATTGCTGAAAGACAGGAATTGACAAAACAGGTGCAGGATGTTGAGGAGAAGATACGGTGCAAAGCTCTCGATGTAACTCCATCCGGGGAAGATGAATCAACAGCACAAGCAGGATCGTTGGCAGAGTTCTACATGGCACAAGCATGCTGGGGAAGGGATATATCTACTGAAGAACGTGAGAGGATGATGCAAGAGGTTGCCAAAGCCAAAAATGCTAAGCTTGTAAAAAAAATTGAATGTAAACTAGCTGTTGTAAGTATCTACTTGTTTTGTGAAGGTTATGCCTGGGAAAGTAGTTGTGTTGTATTGAGTACCTTGCTTGTTGGAATCAATTTGGCATAGTTTAGTGTGGCTGTTGGAACAAAAAATTAGGATGTTATGTTTTAGGCTTTTAGGGGCTATAGTTTAGTAGTGAAAGCTTTGAAATTGGTAGGAACTTTCAATAATTTGTTGCAGAAAAAAAAATTAAACAAACCGTGGTTCAGTCTATAACATTCGGCCTGACATCAAAGTCCTTTTGAATCTTAGAATTATGGTAACTTCATTGTGTGCATTAATCCTTGTAAAAGTCAGCATCTGAAACAGTAATGGAGCTATGGCAAGACACGAGGCACTAAAAAGGGGCCCAAATAAGCATTGGTAGGACTTAGGAAGCAGGCCTAGGTTGGAATTCTGGATTGATGATAATGCAAATCCTTCAAGTTTCAACTTATCATTTTTCTTAGTTGGTACTGGGCACCGGGGTACATGCTTGTCTAATTGCAGTTTTATGCAGTTCAATTTTAATTTTAATTTGTTTTATTCATATTTAAAACTCTAAATGCATGAACAGGCCCTGGCCAAAAGGCTTAGAGCAGAAAAGCTATTAGCAAAAATAGAAGCATCCTTGGTTCCAGTCGGTCCTGATAATGACAAGGAAACAATCACAGATGAAGAACGTGTTATGTTCCGTTCGGTTGGTTTAAGAATGAAGGCATACTTGCCACTTGGTGGGTAATGCTCAGCTGTATAAAACTTTCTATATTGCAATGATGTTATACTCACATCTGTTTATAATAATCTGCAGGTATACGTGGTGTTTTTGATGGTGTCATTGAGAATATGCATTTGCATTGGAAACATCGAGAACTTGTTAAATTAATAACCAAACAAAAGACCCTTGCTTTTGTTGAAGACACAGCTAGGTTACTGGAATATGAAAGTGGTGGAATACTAGTAGCAATAGATAAAGTTCCTAAAGGATTTTCTCTTATTTACTACCGTGGAAAGAATTATAGGCGACCTATGACATTGAGGCCTAGAAACCTTCTAACGAAGGCAAAGGCATTGCAGCGTTCAGTAGTCATGCAACGGCACGAGGTTCCAATTTTTTATATGAAAATTACAAACCTTTTTTTTTCTCTTTTTGTATCTGTGGTGTCACATTTGATCTTGTATAACTTGTGCAGGCTCTGAGTCAGCATGTAACTGAATTGGGGAAAAAAATAGAAGAAATGAAGAAAAAAATTGTAAGCATTGACTTATCATAATTTCTATACACGTATTTACCTTAAATGGATTAATTGGTTGCATTCGATGTCTAGTAAATTGAAGAGTGTGACAACTCCCATCCCATTTTGCATGTCGTGTTCTAGATTACAGAATCTTCAGTCAATCTTATTGATTTAAACCTTTCTGCCTTCTATGCTGAGACTGACTGTCAACTGTCAAGTGCTTATTTTTTTTAAATACAGACATCTTATTTTACAGTCAATGAAGCTCTAACCAAAGGGGAGACGGCTCAGTTGGTTGAGCAGTGTGCATGAGTTGTTGTAAAAAAACAAAAAATTTCTCTTGATTTAATATTTCAATTAATTCTCTCTTTATTGTGACATGCCTGGTCTCTATTTGTTAAAATTTTCTTTAATTTGAGGGTACATTTATCAATACCAAATTATCCATTCATGCAACGATATACTGTGTCACACTTTAAGCTTTTAAGTAGATCAAGTGCAATGCAGTACTGGTTCTTCTATAGTTAATATTTTTATGCTCAGTCTTGTCCTTGACTTTTTCCTACTGTTAGCATTTAAATGTTTCTAGAATTTCAGTGTGTTCATCAGCTCATGTATATGTGATTGTTATACCTACTGTTGACATACTAACCCGTCAGCATCAGGTTTGGGTTCTGTATAACAATTAATCTCAATTTAAATTATCCATAGGGTTTGTCTCAGGATTTGGGGACTGAAGATAGGTGGAACGTAGAGGACCACAACCAAATAGACCATATATCAGAGTTCACCCAAGTAAGATACCCTTCGTCTTTCCTTGCTCTATTTTTGGAAAAGTTATCAAATAATTGTTTGCAAGTTTCGTTTTAATATGGAATAATAACACCTGCATAATGTGGAGTGTGAGATTCTTATAACCAAATTTATTATCATATGAAAGAGGGTAAGGATGAGAAGGATTGACGAAAAGAAAATAAAATGCATTTTAATCAGAGTGAAAATTATTTATCTGCTGATGGTTGTTTTGCAGAGTGAGGATGAATACTCTGATGGAGATGACACTGACGGTGATTTCAGTGACAACGAATACAGTGAGTGCAATGACAATGATTCTGAATTTTAAAACTTTGAAAATTATGAGTTTTCTCTCTACGAACACAGGTTGACGTTTTACAATGAAGTTCCTGAATCAGAATGGCTTCTGCCATTGCCTGCAGCCAGCTAGGTATCAACTTTGCTATTGATCACTTTTCATAATTGTGGGTTTGATATTCTGAATTTTAAAAAGTCAATCTCCTCAAATTTTCTTAATCAGATGAGGCATTTTTTTCTTTTATGAAGCCAACAACATATTTGTTGTTCGTTTTAATTAACAGCATTAAATGAAGTTGAACTCTGATTGTGTTCTATTTTTCAGCGATTTTCCCTACACCTAAGGTTGTCAAGAGGCAAGTGTGTAGACAGCAGGTTGAATGGGTCTTCTGTTTGCACATAAGAGTTGAGAATTTTATGAAGTCCTGTTCGATCAAAGTTCTGGAATTTGAGATATGCCTACAAAATCCCTCTCCAATTCTATGCCAGTCAAACTTCCACTGCTCTGAGATATGGATAAGCAATATGCTTTCTTATATCATAGTATTTGTTATTCTGACAATGCTTTTCGATGCTCTTTCATTTTTCTTTTTAATGGCTTGGTATACATACCCCCTACAATAAATGCAACTTGGGGTGCAAATGAGCTTATATATTTGTAAATTATTCGGTTCAGCTTGTTTAACTAAATAAATAAAGTTAAACTTTTT
The DNA here is from genome assembly GCA_007407185.1 of Glycine tomentella. Classification (NCBI taxonomy): domain Eukaryota; kingdom Viridiplantae; phylum Streptophyta; class Magnoliopsida; order Fabales; family Fabaceae; genus Glycine; species Glycine tomentella. Next base: position 5,315,889 of record PYAF01003877.1, read on the forward strand.
TTAAGGATAAAGTAAACTTATTGTCAGACTTGTTTATTTAAATGAATCATGCTTTAATCAAATAAATAAAATAAATTAAATTTCTAGTCACGCTTGTTTATTTAAATAAATCATACTCAATTAGTACTTGACATTATTAACTCGTGCATAAGGTGTGTGTATGTATATATAATTTTCTTTATTAATTTACTTAAAACATCTTAATTTTATTTAGGTAAATGTTATTAAGTGTCCTAAGAATATTATGAAAACATTTTCAATGTGATTTTTAATACACGTCTAAGGTGAAATTTAATAAAAAA
>PYAF01003877.1:5316290-5351329 GCA_007407185.1 Glycine tomentella
TAGTTAGTAAGACGTTTTTATTTATTATCATCTTGTATGTCATTTACTTAAAAATATTAAGAGTAAAATATAAAAAAGATGTTATAAGTTATCTTTAAAGATATCATTTTCAGCATCAAAGATTTCATTTCTAATTTTTCTTTATTATAATTTTGAAGTTGAAAAATATTAAATTAAAATATCAATTTTTTTTTAAGGAAATGAGTTAAAAAATTAACAAGTTAAGTGGAAACATTTTAAGTTTGATTAGTTTAAATAAATAAATCAAACTTAACTATTTCTCACTTTCTTTCTTTTTTTCGAAAGCTAAATTTCAAGTACTTGACCAAATAAACGTGTTGGATTTTTTAAATTTTTTATTAATCAATGTTAATTATTAATTTATTAATTAATTAGTAAAAACATTTAAATTCACCATTTTTTCTTTCTTTTTCTCCCTTCCTTCACCCCCTTCTGTCGTTTAACTCTCATTCTTTTCCACCAATGAACCTTATAACTTTTAAACTTATGTCAGAATACTTGTGTCAAGAGCATTTATCACGTCAAAATATGAGTTGCCTTATAAGATAATAAAGAATAAATTATAATTTTGATCCCTTAATTGGTCTCTTTATTTCTAGATGATAAAGATATTTAATCTCCTAATTTTAAAAAATAAGTAATTTTTGTTCTTATGTCAGATAAACGTTAACTTTGATGTAATATATTGATGTTTACGTAAAACTTATATAGGTAATTAACATGACACTTATGTAAAAAAATTAAATGAAGTGAAAAATAAAAAATATTTTAATAAAAATTGAACTCATGATATTTTATTCGTAAACAAAACAATAAATTATTGAGATATTTACTTTATTTAATTAATTATATTCATATTAACATTATTTTTTATACATCATTAGTCAAGAGTTATTTTTTTTTCAAATTATCAAAATTTATAAAATGATATAAAATAAAATTAAAAAATATTTTTATATTAAATATATTTTAATTATAAATGATATAAAATAAAAAAGGTTTATATATTAAATACATGTTAATTATAAATTTTGATAATTTGAAAAAAAAATCAATAACCCTTGATTAATGATACATAGAAAATAATATTAATGTAATTAATTAAACAAAATAAGTGTATTAGTGGTTTGTTGTCTCGTTTATATAAGAGGTAATGAGTTTAATTTTTTGTTCACTTTATTTAATCTTTTTTCACATAAGCACTATTTCAAGTGTTTATATAAATTTTATATCAACATTAATTAATATATTACATCAAAGTTAATGTTTGACATTGGATAATGACCAAAATTACTTCTTTATTAAAATAAGAGAATTAAATGTCTTGATTTAGAAATAAGATAACTAAAATTGTGAATTTAAAATTATAAAGATCAAAATTACAATTTAACATGAGACATATATATTTTAATTAATAAACATTTTGAAATTCAAGATTGAGCATTGAGAAAATAATACAGACATGAGACATCTAATGAGCATTATGAAAATAAAAAAGAGGAGAAAATAGATAAAGTAGAGAGTGTCAATATGGAGCAGAGAATACACTCAGGCTGTCTCCGTCTTTTCGACTTATCCTTTGTCTCTTTGCCTTCATCATCATCTCCGTTCGTGCTCAACCCGCTGGAATCGACGTCTTTGTATATTTGCATTTTAATTTATATACCTATTTATAACATATTAATATACACATTTGAATAGAATATATCAAATATTATACATCAATGAATATCACAACATCAAAACAGAATTAGCTTTAATAATATCTAATATTTCGTAAATATCAAATAACAATATTATATTCTGTGTTGGCTCCTATCTTCTTCTGTATTTGTCATCAACAAAATAATTATAAGATAAGATATAAGTTATGTTCAAATAACAAAATTATTATTTTTAATAAAATTACATATAGTTTTCTAATAAGTAACCTTGGCTTTGTTTCTTTTTAAAATTTTTACAAATTATATAAATATAAAAAATAATTCTAACTAAATTACATAAAATTGCTAGTATAATAAACTCATGCCTTCCACTACTATTGACTTTACAATGTACAATTTATTTATTTATTATTACTATTATGATTTTTTATTAAATGTATTTATTAATTGTTTGAAATTATATATTAGTATAAACTTTGAGATGTAAAGCGGATTTATTCTTTGCTTATGAGCATACTTGTACTACTTCTACCTTAAGAATGCTTTTTAATAAAAGTTCTGCTTTTGGCTTTAAAAAAAAGTACATATCAGTATATATGTGTATACCTATTTAAAAAATAAATTAATTTATTTTATATAGAGATATATAGACATAAATAGATAAATATAAAAAGTTAATTGTGCAAAGTGCATTGTTGGTAATAACTACTCACTTAAAGTCTCGTCTCATATATAAGAAAAAAAACATGTCAGCTTAGTTAATCATATTTAATTATATTAATTTTAATTAAAAAATAATTCTTTTAACTTACCCTTTTATTGAAACTTGATATGAAGAATAAGAAAAAATCATGAGAGATATTTAGAGATAATAGCATCAAATAAGATAAAATTTATTGAATTTTTTTTTATATTTGAGAAAAAAAAATCCTTATATTTCTGAACAGATGGAGTACTCTTTTAATATATACGCTGTCCTCTAAATTTAATTTGTCTTAGGATGGTTTTATGCATTATGTTAAATCTTTTAAAGAGGGAATAAAGTGATCATCCTTCATGGAGAATAAAGAAATAAAAAAAATTGAGCGACATTTTTGTATACAATAATAGAATTGACTGAGCTTTTTAAGTATTAACAAATATGTGGTATTTTCGTATCATTTTTAACTTGATTTAAATTAAATTAGAGTTAAATTAAATAATATGTAGGATTTAATATATTTTTAATCAGAGTTTTTTTTTCTTAGAATTTTTGTTTTTAGTTCCTAATAATGTTTTAGCATTTCTACTCCTATACTTTTTTTTTGGTGTTAACCGTCTTGGTCCTTGTTAACAAGTTTTGTTTTTAATTAATAACGTAACAGTTAGTGACTTTCCATATTATTAAGGTGTGTGACAAAACAATCACGTGTATTTTTTTATATATAAATTGTGTGTTTAAATCTTCATCAACTAGTTTGAAGTTCCTTAAAAAAAAGTAATTTGAAGTTATGAACTACTTTGAACACTTGGATTGAAAACAGAGTTGTACAAATATTTTTACTTAGTAGGTGATTAGAATTTTACCAATAGTCTTTGAATTTATTTCAGAAATTCAGATTCATGTCGATATCTCTTTTTATTAACTATTTATTTTTTTCAGGTTGCAATTTGATGAATGTGTTTTTATTTTCTTCGTTGTTGTTGAATCTCATGTCTGTTTTGGATTTGTTCGATAACGTAGTGTCCCTTCCAATGTTATATTCATTTACACTCTGAGATTTTCCATATATCATTTTCTGTCCATCACAAAGAGTTTCTCATTTCTTTATTACTCGCTTTCTGCCCTTTTTTTTTACTTGCTCGTCATTTATTATTTCTTTTCATATGAAAATCTTGTTTTTCCCATGCTAATTCTTTCTTATTTTCTCTGCTAATAATTGCATTGTCACTGTGTTGTTTCTGCAACACCCAATAACATATTTCTTAATATTTATACTGGATTTTGCTCACGCTACCCGTAATGATAGTTTCTTACATTTAAAAATTCATATGTTAAAAGTCTAATAAAAAAACAACATATATAACAAGCAGTATAAACAAGGCACTGACAATATAGTAATCTATCATTTGCTGCAAGAGTGCGTCAAGCAGGAAAATAATCATAATATTGAAGAAAACTTGAATAATTTCTATAAAATCTCAACCAAAGAGTTTAAGCTAACAACGTCAATATAGTAATCCCCACAGTTATGGTTTCTTAACCAAAGCCAAACAAGAAAACACCTATAATAAACCATATATACAAGACAATCATAATATAATCCTCAACATTTCATTGTAAGGAGAGATCATCGTGGAGAAACGGGAAACATATGGAAGTGAAAAGTGAATAATTTGGAATAGGGATATAGTTTTCAGCACTTTATGACAGCAACTCTGGTTAGTGGAGAGTTGTCAAGTAAGTACTCTTTTATCCTGTTTACTTGATCATCGGATATCATGATGATGATGCATAGACCCCTTTTCATTCTCAATGACTCCAGTCTAACAAAGGACGGAGGTTGAATTTCTGCTGTAATGATTTGATAGATCCTGCACAAATAGAGAGAATTGAAGACATATTTTAACTGGTATTGGCAAAAAATAAAAGGCAAAACTAAAGTCTATGAGGAGCATTATATTAAGGGTAGAAGAAGAGAGCGTCAATATCTGTACATTATGGAGCATTTGCATATCCAGCTTATGATGACGGAAGAATCTATACGAAAACGGGTGTCAATATTTACTTCTTCAAGAGATGAAAGATTATGTGTGGAGGAGAGTTCCTCAAAAGTGAGATTGAGGTAAGATTTGGAGTAGAAAGCACAATTTTGAATCGATTGGTGATATTGTCTAGTTTCAAATGTGGAAGGCTAGAATTAGATATGCAGAGTATTTTTTTTATTATCAGCAAAAATATTTGAAGGACCAAAGTATTTCAACAAGTTACAAGTTGAAAAGGGCTCAGTGCAGTCATTGTCACTTGGGGTAAATCTGACATTGGAGAGATGCAAGCTTTTCAAGGTGGGTAACGGCAGAGATTTTGGAAGTTGCAAGGTAGAGCTATTGGAACTAATGGAAAGCTTAAGAAATGTCAAAGACTTGCACTGAGAAAGGAGAGGGAAAAAAGAATTGGGTATTTGTTCCAAGTTGGAGTCTGTGGTGATTGCCAACTGCTGAACATTGTGGGAACTGGGAAGTAGCATGTTTGATGACCTCATGCAGGAGAACGGAAGGCAGTGAAATCAAGACAGAAGAACCTGAGACAAATTTGTTGTGTCCGACGGGTGTATAAGAGAAACTAGTAAGACGCTTCCGAAGGGTATAAGAATTGATTTTTCTAATTGCCTAATGTTTCACATTAAATTTTATAAATTGATTTATCATATCTTTAGTGAATCTACCGAAGTAGCGAATGCTTTTGCTAGGCATGGTCTTCCGATGGATCCGGGGATAAGTTTCTTCCTTAGTGCACCTGTCTTTGCTGTTTCATTTTTGGTGGCTGATGTTTCCGCTTTGATAGCGTAATTGTTTTGGGCTTTTGCCCCTTTATATCAGAAAAAAAATTGATTTATCATAAATTTACATTATAACTTATATGTTCAAAATTTAATTTAATTTTTAATTTATAAAAAACATAGAAATAAGAATATTTAAATATAGTTAATTAATATATTTTGATTGTTCATAAGTAAATTATGTATGTTTTAAAAAAAAATATACATAAATATTTTATAATAAAATTATATTTTTCTTTGTACATTTATAACTTTGCAATTATATTTTAAAGAAAGGTAACATTTATATCATATATGAACTATAACTCAATTTACTCTTTCTTCGTACAAAACTAAGGGAAAAGATGCACTCGTGCCAAATTCCAGAAGAAACGAATAATATGCTCTACAAAACTTGGCAGCCAATCAGCTTGAATATATACGACATAATAACCTCTAAGAAATATAAGGTTGACTTAATGGTAGCGGGGGGCTAATGGCGGATGGAGAGGTTGCGGATTCAAATTCCTATCACTGATATTTCTAACAAAACTAAAAAACCAACATTTACCAATAAAAAAAAAAAAAACCGACATAATAAGCTCTGCCAAACTGGAAGGATTAAAGATTGCCTAACTTTCATGGTGTGTATGTGTATTACATCATTGACGCAACATCTGTTGTAGCTGCAGCACTTGATTTCTTTGTTCCGGAGGCAGGAGATTTATCTGCTCTGGTGTGAGGCTCATGACCTGCTGAAGCAGTGCCTTCTCCATATCCGGTGTCAACTGCAAGAAAAGAATATCAATAAACAGCCAAACTATTTACACAAACTAGATGATAGTTCAAAATAATTACCCCAGGAGGCCGAAGAGGCTGATTAGCAGCAGCACCCATCTGACCAGAAACTACAGATGGTGGTCCAGGAGGACCAGATAGATGTGCTAGGTTTTCTGAGGGACCAGGCATCCAAGAAGACCCTCTGTCTACTTGCATAGCATTTCCAGCTTGGTTGCCAAAATCAGACCCTAAAGGCATATTCCCAACCTAACAAGCAAGCATCACTTAGCACACTAAAAATCAAATACTACAAAGGACAGATATTAGGCACACATTAACATTATCATGATTGATACTGCTTGCGTTTCAAGTCCTGCTATTTTTTTTTTCACAGGGAACTGTAACATAATTGATATCAATCCGTCTCAAACTGAATAGATTTTTCGCCTCATATCTTATTTCAACATCAAAATCAACAGCACCTTTAATCCAAGTTAATTGGAGTTGGTGGTAGATGAACCCAATGATAAATCGAAAATAGGACAAAAGAGAGAAACAAAGCTAAAATAAAAGAATGGTGAAAGGAAAAAAGAAGAGGAAAAGAACTAAACAAGGGAACTAATGATACATAGAACTACTAATGGGTTTAACCCTTCACCAAGCTTATAACTTTTCTCCACTCCGTCCTAAGACATACCGTCCGCCAATCTATATCTCATTCCACTAGGTCTTGTTTAACTACCTTTTCCCAGGTAAGTTTCGGTCGACCTCTACCTCTCTTTGTATCTAGCTCTTGGTAACAAACTCGTGTTCTTACAGGAGCATCCAGTGGCCGTCTCATAACGTGCCCAAACCATCTCAATATATGCTCCCTCATCTTTTCACATACCGGTACCACTGATATCTTTCGTCGAATATCCTCATTTATTATCTTATCCATCTTCGTATATCCACACATCCACCTTAACATACCTCATATCTTATTTCCAAATGTAAAAATAGATTTTTAATAAATTATCTGAGAAAACTAGAATAGAAAACAACTTTCTACACCACAATTAAATTATTATTAATTTGCTTTCCATATTCAATTGTGTCCAAAATATATTTTTCTAAGGTTATGTTTAGAAGTTGAAATTTGAACAGAAAAGAAAGGAATGAGAAATTTTCTATTTTTAAATTAAGAGTGGAAAAAAATAAACAAAAAATTAGCACATTAAGTTTATACTAATCTCTAATTTGAAAATATTATAAAAAAATAAATTAAAGAACAAAAAATTTCCCCTCCCATTTCCCTTCAAAACTCAACTCCTAAATATAACCTAAAGCAAGTACAATTGTTTTATTGTAAAATCTACTTTATAAGCCAGCATCCCTTTTCGCCAGCAACAGTGCCATTACTAGTAGCAGATAGCTTAATGACTAATAATAAAGTAGTAGCCAGCATCCCTTTTAAACAAAAGAATTAGCTATAATGCAGACAAATTAGGATTTAACTAGCCAATGAAACAAGGAATCAAAAATTCATAATGATAACAAGAAATCCTAATAAAGCCAATAATGCAGGTGCCATAGAGCCTAATTGCTCCCATCAGAGTTCATGGTACCAGCACACAATCTTAAGTCTTAAGCATCAGTTATAGCTCAACATACCTGATAAGGTGGCTGAGATGATGGTTGACCTGGAAGTGGTGTCTGCCCCTGTAGGAATGTGGACCCAACACTAGCAGAAGGTTTTGTACCAGGCTGAAAATTTCCCCAATAACATAATATGTTATTGCATGAAACATGGCAATAGATTATGAATTATAAACAGAAATATTAAACTTACATGAAACATCGATTGCGGAAGATTGTGAGAAGCACCAGCATGTTGGAAAGCCATGTTTGCACCCATTTGTGGGGGATACTGGGGATGGAAGGTTGGCAATGCAGTTGGTCTGATCTGCAGAGGCAGCGGTGGTTGCAGTGGTGGAAACCCCGATGTCTGCATTGGTTGTTGTAACTGACTGGAAGCAGTTGCCACTTGAGTTGGATGAAGAGGCTGTGACGATGAATGAAGAGAAGGTGGAGGTATGTTTGGAAGTTGTGATGATTGTGGAAGAGACACTGGAGCCATTTGGGGAGTTGGATGTCCTTTAGGATGTTGTGGCATTGGCAAGGAATGTGCAGCCATGGGCTGAGATTGATGCCTCGCTGCAGGAACAGCTGATGAAACTGGCACTGAAGGTTGGTTCTGGTGTTTCCTCAGAGGAATTTGGGTTTGAGACACACCTGCTTCATCCTGTGCACCACCATGCCCAGGCAACAATGGAGCAGGCTGAATATTTGGTTGTTGTGTTGGTTGTACTGACTGCTGATTGTTCTGTGAAACCATTGGCTGAACTTTTGGAACCTAGAAGCAAATAATTTTTGTCATCCAAATTTCTACCGATGGATGGTTGTGAAAAAGACATCAAAAGAAAGCAAAAAAGCATACCACTTGAGGTGCTTGCACCATTCCAAGCATAATTTGGGCCTGATTAAACAAAAGAAAACAGACAAAAATTTCAAAGAGTGTAATGTGGCTGAAGAGTGAAGATCCTCAGTACTGAACAATAAAAACCAAATTAAAACACACACTACTGCATTCATTAAAGAATTCAGGACTACACCAAAATAAATAAGTTTATTCTCATACAGTTGCAGATAGTGATGTTTTAGTAAGACTACTATAAATAGTGCTGCGACAAAATATAGTATAAGTAAGCTAGACTACATACAAAATCCGATTGTTCCAAATATAATTAAAGGGAAGTCCAAGAAAAAGATACACTCATACACATGCATGAAACATCAGGGACCCCCTAAAAGAATCTTAAAGTGTTCAAATTCAAAGAAATAAATCTCCATCACCTCAAACTCAAACTGGGTAACTACATTGTCAAGGGCATCAACAATTGAAACACTAACCACGGGTAAAGAGTGAGAACTGTTTCTTTAAACCAGACGACAACTCAATACGAAAATTATTCGATTTAGGTTTAATCTCACGACAATGCATTAGGGAAAATAGCTCCTCTAAATCTAATCACCGGAAAATAACTACACGACAGTAAATATCAAGTATCAAGCACGCGCTTATGCCCGTCAATGTAATAATTAACTGAAATTCAGAACTTGAATAAGCGAAATTCGAAGCATTTAGAGAAGCGAAAAAAGAAAAAAGAAATCTTAAGAACCTGGAAAAGCGCTTTGGTTAACATAGGATTTTGGATGAGGATCTGCCTGGCCTGTTGCTGGTTCTGTTCGATCAGATTCTGAGGGACAACAAACGAAATGGTTAGCGTGTTGTTCTTCGTGAAAAGTGAAAAAGAAGAAGTATTGTAAGTACCTTCATCTGAGACATGATATCGTAGAGCTGATTCTTCGACATTCCAGCGAGGTTCGCCGGTAAGCCCTCGCCGACCTGTTTTCCGGCCATTGCTCAGCCCGCAAAGCCAGAAACTGATGTTGTTCGTTCTATGATTATGAAGGAGATTCAATTCCAGTTTCAAGAATCAAGGGGACTTTGTTTGCTGATTCGTTTGGGCCTCATGGGCTTACCTTCATACGTATAGGAGAGTTGCTCTTGGCCCGTTGGCCCTACAAATTTGCTATTGGCGTCTGCATATTTTAAAAACCTACCGAATAGACTTTTTTACTCCTCAGTACAAACCCCACCACCCCTACCTCTCTCCCTTCCCCTCATCTGTCTTTGGATGTAACGTAATCATAATTATGTTGTGTTGGAAACATACAAAATAGTGATTTTGTTGCATTTTTTAAGTCGGAAAAATATTCAATAAAATCACAATTCTACATATAAAATACTCAACAAAATTTTAATTTCGTTGAGTATTTTGTAAGCAGAATCATTATTTCATGGAGCATTTTGTATGCACTTTATATACAACAATGAAAATACATTTTCATTGTAGTATGAGAGTTTCATACAAGATCTATTATTGTAGTACAGGAGGTGCATACAGTAGCAATGACTTGGGAAGGGCATTTTCATAAGAAAAGAAATTTCAGCCACTTGGTAGGGCCCATATTGTAACACAGAGTCTAAGTTAAAAAAAAAAAAAGACAAATGATATATCCACTCCTTTTTTTTTAAGTACACTCCTCTATTTTATTTAAATTTTCACAATCATAAACACTCTTATATCATTATTCTAGAAATTAGTTTCCTCAATGATGTTTTTTCATTTTGTTCCATAAACTAATTTCCAAAATGCAAAATCTAAACACAGAATTTCAGAAATTACTTTCTAGAATATAAAAATAAACTTCCAGTAACTAAGTTTTGGAATACTATTTTAGATTTTGAATTTTGGAAAATACTTTCCAAAATTGAAAATGCAAAACAATATTTTGGGAACTACTTTTTGGATTTTTATTTTTATTTTTTCCCTTCACAATTTTATTTCATTTAATTATGCATAAATCACAAAAAAAAAGTGCAAACATACTATTTTTTAGAGTTTGATGATGCAAAAACACTAATGTTAAGCAAAGAGAGCAAGTAAGTAAGAAAGATCAGAACAAGATAGTGAATCAAATGTCATAGAGAGTGAAAGAGAGGAACGATTCTAATGAAAGAGAGGGAGAGTGTTTATTAGCTTGAAAGAAGTGTATTATTGTCGGAGAGGGAGTGTGGGACAATGTGAAAGAAAAAATAAAATTGAAAAAAGGTCATTTAAATCATAATTAAATTAAAATAGAAAGGGGAAGTGTACTTAGAAAAAAATTACTAAAATACTAAAGAATTCTCATTTCCTCAATAAATATAAAATATAATATTATAGTGAATTTCTTATTTCCGGATTGATCAACTCTTTTTCTTGTACTAAAGAATATCAATTTTGACCACTTTTCTTATTTGGTCCAAAACAATATTATTTTGGGTTTTAATTTTCTTGTACTAAACCCTCATCAATTTAAATAAAATAGTCAAATACTGCGGGTTTTTTCTTCTTTCAAGAGGAGAGAAAATTTATCATAGATTATCCTGTGTTCATGATTCACACCAATCTCTACATTATATATAATCTAGCTTTTCAATATATTAAAAAATAAATAAATAATAACACTCAAATATTTTATGTGAATATTAATTGAAACCACGGTAATCTTGAAATTTGTAATCTAGACACAGATGTCAAATGTAGATGCAGCTGAACCCTTGAATGCATTGTAAGGATTCAAAACAATTATTTTTCTCCTTCACATTTTTCATACAAGTTAATTCTGTTACTAACCGACAGATGAAATTTTCCTTAATGCATGAGTAATGTTTAGTGTTTACAACATCAAGAGTTGAGTTTGTCGGAAAATATTTTCATTATAATTTAAAATTAAAGTAAAAAAAATGTCTTTTAATCTATTTTTTCTTAAGAGATCACATCTGTTTATTATCTTTTCTTAATTTTTTTATTCTTATCTTTTAGGAAGATTTTATTTGTCTGGGTCAGTATATTTTAACAAAATTTTATTGATTTCTAGAGAATACTCCAGTTGATACCAAGTAAATTCAAGATTCACCACCTTCCTATTATTTTTCTGTCTCCCTTTCCTAAACTTCCTACACTTATTTATACTTTCCCTCCAATCTAATAACTAATAGTTAGTTCTGGCTTTTGAAAGTTGGAGAGTTTAGTTGTATTTTTATTCGTTGTAAGTTGTTGCAACTAGTGTTATAAAATCTACTCCGATAGTTGATCCGATCGAGGAAGTGAGTCACTAGGCCAGTGGTCTAACTAGTGGATCAGTAATTGATCCGGCTTTACCTAGTCTATATTAAAAAATTCAAAATTTTATTATATATAAGTATATAACTAACATTATTTGATTAAGAAAAGTTCATCCATAATTCCATACTCAAAAATCCAAAATAACACTTGAAGTATTAAAATTAATAACATAAGTAAAGTGTATTAATAATAAAAAAGTTTGTAAATAACAATTACCTAAATTAAAACACAAGTCTAATTTTTAATAAACCAAATGAGCCAAAACCTCATTTCGGAAAGCGAAATGGAAATTGCAGAAAGCAATAAAAGGGGAACAGAAAGCAACATCATGGATCTGGTCAGATTAGGTCCAAATAAGCAAAAACCCTAATACTCATTATATATATATTCTTCTCTTCTTGCTGCGCCTTCTCTTCCTGGTTGCGCCTCTTCTCTTCTATATAGTGCCACATTGCTACCATCTTATGCCTTCTCTTCTAGGAAGTTTGACCCCTTCCAGGAACTTTTGTAGACATGATAGAGGAGAGCAACGAAGATGGCGTGCATGAAGGCGCGACAGCGTGAAGGCTCGACGGCAGCAAGCAAGCAAGAGCGTGAAGGAGGCAAGCAACAGCCGACAGTGTTTCACCGGTTCGGCCAGGTCGTCGAGTCCTCATAAAATCGATCGAATTTCACCAAGCAAAATCGGACCAGATGCATGGCGGTCCAATCCCCAACCCAGCTCAAATATAGCATCGATTCCCGATTTGACCGACTGAGTCGGACCAATTTTCACAATGCTGATTGCAACACGTTTAAGACTTGGGCAATTTCAGTTTCATATCTTATCTTAATGTAGTTGTTGCACATTGAGGTTTTTTTTGTCTATATCTCTCTCTCTCTTCCATGAGCGATAAGATGAGATGGAAATAACACTGCTTGACACACCACTTATATATCATTTGCCTTTTCTCTTTTTTATAATATTATACTATATTAATTTGGGATCCTTAACTGGATCAATCGGTTGTTATCGTGCTTTAACCTATACTTTTCTAAACTCTTCTATTATTAAATTTTATATTTTATATTAATTAATTATTATAAACTTGTATGAACTATGATTCTATTTGAACTTATTGCACTGTTATATTTATTATTAATTAATTATTATGATTTTCTAAATATTTATCTACGAGAGTTTAGTTTTCTCCTGAAAAGGAAATAAATATAATGACGTATATAAGAAAGTAATTCCATTCTACTTTGAAATGGGACCATTTATATCTATATATAGAAGTTGAAGAGTTTGGACTTAGGACAATAATTCACAAGGTTTACATATAATTAACTCCGTTCACCAAATGGAGTCCATATTAAATGGTTGCTCCTGCTGCGGCACACAAGAATATTCTGAAGCTTTGGAAGAAGAAGTAGCACTGAGATTTGGGGTCATGAGGTGATGTTCAGTTCCGATAATATTATTGTGAGAAAATCCGTGAGGAACATATGTTGCAAAATGATGATCACTACTGGTCGCAGCTTCTCTTTGTTGATAAGTATTGCTAAGCTGTGATGCCTTGAGAAGCAATGAATTCACAGAAAGGTTTGGATTCAGCAATCCAGAAGGCCAATTCATGGTCAAGTTCATATTGGTGTTAACAGCATTGCTAGGATCACCATTAATATTGTATGCAATGTTGGTGAAGCTACTGGATGAATTTGCAATGCTATTTAGATTTGGTAGGTCAACATCACCAAATTCGTTGACCATTGAGGTAGGAGACTCTTGAGATGGTTGGGAGGAGGATGTCTGCTGTGGTTTCTTGGGTGCTGAGCTCTTCTGGAAGACTCTGCAAATCACCCATTCTTCCTGCAAAAATTAGCAAACCATACCAAAACTTATTAATTTCTCAACTATACAAGTCTAAAGTACACAAATAACACACGTGTATTTTATTACACTCATAATTGTTAATTTTCTAATCAATGATTATAAAATATAATTATACTTTATCCTATAAAATACACTTCTCACTTTAAAGTAAATAAATTATATAATTTGTTTAAGTTAATCAATTAATATGATTCTATATATGAATAATTAAGTACAAAGTTATCATTGTAGCGGAGAAAAAAAATACAACATTACCATGAGTATGTGAGTTTGATATCTCAAGAAGACTATAATTATATTGGAAAATATTTTTAAAATTTTATCAGATATATAAATGTCATATCGAATTTTTTTTAAAAAAAAATTAGCTATATAAATGTCATGTTGAAAGTTAGTTATTACATATTCTTTCATGATACCCACATATATAGGCTTTGATCTAACAAATGTGCAATAAATGGCCATTAGAATATTGCAAGAAAATGATATATATTATTTATGTGTATCTAATTTATACAATAAATTTAAGTGTTTATTTTTTAAAATAGAAATAACTTCTTCATGTATTTTTATTTAAACATAGACATATGTCTTTTTCTTTTTATGATATATGTCTTTTAAATTTGCGCACACATACATCAGACCAATGTTTTTTTTTCTTTAGTTAACATTAATTATTCAAAGAAAATAGATTTTAAATTTTCCCAATTTTTTAATTAATATTTATTTTTCTTTAATTAACATTAATTATAATAAGATATTTGAAAATTATTGTTAAAATGATATTTACTAATTAAAATTATTAAATTTTAACCACCTATAATTTTGCATTTATCAATCAGTCAAAAAAATTGTATTTATCAAAAAAACATTCTGCAATCAATTAAATTAAATTTCTCTTAAATATTTTTTAAATTCATGTTTTCACATTTTGCATATATTTACAAAGTGGATCTGTTATTTGTTATTGTCGATTGCTTAATTGCAAATCCCATCTCTACCAAGTGATTTGGAAAGTTAAAGAGACGAGCATATTTTATTTAATTTGTTATCTATAACGAGAGTTGCTAATAATTATAATTATATATATATATATATTGCTTTAATACACTTTTAATATTAAAAATTTGTTAGACTCACTTTTTATTTAATAAATCTTATAATTTTCAATAAATTTTAATCAATACTACATATTTATATACCAAATTTTAGAAGAAATGTGAGTGCATTGCTAACATTATACTCTTCATCTATACTACAAATTAAATTTATATACCAAATAATTCTCCTTTAAAAAAACAAAAAACAATGTAAAGACTAGCTAATAGTATGGTGAGAATGAGAACATTTTATATCTGTGGTGCATGTATGTATTTACTAATGATTACCTTTGAAGATCTATAGGGTTGCTTGTTTTGAAGCCTATATTCGTGCATAACCCAGTTACTTTTCTCACCCCTCGGAGCTCTGCCCATATAAAAGACTAAGGTTTTCTTCATCCCTATCAAAACTCCACCACCAAATATTTCCTTATCTTTTCCTGTGGTTTTCCAATACCCTGATTCAGTGGCTCGGTTGGTTCGAAGCCCAGTTGGATATTTCCGATCTTTCAAGCTGAAGAAATACCATTCCTTCTCGCCCATCGAAGCCTTACCTATTACCACACAACATCAATAATCATAATTTAGTTTATTTATTTTTTCACTTAAAAACATATATACATATGAATCAATTTGTCTACGGTTAGTGTCCAAAAAATAATATTATACGCCATATTATATATAACACATATTTATTCATATATGCACATCCATCAAATTAAGACTATATTTAATTAATTACATGCATCATGCATGATTTATGATCAAAGTGTCTAAAAATGAAGGTTCAGTTTGTGTGAAGTGTGCACCACCAATCATGAGTTCAGGTAAAGCATGCAGCAAATTAAAGCCAAGTGCTCAAACTATATCTATCTATCTATAGGATGAATAGAGATGAGAAACAAAAACAAATTAAGACTTGTCAAATTCGCTTGAATAACCTAAAAGTCATAAATTATGAAATTAGTCTGAAGAATCATACGCGCGGCAATGATGTTTTATTTACACTTGGTCATTTAATTAAGCTTTTGATGAAAGTGAAACAGTGAAAATTTATAGACAGAAAGAGATCAGTCAAAAGCAATTGTACAATATTTTGCTGTTTCTTTTTGCTTCAATTAGTAGAAACTTGCTCTAGAAAGACAATCGATAAGTTGCAGTAGTCCTCAAAAAAAAGTTTTTGTAAATTAAAGAACATATATAAGCTCTCTCAAATCATAAAATTGAAGGGAAAAAGAAGGATGTAGGTGTAGTTTTTTAAAATTCAAGAAAATGAAAAAAAAAAAAGAAAACCCTGTTTATATATACACACACAGAGATCTGTTGAGATCAACAATATATAAAAGTACCTGGGAGGTCCCAAGGTTCAGATTTATTGAGATCAACAACTGCTACAGCTTTGGATGTGAAGCCAACATCGGACACTTTCTTTAATAAATAATATGTGATGAGTTCTTCGTCTGTGGGATGGAACTTGAACCCAGGAGGTAGCTTTTCTTCCATTCTTAATTGTGAACCACCTTTCAATATAATTGATTCCTTCAAGAAGCTACCTTATCAATAACTGAACAACGTAATGCATCACAAGTACGGACAACAATCATACACAAAAAGTAAGCCCATTTACATCACCAAGACGACGAGGTCGGTATATATTGCTTCTCCACTTTTCACAACTTGCATCCATACATAGTTTCATATTATATTTAATAAATACATTTACAGCTAAGTCTTTGACAAAGATGATATATCCCGCGAAACATGCAGTTTTTTTCTTCCTGTATATTAATTTTAAATGACTATTAAGCTTCGGTTGTGTATAACGGGTGATTCCAAAACTGCCACTTTGTTTTACGTGTATTTACTTACCAAACCAAGAGTAAATACGACCATGAATATACCAATATTGTACGCCACTTATGTATGTGTCATAACCAATAATCCACCAAAAAACAATTGTGTCATAATCAATGTATATAAGGATGGGGAAATATGTACTATTAGTATTTATTAGGAAGGCTAGTTGCAATTATTGGTGCACGAGGGGGTTGAGTCTATGTTACACCCTATTTGGGATGTAGATTTTCGTCATTTTATGATCCTCGATCTCCAACTACCTTCACCCATTTCTACCCACCAAAACCTTTGCCAACCTTGCGCTATAGTCCAATGAGAACGTGTACTTAATTGAAACCACATTCTCTTTCATTATAGATTTATAACTATTTACACAGTTACCAACACCCACCGTTATCTCCCTTTTTCTCTCAATTTGTAATAAGAAAAATGCATATGTAGTACATAAAATATATGATCTTTTTTAACGACAAAGAAGGTTAATGTGTGCATATGCATGGCCGCGGGTCTATTGATTAATACACTTAAGATTAAAATGATATACTCCACTAAAAACACAAATATTAGGACAGTAAATTAATGAATTAAAAGTAGAAAATTTCATTAAAGAGCGTAACATTTAATTATATTTTTCTATAATTTTTAATGAAAAATATTTTTAAATTTCTGAAATTGTTTTTACGACAATGTTTGGAAAGCGATAATTGAAAATCCCAGCAAAATTAAGAACAGGTTAAAACATATGTATAATTTTCATGTACTATTAATATATAATTGTTTTTTCAGGGGAGAGGGGGTCGTGTTTACGTTGGGTATTCATATATAATTCATTTTTCTGGGTCAGTGCTTACGTCGACTAATATTACTACGAGTGGTTAAAATGGTCACCAACGCACGATATTACGTCCATTTTTAAGGTATGCATTTCAGTTGGATATTTCATGGGTAATCTTCAAATCATCCCTAATTTCAATCCTACCAAAACTTTACGAATTGAATCCCCATGTCTGGATGGTCTTTACGAACATAATGATTCTAGAAGCACACACACTCATCTACGTACATTTAGCACTTTGCTTCCGTACGTTTACTATCTTTCTCTTTTTCTCTTTTTCTCTTCATATTTTTAATGGTCTTTTTGTTACATAGGGATGGGAACACCCAATTCTCAGTGACCACTAGGTCATTGCTCTAATTAATTGAAGCCACATTCTCTTTTTCTCTTTCATTCTAGATAATTATGGACACAGTTGCATACACCCTCCGTTATCTCCCTCTTTCCTTTAAATTGTAATTAAGAAAAATATAGATGTTGTACATAAATATATGATCGATCTTTTTTAACGATAACGATAGTTAAAGAAGTTATAAGATTGATAGATGATTTAATGGAAAGGGAAAAAGATAGAAAACCTGCATTCAAATTCCTCTTACTAATAAATTAACAACCAATATTAATTGTTGACATAAAAAAAAAACTAACATTAATCAATCGATAGAAAAATTATGGCAATTCATTGATCATTAATGCACTCAGATAAAAATAATATTGTTATTTTATAAGCAAAAAGTAATATTGTTGTGCAAGATACAGTGATAATAATTTCGACTAAAAACAAAAATATCATGACAATAATTAAAGAATCAACAGTAAAAAACTTTATTAAAAAAGTGTAACATTTAATGTTATTAATACATTTTTAGTCTAATTTTACTATAATATATATATATATATATATATATATATATCGTCTTATTTCCTTAAATTGTTGGTGCGACAATATTTAGAAACAGATGATTGAAAATCCCAACAAAATATTTTAAATGTGAATAGTGAAATATACAGGACGTTTGTTTCATAGAATTATCTTGTATTCTCATAAATGTAAAAGTTTGCATGTTTATTTTCATATTTATTAAAAGATTATCAGAAAATATTTTTAAATATCTTTCATTTCCAAAAAAGTATTTCCATGTTTATCTAATTTTTATTTTCATGCTAATGAAACAGGAAAGTTATATTCTCATGGAAATATGGTAAATTATTTATAATTTACCTATAACTTCCATTTTTTACTTTTATTTTTATTTATTATTTTAAAATTTAAAAATATTCTTAAAAATGTTAAAAATTAACCAAACACATTTTTATATAAACTAAGAAATAATATTTTCAACTATAATATTTTGTGGATGTGATTCTCATAAATGCAAAAATAATTTCATGAAATAAAGGCTCTCATATTTTCATGTACTATTAATATATAATTCTTTAAATTTTTAAGTGTTTATGTCGACTAATATTACCATGAGTGGTTAAAATGGTTACCAACCCACAAGACTGACCACGTCCATGCTAAACGTTTCCGTTTGACATTTTCCATAATATTTCATGGGCAATTAATCTTCAAAGCATCCCAAATTTTAATCCTACCAAAAAATTGCGATGTGAATTTGTGAATCCAGCCCTCACATCACATCTGCATTTTTTTTTTCAAACATAAGTTTCTATAAGCACACACAATCATCTGCAGTTGAGTTTGTTGTCGTTTTCTCTCTTTTTGCCTCTATTTCTTCTTTGCTCTTCATATATATACTTTTTTTATTATAATATCAATTTGAAGTATTTATTATTCTTTTTAATGATTAATATCTGTTAAAAGATTTTTTTTCATCGATCCAAAAATTAAGCTCAAATTTGAGACGTTAAAGGGGATCAAAATTAATTTCACTTAGATTAATGACTTTTCTTCGACTTCATTTTTTTAATCACCTCTTTGATACACAGGGATGGGAACACTCATTTCTCAATGATCACCAGGTCATTACTGTAATTAAGTCAAATAATTATAGAAGTAATGTTATACTTAAACCAAATTCTTGCAATATTATTTTATAATTTATTTTTATCTCTCTTCATTACATCATTTGTCTGACCCCACACTTTTCCCTCGTAAATAATAAAATTGTGGTAAAAAATTAGTGAGAGAAAAAAATTATCCTTTTTATAATTGCCTTTTTTATATGTCAATAGAGAAACTGGCTATATAATATACGTCTTTATTTGTTTTTTAACAAGAGAAAAGCCATATTAATTTGGCACATGTTTTCTGCGCGTAGCTCAAATTAAAACAATACTGTATACAGTTTGCACCTCTCTCTCTCTGTGTTTATGGAAACCAATTTTTTTGAAAAACTATGTATATACTATAAAAGATGAAGTGGATGCCTAAAAAGAAGATGAAGTGGTTTGATGCGAGAGAAGTCCGCCATATTTTAATTTTAGTTACACTTATTATTCTTCATTTAACTAATTGTATTTAGATTTGAATAATAACATGAGGAAGAGTGTTACAAACAAACTTTCTCTGATTACGCCTGCTTTAAATATGTTTTTCTAATGAATTAAAATTTATTAAAATTATAAAATTCAAATCTCATTTTAATTAAAGATAATATTGTAGAGAATAACTGACAACAAACTAATTAGTCTTTAATATATATGAAAAATTTAAACAATAAAGTAAATGCCAAACTTTTACTAAACTGAAGGTTTCTTTCATTCCTCAGCATGTTGCATTTCGTAACGTAATTTCATCATATTTATTAATAACTCCTAGTTCAGGCGTCGATAATCTGCCGAAACAATTATTGGCTTTTTTTCCAGCATGTTGCTATACAATCATTATGTATCGTGGGCCAAGGAAGACCTCTAAATGCTACTACACGTAATTGCACTGCAAAGCCCAAACTAAACTCAGTTTTTCGCGTACACATGTTTTAGGCCTAATGACCGATTAAGAATCTTTTTATATATTGAGGCATATTCTTACCATGTAAATGTCATTTTTAAGAATTCATTAAAAAAGTTAATGTGACTTTTAAATTTTTAAAATATTTAACAAACAAAAGTACAGATAATAAAAACAAACAAAATTTAAATATATAAAAGATATCAATTATCATATCCTAAAATATCTTAATAATTAAGATTATCATTAACTCATTGTCACAATTATCATTGTCATCATTAGCTTTCGTGTTACATGCTTATGCCACCTTGTGGTCATAGTTAGTGGGCCAATGATCCAACCGGGGGATCAATAATTGGTCCAGTTTGACTCGGTATATATTAAAAATTCCAAAATTATATATGTATCTATTATATATAAGTATATAACTAACATTATTTGAGTAAGAAAAATTCATCCATACTCCAAAATCCAAATAAATAAAAAATCTAATTTTTTTTATCAATTTTTGTAAAAAAAATCAGTCAAGTTTGGTCCAACCAGGATCCAGTTATCAATCAGGCCGAGTTTAACCAGATCAACTCAGATCAAATGCGTAATCAATTTGAAAGAAAAATCGACCCGATTAGATTATATGATCCCAATTGAGTTTGATGACATTGCTTATAACAATAGGGAGCATGGTAATAACAAAAATGACAATGAAAATAATTAATGATCATAGAAATTGGGGTTGCGGTAATAATAATAATAAAACAAATTTACTATTAAGTTTTTAAATACTTATTAAAAAGTTAATTGAATAAATAATTTGTTAATAATTTAAATTCTAAATAGAAAAAATCAATACATAATTTGATGATTTATATAACGAAAAAGAAAAGACATAAAAAATATATAATAAATAAAGGTGTCTAAATTATCACGGCCTACCTTTAAAAAAATATCATGGCCTGAAGTCTCAATTCTTAGACTATATAGCTTAATCCATGGTTAATTATTAGATTTTATATCAATATCAATTCATTCCTCTAGGTTTAATGGAATCGATTGATTTGAACACCAGAAAGAGATTTTCTCTACTACGAAACTGAACCTTCTTTTCCTTTAAAAATGAACCTTCTTTTATACATCAACAAGTTGTGCAGAGCAATAAATAAGTTGGCTAAACTCAAATTAATAATCATATAAAATCACTCTTTTTCTTTGTGGAACATTGTTCTGCAACCTGCAATCTTAGTAACCACGTTAAAGACAAGGATCAATAAAGAGGATTGCCACGAGAATTCGCAATTGACACAGCCAACACTATCTTTTCCAAATGGATCTTTATTCCATCAATAGGTAAGGAATACACTCAAGCCTGGAAATATAAAAGATATAAAAAAAACAAAAAAAAAAAGGTCTTTCCTGTTTTGGAATCGGAGGAATTAGAACTCAGAAACAATACCTTATTATACGTGCACCCTGAGTTAATACGCATAATCTATTCAATTAAATAATGTATGAATTCAACTTCTCCTCGAAGAATGTCATGTACTGTAATTCTTTAGTAAAGTGCACTTCATATTTGTCTACCTATGCGTGTGGCTTGGTTTTGGTCTCTTCTTTTTTGCCTTTTGTTCTTGCAGGAAAAGAGGACCCTGTTAGACTGGGATTTTCTGCGTCAAATACACACTGCTAAACATGACTTACGTACTTTATTCATGAAAAGTAGAATAAAAATGATTCCCCTTGCGTTATTTAATTTCGTTATTTTATACATATGAAAAAGAAAAATTACAGTCCCGAAAAATTACATAATAGCTTGCCCATGTAAATTAAATTCTCATTTCAAGCCAATGATATCAGAAGAAATGCTAACATGATGCTCTTCAACACTCTTCCAATCAATTTCTATCTGATGAAATTCATGTAAACCACATGTCTTCTTTGATGGGTCTCATTTTCAAATCAGTAAAACTTACCTAAATTTCAATAAATTAAAATTAAAAGAGAGTTTTTTTTTTTTAAAAAAAAAAAAGTGTATTAGAAAAGAGTATGTTATTAGCACCTGATGTTATTTAATCATAGAAGGATCATGTGACAGCCTACTTTGTGAATCAAATTTGAACGATCAAATCAAAAGCAAAAATTTATGATAGAAATATATATATATATATATGTGTGTGTGTGTGTGTGTGTGTGTGTGTGTGTGTGTGTGTGGATACCTCATACAACTGAAAGTTCATTTCTGAATTATAGAAAATGATGACTAGTGTCCAGTGTCCTTCTCTAATAAAATGCTCCTACTAGAAGGCTTGTAGATCTTATTGTAAGAGACAAGCCACGAATACGATTGTCCGATATTCTAAACTATGTGATCTTGACGACAGGTTTGTCCTTGGTGCTTAGGGCTTATAACAGACATGCATGAACCAGTTGGGGATGATATCAGAGATTTTGACATTTCAGTTCAGACAATGTTGTGGTTGACTTGTTGACCAAGAAGCACACACGTTACGAAAGCAACTGAAGGGCACTTAAAAGGAGTTGCTTTGCTTAGTGGTGGAGTCCTCTGAAGCTCTCACTTGGAGCCACCACAAAGAAAATGCTGCTATGTCCCAAAGAAGAAGCACTTGTTAAACTCTTCTACAATGTTGTCTCAAGCCCTTTCCAGCTTCTCTTCCTCATTCTCTTCTCCTCTTCCGTTTTCCTTGTCACCTTCTTAACCTTCACAGGCAGATTCCCCTTAATCCAAAGGTCTTAATTGTCCATTTCTCTACTCTCTTTTTTTTGCCTCCAGAAGCTTACTTACACCTTTTTCTTTGTTTGTTGCAGGGATCAAGAGTATGAATATGTGTATACCGAGGATGAAGAAGAAGAGGAAGAAGAAGAAAATCAAGAAGGGTATTCTTGTGTTGATTCTACCAAGAGATTACAAGTAACTTGTGGCAAGGAGACTCGTGTGTTTCTGCAGAATGATGAGGGGCATCAGAGGACTCGTTCTTATTCGGAAGAATTCATAAGCCCCGAGGAGAGCTTGAATGAAGAAGAGTCAGAAGAAAAGCATTATTCTGAAACGTTGTCTCTCCATAACTCACCACAAGTTTCTGACTTGGAAAATGAAGAGGTGGAAACGGTTCAAGTAGACTTTCCAGCGAGAGATCCTGATTCTTTTCCAAATTCTGCCCAAGTTGAAAGAAGGACCACCTCTCCCATCAACCTCAGCGCATACAAAAGAAACAAAAACCGTGACGGTATCTCACGTTATAGATAAAATATCATTCTATTCTATATTATATGTTGAAAATCCTACATTCATAAGTGATATGGTAAAAAAATATTATATACACGTGAGGAGACAACTCTTCCTTTGTGAGCTAGTTTTCTATCTTAGTGATTGTTGTTTTGACTATTAAACCGCCCATTTTCAGGTTATATCACCCAGAGATGTCCAGTCTTGCCAACTTTACGTTGAAATATTCAATCTTTAGAATAAGGATGTGGTAGAAAAGCCACATTAGATATGACCAAAATTAATACTATATATAAGCGAGGAATCTACCTTCATCTCATAGGCTAATTTTAGTGGTTGAGCTAGGATTATAGTCAGTTGTGAATTATTCGCATACACCATTACTCCAAGAGAGTCCTAGTTCAACTGTCTGATATTAATTACTTTAATTTCTGCAGACGATCATGTTAGCATTGAAATTATTAAAAACAAGAAAGTGCAAGAGACAAACCTTGCAAGGGATGAGAGATTCTTTGTTTTTGCTTCTACCCAATTGCAGAGTAAGAAGTTAATGATTGAAGAGAAGGATGATGAGTCCTCTAAATGGAAGAGCTCCATCATTGGCAGGGACTCTGATACTGAAGATGAGTTTTCTTGCTCATCAAGAAGTTGTCCCAAGTGGGAATCATACACATTGTTCCAAAAGTATGATGAAGAGATGGCAATCCTAGACAGAATTAGTGCACAGAAACTTCATGAAACTGGTAAGTGGTAACCACCCTTTTCTAATTCCTTGTGCATTATTATTATAAGTGTAGATTATTTTGTTAACACATTGGCGAACCAATTTTCAGAGTCATTAAGGTCCATCCAAATGTCTCCAAGATCAATGTCAGAGCATATTGTGTACAAGTTTCAAAATATGAATAAAAAGCCCGCTGAGGCGGGTCACAACCCATATCGTGAACTAGAGGCTGCATATGTTGCACAAATTTGTTTAACATGGGAAGCCCTTAGTTGGAACTACAAAAATTTTCGTTCCAAATATGCCTCACACCAGGATCATACTAACGGTTGTTCTGCCACCGTTGTGCAGCAATTCCAGCATTTTCAGGTTTTGTTACAGAGATACATTGAGAATGAGCCTTATGAGCATGGCAGGAGACCTGAGATCTTTGCTAGAATGAGGCTTTTGGCGCCAAAATTGCTCCTAGTGCCAGAATATCAAGGTATGGAAGTTACTTTTTCTCCCTCTCCTTCAAGTATAAGGTCAAAACTTAAACCCAAGTAACAACCCAACCGTAATTAAATCATTGTTCATGGACTTAGAGTGCATACTGCATAGTGTATAATTAGTGTTGGTAAAATAGAACCTGACTTTAAAAACAACTCTATTTGTACATCATTATTTAGTGTGAAACTTACATTTTTACAATTCTTGTGTGGCCATTGATTCTGTTTTCACTGTTTCCTAAACAAAATTTTGGAAACACATAAAAAAAAGGTTAAATCAAATCAGATGACATTTTTGTAATTAAAAATAAAAATAGAAAATATTTTCTCAAATCAAATACATGCTTGAAAAACAATGTATTGTTGTGGCTTAACAAGGGAAAAATGCGCAAAATCATTATCCTGAAATTGAGTATAGAGCATTATTATGAAAAAATATTTTTTCTTGATTGTTGAAAAGATTTAGAGGAGGATCAGAAGGATGGTGGTTTCCAATGCAAAATATCATCAGCTTCATTTTTAAAGATAATGGAGGACGGGATAAAGACATTCATGAATTTTCTGAAGAATGATAAAGAGAAACCCTGTCAGATCCTTGCAGCCTACTTTAGGAGAAACCAAAGAGGCACAGTTGATCCAACACTACTCCGACTAATGAAGAAGGTTAATCAAAAGGCAAGTTCCAAATTTCAAATCAATTCTTTCTAGATCATTTTTTTAAATTTAATTTCCTAACACGTGTTTTTGTCTCCACCTAATCTACAGAAGAGGGTGAAGGTTAAGGATCTTAACCATGCAGGGAAATGCTTGAGGAAGAGAAAGTTAAAGGTGGAAAAGGATATGGATATTTTGATGGCACTCATAGACCTAAAAGTGGTGTCAAGGGTTTTAAGAATGAATGAATTAAGTGAAGAGCAGTTGCACTGGTGTGAGGAGAAGATGAGCAAAGTGAGAATCATGGAAGGGAAACTTCAAAGAGATTATTCCACCCCACTTTTCTTCCCCTCACATTGACCCCACACCATGATGGTATTATTTGGTGACTGGATGATGATTATACTTAACTGCACAAGATTTAAAAAAATGGAGCGACCCTACAAATCAAAATAACAAACATGTTGATTATGGAGCCTAAAATTCAGAGAAAAGAGATAGAGATGAATGTCTATGTTGTTGATGCATTTTGAAGGTAAAAGATCAGAGCCAAATCAAGTACCTAAGTTTTATTTGAGCTGAATCAAGAGAAGAATGAACAAGGTTGCCACACATGAAAGTTGAATAAAATCACAGTCTTAGGGAGCAATAAATAGAAAAAATAATACAGAACCAATGGCAGGCCTTACTGTCTACAGGTCACTTGTAAAATTAAATTTACAGCAGCATACAGTTCGTTATAAGAAATTAAGAATAAGAATTTTTAGGAGGATATATTCAAAATTGTATATTGACATATTCAAGTTCTAGTTTACTCCAAAATACAATAAATCATGTCTCATTTGGGAAACTTGTCCTCGTATTTTGACATTTTATTATTTAACTACGTATTAATTTGATTGTTAATGTTTTTCTAAAACGGCACTCTTAGATTTTACTCGAGTTTACTGTTTGAATCAGTGCAAAAGTACTGACTTTTCTTTCTCAAATGTTAATTACTCCTATGAAAAAGGCATTTCCTAATTAAAATTCGTGGAATAATTGCTAGAGGCCTAGAGCCCCCGGCTTTGTACACTTGGGGAGTGTAATTCAGTTATGAAAAAAATGGGTTAATCATATTGCCATTAAAAGAAAATTATTGTTACTCTAAATTTCATCTTGGACATATGAAGTAATATTTTTTTTATATAATTTTCTTTGAGTCATAAAAACCACTGTTATTTTTTTTCTACAATAGTATTCTATGGGTTAGATTGAACATCCTGTGTTGTTGCTTTGTTCATGTCCAATTGAATCTAATAATATCAAGAAATCATGCTGATCATTTTTATTTTATATCTAGATGATTTAAGAATGATTTTTCAATTCAATTGTAAAAAATTTAACTATTCTTTTATTAATACTTAAATAAAGTGTAAATAGTACGAGTATGTGTAATAAATACAAAGATAAGGATTAGAAAATAAATATCAGAAAGATTTTTATCAATGAACTATGAATAATTACATAAGTGAATATGAGATCAGATTTTGATCAAAAATCTTAAAGACTCATGTCATAAGTCTTGTTTTCAGTTATGTGATGTTGAATCTTCTCATTCTTATACAATGTCATATTTAATTTCACACTTATACTTAAAAAAATATGATTATATATTTATCCAAACTCCACCCCATTGTGATCTCTAATTTTTAATGTCCAAACTCTTGACCACTTGAGTGAGAAGACTGGACGAGATTACTTAGAAAAACCTCCTATATCCAAACACTAGCTTATGGCCAGTGATGGGCGGCGAGCAAATGGGCTTAGTTCAATTCTCAGTTATCTCAAAAAGTCCGACGCTCCCCTCCTCAAAGCACACTTCCTCATCTATTAGTATTTATATTTCTCTTTAAATTGAGGTATTTTTAATATTGACTTACTTGGCATTTTAATATAGGTATAAAAGGCTCAGTATTTTAGTGTTTTTGGGTATTGATTCATAGATTTATAGATCAGTACATGTAGTAACGTTTAGTTTTTAATTAATAATATAGAAATGTGGAATAAACTAATGGCTGCTATGAACCCAATACACACCACAAGTCCACAGCATCGTACTTTAAAAGGAACATATAGAGGAGCGCCACTTGTTCACTGAAATTATTCCGAAACGAAAAATAAATAAAATTTGAATGAACAGAGTGTTGTGTTACAAATGAATTTCCATCCACTAATTATGCTGTGATTGCCGTCCAGTGATTCTATCTGAATTTTCTGGAAAAAAAATCCCAAATCAACTAGCATTTATGACGCAAATGGTGTGTTTAATTTACTAAAACCAGATGATAGACATAATAGTATTATATAAGTAGTTGAGTCACATAATAATTCTTTATAGTATACTTTGTTTGGTAATTGATACATAATACAAGTAATTTAAGTAATTTTATGTTGTATCCTATTTGAATAGTCATACCAATTAAAATTTAAATGGTCATACCAATTGAAACAACCAATCCGTTTTCTTAATTATCGCATCACATAATATTCTAGAGTCTGAAGTTGATCATTCCCATCCTGCTAGTAGGTATATACATCTCATATCCCTGGTACAAAACAAACACTTAAGACTTTTGTTGCAAGTCTGCCTTTCCTTCTACGGTATGTGGGCCTATCATTAGCACTTGGCATGCATGACTGCTATGTAAGTCACATCTAAAGCCCCTAAGCATCCCTAAAAGTTCAATACAAGGTTAAAACAAAATTACAAAATTCAACTACAAAAGTATACCGAGATAACTATATGCATGTTTTATTTTTATTTAAAATATGTATTGCCTTAAACCACTTCCATCTTTCATTAGTGCAATCTTGAGGTACTGGTTCTGGTTTGGCAAGTATATCCCTGTTTAACCTTAAAACTGCAGCCAAAACTTTATGATAGTACCTACTAATTGTTTGTCCTGATCTAGAGAATCTAACTTGGATACTTCTATTCTCATTTCTTTGTGTGATGTGCGAGTATATTTAAAAAACTGCAACTTGCTCTTCAACAGCCACTTGTCCAAGTTTCACTAATCCTCCTTGTACCCTTAAAACCTCACAAAGATGTGCAAATGTGTTTCTGCACATTCTCAGTTCCCATATGCAATGGGAATCACTTGCACTAATGATAAAGTCCGAAACATCTTTCAGTAACTCATACCTAGCCAAAGCTCTTTCACTCAAAGCTTTTCTCTCATAATCATTCCTCAAGATGAAATTTAAGGGGGAAAAACTAGCAGCATACATGCCCATAATGTGGACATACATCCTCCACACAAGAAGATAATAATAAATTTGTTCATCATCCATTGCAACTATATAAGAACAAAATATAAGATAAGTAAAAATTCAAAAAATAAATTTATTGAATAAAAAATACATATTCACATCAATCATAGTGCTGTACAAAAATATGTTCAAACATATGAGTCATCTGTAGCCTAATTGACAGTCCAAACAAAACTAAATATATTCAACTAGTAGCCAATCAAATTTGCTTTGACTTTTCGAGTCATCTGTTAATTACGCTACTAAATTCATAGATGATAGCGTGTTTACAAGCAATAGAACTCTATCAGAGAAAATTTTATCAATATTACTATCCAGGTTTCAAATTTTGTTTGTAAGAATTCTTGATAAGAACATGATAGAGTGAATGTTTTTTTTTAAGATAGAATCATAGAAGAGGTACATTCAATCTGGATGACATGCAATGTTTTCCAATCATGTATATATAGCAATTTCTATGAGTGATCAAAAAGTTATATTGGGCTTGAAAAGGAATATTGTTGGATATGACTCATCTTTCGCAGTCAGATGACAACCCTTCTTGTTGGCGGGGTCATGAATAGCTACTGTTAGGGTTTCTTTTAATCCTATTTATATTCCCCTTGTAAACCGAGTGACTTGTAACGAGTGGCGGTGAGGAGATTATAGTACAGACAAGCTGGACGTAGCCTACATTGGGTAAGCCAGGGTAAAATACTGTGTCATATCTCTCTTCTCTATTCTCTTTTCGATTTTTCGATTTGTGTGTGATTGTCGATTTCCAACAACAAATATATGATGAAATTGCCAAAGTCTGACTTCACTTTTCTCTTAACAAGCAATGACAAAAAGTAACAAGCAATGGCAAAAAGTATAAATAGCAAACAAAAAGTTAAAAAGCAATAACATTGTCGCTGGTGATTAATCATGTCGTGGCAGAAAAATAAAAAAACCTATCACTTGGATCTCAAGGACGACAACAGTTGGATGTTTGGAGAATGAGATGCATATGAAAAAAAAAGACATGAAATAAAGAAAAGTCAGAAAATAGAGATAATATTGTATTTTTACTTTTATTAGACACTGGACAAAAAATTATACGGGTTTAATAAGTTATAAGTTTTTTGATATTTGTCCAATTCATCATTCTTTAATTTGTATTATCTCTCCATCATTTTTTAAATCAAACGTTAGATAAATATTTTTATACTATCCAATTTCTTATTTTTTAGCGAATCAAAATGCATTCAAAATAAAATCCAAGTTGACATACATGTGAAAAAGATTTATTTATTTTTTCATTTTGAGATACATTTATGCAAATTACTTATATTAGACTAAGGAGTCTAACTAGTTGCTTAAACAATATGAATAATTTACTTTAAACTCAGAATGTGTTTAGTTGGGTGAATTAAAAAGAATTAAAAAATGTTTAAATTAAAATAGAAATAAAAAAATGTGAGATCCATATTATATTTTAAAAACTTATTCTTGAACAATAATTTTCTCACTCCAACCAAACAACCCCTTAAGTACCTCTGTTTATTCCTACAAATTATAAAAATAAAATAAATTAGTTTAGTGTCACCAATTAATTATGTCGTGATTGTTATTTGTTATCCACTAATTAATTTAAGAACATCTGGAATGAGTGAAATTTAAACAATTTATTTTGAATTATTTATCTTATGTTAATTGGTTCGTATAATATCACGTCATAGTTAAATAATTTATATATACTCAATTCCAATGATAATTTTAAGCAACTTTTAAATTATCTCTCTTAAATGACAAAAAAAATATTTTTTACTCAAAGAATTATTAGTTACTGGAACTTAATTTTAATCAACTTAGTATGACAAGTAAATTATCTACCAAAAAAAAATAACGATATTTAAAAATAACTAACTCGCTAAGCAACTAATATTGTACCAAAAAAGTTCTAAAACCAACTAGCATTTATGAGACCAAGCAAAATCCATCCTGACGAATGTACGGAAAAAATCTTTTTTTAAAGATACATTTTACCATATTCAGATTATAATAACAAAACTTGATTTGTTGTTGTATCTTGAATTTATTCCTTAATAACTTTTATAATAAAGATTAATACTATCAATTACTGAAGTGAAATTTCAGTTTTAATTAAAAAAACAATATGAAAATATCTAAAATATTATACTTTATTTTTTCTTATAGTAATTAATTTGTAGATAAAAATATTACGCATGTACGTCCGGTTCATGTACTGAGCTAATTAATAAAGTTATTTAGTAGGTTTGATAAATTTTTAATGATTTGTAGATAAAAATATTATGTATGCATGCTCAATTCGATTCATGTACTGAGCTAATAAAGCTGTTTAGCAGTTTTTATAAATTTCTAATGATCCAAAGTTTAAAGAGTTAAACCAGCTATTATTTTATTTTTGTTACAAGTTATTATTTTATTAATTTGATCATTCATCGTATATAGCATGCAGATTTTATAAATTGTTAATTAATCAGTATATATAATTGATAAGATACACGTTAATTTTGTAATTTTGATTTCAATCGGAAAAGGAAAATTAATAGCTAGCCCTCCTTTTTTCTTATTTTATCCTCAAATAATATGTGGTATGTATGTTGTTATTGGTCTTCGATCTCTTTATTAATCATATATTGTTTTTTCTGTGGCATTCTTCATCTTTGTTTTGTGTGGGGTGGAGGAACATAGTCACAGGTCACAACTCACAAGGCATCTTAAAATGAACCCACACGAGAGATACCAAAGCTGCATCGCATGCCCACAAATATTGGTAGCATCCAACGTACACCGCTTCATCAAGTGGTATATCGGTTCACCACCGCTAATATCTACCGTTGGATATTATTAGTATTTAGTGGACGGCTTTGATTTGTGATCTGTAACCCTGCGTACGTAACATGCATGTTGGACTGATTGAAAATGTAAAGTGGTATTGGTTCTCGATTCACACGTACCCGGCCAGCACCGCCTCAATTCAGAGATTCCCTATCCCACGATGTTTTCTCCTTTTAATGTGGTATGATGCATGTATCTTTCATATTTGTGACAGACAATATGCAAATCTAATTGACATAACCAGTATCATGGTTGATTTAGAAAGAAAAAAAATTGTGTTCATCATTTCCTTCAATAACCTAATACTTCTAGTTTGATTTCTGAAATGTTATGGTGCTTTGTAGTTTGTAGAGGCAATGTACTCTTTTTGAGGCAGCATAACTTTGCTCTGGATTTCAATTTGTGTTTAGAGCTTGCTGTGTTGAACATGTGCTAGAAGAGAGTTATTTTTAATCCAATTTTGTCATGCTTATATATATATATATATATATATATATATATATATATATGACTTTCTAGCTAGATTACTTGTAATTGTTGATTGTATAATTGTGGTTTTATGTAGTTTGATTAAAAGGTACGTGGATGTCTTAAACACTAAGTTAAATGAAAATTCCAAACGTCTGGTATTATATTCTTGATATTCTTTATTAGGTTGATTTACTTGGCTCATCAGTATCTGTTATTGGTTAATCAATTCACGAAAGAGATGAGTATAAATAATAAAAACAAATAGTACAGTAAACCCTACAATTGTTAAATTTATTTTCCCTATCTCTCCCTTTTACCAAACAATCCAACATATTTTATCGTCCATCCTCTTCCAATTTCTATCAATCTAACTCTAGGATGTTAAAAAATGTGTTTCTAACATTTCGCTTCTAAAAATTACCAAGACCATGTTTCCACCAATTTAAAAAAATAAAATAAAATAAAATAATTTATGTATTTCATTCCATCTTATTCTAACTATGAAATTAGACTATATAAAATCCGTTTTTTTGCATTGTGTAATGAGAGCAAAATATACTAAAAAGCCTAAATATAGGAAATAATTTAAAGTTGTGTCTAATTTTAATAATTGAATTTTGTATGAATTACAATTTTGATCCCTCTTTAATTCTTAATTTGTGATTTTGTTCTCCTTTTTTTTTAATTATAGTCTTCCGTTATGCAAAACAAAAAATATGTAAAAATAAAAAATAGATAAAAATTACGATTTTAAAAATAGAAGAATTAAAATTACAAATAGAGAAAGAAACCAAATCAGGATTAAAATTAAAGAGAGATTAAAATTATAATTTTGGCTAAAACTTTTAAAGGGATGTCACACATCTAAAAGGGTGATGAGTTCTCACATTTACCATTCTCGATCCTAGGAGGAGCACCTTCCGTTACCCAAATTCAAAATGCTATTTATCATTCCCACTTTAGAATGGAATATATAGATATGGATCACTTTAGATCTTCGAATCTGATCTCTACAGTGATCTATATTCTTTGCTTTGATTCATCCCAAGTTTTTCTTCTTCTTTATTAATCACATAGAATAATAATATACAAATACTTTTTTAATATTTTAAACATCTTATTAATATTTTTCATTTTTTTATCTCTCTCTTATTAGATATTATTTGTATTTTTGTCTCTCTGGATGTTAGATAGTATATTGAATAATGTGTATCAAATAGTTTTCCATCACAGTTCACAGGCCTATTTCTGTATATAAATATATACTTTTGCTGAGAGAACAAATAAGACCTTCATTGATGGACTTTGAACATTTTTTTTGCTTGACTTTGAGGTTTGGAAAAGGGATGAAATGCCATTGATTACCAAAAGTGCGAAAAATTAACTAAAATAAAGCGAAATACAGTAGCTTATAATTTTAGCGATCTGAAAAATAATTAAAATTTAAATCTATTGATGATGTACGTATCCCGGCTGTGTCATCGCGACACACTTTTTGTTGCATTGCTTGTTGACTCTTTGTGGGTTTAATACGATGGACCCCACATGCATGTATAGATACAAATAATATGTTTAAATTACAAGTGTGTTACAAAATTAAATTTAATAAAAATGATTTTTTTATTTTATAAAGAAAATCTCAAATGATTTCATTCGTAATAATAAAGTAAATACTAATTGGAATAAAATTAAAATTTATGAGTTAACATAAAATCCAGACATTTTTGTTAAAGACATAAAACATTATGGCAGTTCGAATTTGATTGAGATTTTCTTGTTGAATTTTGAACATCTCGTTATATTGTGAGTCTTGATCAAACATCTGAATAAAATACTATGACCATTTGAATTCGTCTAAAACTTCATTTTTTAATTTCGAAAGTCTCGATATAAATGATTTGATTACTTTGCTTATGAATAAATTTTATTGAAAATGGATTTATTATAATATGATTTGTGTTTAAATATTTATCATTCAAAAGTATGTTGATAAAAAAAATTATCCTTATATAAACTAATATTCGTTAAAATAACAATATAATGACAAATACATAGTGAAAGTGTAATGAAATTTCAATAAATTTAGAAAATGCACAAAATATATAAAGCATATGTATGTTTTTAAAACGAATTAAATTTATTTTTAATAAAAACTGATTTTCAAATGTTAAACATAATTGAGTTCTGCATTTAAATTAATCTCAATTAATATTTTAATTTGTATATGTTGTGATGTGAACTCAGGACAGAAACTTGGGTTGAATGTCACGGGGAACCACCACGAAATTGAAACTATTTTGGTGGTGATACTTGTCAAGATTCCGATACTCTCAAAAAAGGTTTGAGAAATAATGATAATGAGCAAAGTTGTCCATACTTGATGGGAGTCTCATTATTTATAGACGTGTCTTGGCGGGAAGTCAACTGGATTAGTTGCGCTTCATTGAGAGGACACCTGACTCTTGAGCATATGTTACTCAAGTGTAATTTTCTATCTTATCTCATAATAACTGAGTTAAGGATAGTGTTAAGTTAGGTTTATCAGCTCTCATTTTCTAAAAGAAAGTTTTGGCCATTCTCTTAGATGTAATAGGATTGATCCGGATAACACTACATTATATGTTATAAAAGTTTATTTTTACACAATTAAAATTTACAATAAAACACTATTTAATATATAATTTTTACCATGATTAAAATTTACAATACATAAATATAAATATGTATGAATATATAAATTTTATTTTACATTTACCCATGAACAATAATTTAAGTTGTGACTTATTTTTAATTATTGATAATTTTTGTAAGAAATATTAAATTAATTTTAGAGGGGAATATAAAAGAGAGTGAACAATAAGAGATATATTAAATTATATTTTACTTTAATTTTAATTTTTAATAAATTTTAACTAATAATAAAAAATGTGTTAAAACTTAAAATCAAGTGTAATAGAAAG
>PYAF01003877.1:5360817-5384497 GCA_007407185.1 Glycine tomentella
TAATAATTATTATCTCTAGTATTATATAAAAAAAAAAAACTAGTTAATACTGGCGCATTATTTCGCTTTAACATCTTTTTTCTTCCCCTCTCCTGTATCTTATAAAAATAATAATATAATTATATCAATAGTCGATAAAATTAAAAAAAAATCAAAGTAAAAATAGATATAAGTATATTATTATTGTATCTTATTAAAAATGTTTTTTTTATTTATTTAAAATAATAATGTTATTATTTATATACAATCAATCTGTTACTTTATTTATGATATTTAGTATATATTTAAAGCATGTATTATAATTTTTTTTTACGAAGAAAGGTAAACATAATTTATTATTTTGGTTTTTATATTTAATATTTTTATTCTTATTTTGATTACAATAATGTAATTTGAAGTATAAATATTATAAATAAAATTTTAACACTTTAACCTTTGAAAAATAAAATATTAAAAATATGTATACGCGCACCATTCGGGTATAAAATTAATGTTGAGAAAATTTTTTATGAGATTAAATAAGTAATTTGTTTTTAAAATAAATTATGGCATTTTATATCATAATAATAATAATAATTAAAATAATATTAAATTAACTAATATTAAAGTTGATATTATAAGAATAGATAAATACATAAAGTACGTTGCTGATAAATAATGATAAAAAATTCACGTACGTTGTAGGGATGCCCATCTAGATTAATTAAAAACCTCTTGTTCTCTGACGTTGCATATCTTGAAAAGTAAGAAACGGTTACCTTATTTCTTAATTCTTCCAATCGGTGCTCATATTCTTGAGACTTTTGAGTTAACTCTGCTTTAGCATCCTTAGCTTCTGTTTCCAACTGTGAACATTGTACTTCATATGTTCTTTTGGTTGTTTCCAGTTCTTGCTTTAATGCTGAAATTTCCAAATTTTTGTCCTCTTGTTCTTTCATCAACCTAACAATTTCCTTTTCATCTGCCATTTTTACCTCCTCTTTGATCTTTTCAACCTGTATTGAAGGGTCAGAGGGCTCATAATACAAATAACAATAAAGTAATTTATTTAAGGATAAAACATAAATACTCACCTTATATGTTTTTTATGCTGCTTTTCAATCAGAATTAGTTTTATCTCAAGAATCCGTAATAAAAGTTTCAGCATAGGTTACTAAGGTGAAATTCTTATTCTGATTAGAGAACATCAAATGCATCTAAGTTTTGTATTTCAAGTTTTAACTAAAACCTCTTGGTCTCATCCTGCCTCTCAAAGTGTACTAATTTGTTGCTTATCCAGGAATTATAAGATTGACTTAGTGATAAAAGGAGAAGAAGGAAAAGAGAAAAAGGTCATGGGTTCGATTCTTTCCCACTAACAATAAACTTACAATTAACGAAAATTTTCCGATAAAAAAAAAAAATCTATTGCTTATCGTGCAAACTGCAAAGTAAGAAACAGTCACCTTATTTCTTAATGCTTCCAATTGATTATCATATTCTTGGGCCTTCTGTGTCAATTCTGCTTTCGCATCTTTAGCGTCTTCTTCTAACTGTGAACATTGCACTTCATATGTTTTTTTTGTTGTTTTCAGTTCTTGCTTTAATGATGAAATTTCCAATTTTTTGTCCTCCTGTTCTTTCATGAATCTAATAGATTCCTCTTCATCTGTCGTTTTTACTTCCTCTTTGATCTTTTCAGCCTGTATTGAAGGGCCAAATATTTCGAAATACATATAACATGAAACTAATTTCTCAAAGGATAAAACTTAAATGTTTTTAGTGCTATTTTCCAATTAGAATTAGAGTATTATGTCAAGTATCTGAGTGATAAAAGTTTCAGCATAGATTACCAAGGTGAAATTATATTCTGATTAGCTAAAACCTCTTGGTCTTGTCATGTCCCTCATAGTTTACCAATATATTGCTGTTTGTGCAAAGTAAGAAATCTTTACCTCATTTCTTAATTCTTCCAATTGATTCTCATATTCTTGGACCTTCCGTGTCAATGCTGCTTTAAAACTGTTAGCTTCTTCTTCCATCTGTGAGAATTGTACTTCGTATGTTCTTTTGGCTGTTTCTAGTTCTACCTTCAAAGCTGAAATTTCCAAATTTTTGTCCTCCTGCTCTTTTATCAACCTAACTTCATTCTCATCTACCTTCTTTTCTTTCTCTTTGATCTTCTCACCCTGTATTGAATGGACAGAGAGCCCAAAATCCAAATAACTTGAACATAATTCAATTAAAAGTGTATCAATAAGTTGTTTATTGTGCAAATCAAGAAACCATTACCTTCAACTGCTGAAACTGGCTAGGACATACCTGTTATAAAAGTTCCCTCAGATAAATAGAAATCTCATACCAATATGGAAAATTTGAAGGTATATAAAATTGGTACACTTCTAGCAAAATAACTAGACAAAACTATTTGTGATACCTCACTCTCATCTATAGTTCCAGATGCAAGTGCCTCGAGTACTCTTATTCTCGATTGGTATTTTTCTTCCCGAGCCTTGAAAAGATTGTTTTGCTGGTCATAGGGTAAGAAAGTGATATGAAGAAAATGATTGAGAAACTAAAAGTAACTAAGTAACTAGCTTTTGAAAATAATATGTAATGAACATAACATACAGTTCGCAAATGTTCTGCTTGAGTTGACATGCGCCGCTCAATCTCTTGAGTAACCTTTTTCAACAAGCAAGCCACACGCTGAACAACAAAGATAATAGACAGTGTTTGTGAAACTGTTTGTGGGACATGTGTTGGTGGTGCAAACCAATTGCATGGATTATATACATGTAGGTTAATGAATGAGTTTAAGAACATATGTAACACCAAACCAAAGTCTCCGAGGCCATACATGAGGTATTTCCCCATTTCTTCTTTCAACACTTTCTTCAAGAATACCATTCACAACACTCAGCAGCGACTGAGTGGGAGCATTCTGCAACATTAGAGACTCTGAAACAAATCAGTGATGTATCAAACAGAAAAAATGTGTATCTACATGCATATATAAAGCGTGTGTAGCTGGTGGTTGACTTTAAGAACTTACATCTATACTGTTTGATTTCATCATTTCTGATATTTTTGCAGCTGGAAGATCTGCGTAACTCCCAGGTTTCAGTTGAAACACCTCATGAAAGTTATGACCAACATGGTGTATTAATGAAGCTGATGGTTCTGCAGAATATACAAATGACTAAAACTAATCACTTAAAGACAAGAACACCATCTATTTGGAACCTGATGATGGACAAACAATATAGATAAATAGTATTTAACAAGAAATTTCAAGGAAAAGGTCTTCCATACAAAAGTTAATAAGATTTAACTTTAGGACAAAGATATAATGTCATAAGTTCTTTTGACGCTATTCTCTAGTTAAAAAAGCTAGTTAATAAGTAACTAGTAAGTAGTAACTACTTCTGTGAAATGTCAATTTTGATTAGAGATCAGTACCAACACTTTTTATACTAGCTTTTTAATAGTACAAGTTAGTACTTCACAAATAATTTTTCTTAATTGTTAACATAACCATGTCACCATGTTTAAAACATTGTATGCTTAAACACACACAAGTCTGAGTTGAATAAAATTCACCGGACCTGCCATAACTAGGGAACTCTTAACACGTTGCAACATCGACCCAGCTGCAATTTTCCTCTGCTCTCCACCAAATGTTGGAGAACAATGAAAACTGAGTGGTGTATTCCCATGAGGGCTCACAATGTTGGAATTAGTTACAGAAATATTATCTCCCAAAGCATTCTGCAAACTTTTCTCTCTAAGTGTTAAAAGACAATCCACAACAGCTTTCATAGACCCCTACACAACAAAAGAGACATGGTATGCATCAAAACAAAACCAATGCTATAAAGAAAATTTTTATCTCAAAAAATAAATATAAAAGCTACTCGGACATATAATAATAACTTAATTGGAATATTCTGACAATATAAAGATTTTTACAAAGTCATTTAATCATTGATTACCATGTTTAGTACAATTATTTACTTTTGTAAAATAATTATTTTAAATGATATATCTAGAGTAGTAGAGTTATTTTGTAATTGGTTAAAAGTCTAAATCAAAACTAGAATAAAGTTAATCATATCTAGTATAAAAACCTTTACACTAGCAAAGTATCAATTTAAACTCATTATAATAATGCCTTATTGATTACAATTGTGCAACTGTCTCTAAACAAAGTTTGGTTCTGAAAGTGAAACTCTTATTTGAATGCATTACACAAAGTTAGGCATCTTATACCTTCTCTAGGTCCGATATTTCAAACCGGGGCAATCCCATTCCGTCCAAAGCTTTCAGAAACGTTTTAGCATTTTCTGATTGTGATGGCAGAAAATTATCAGGTTCACTAACCTACATAAGAGAATCCAGACTAAAAGGTACATCTCAAATCAAGTTGCCAATTACAGTTAGAGTTAGTAAAAGGTTAAAAAGTGTTACCACAATCACGGTTCCATGTCGTAGCTTGTTCAGTATTTGGCACAAAACTGTACCATTGCTCAAGCATGCTCTTAATTCACCATCCGTGACATTTATTGGAAGGTTCAATGAAGGGACAAGACTAGTTAACCACTGAACCAAGAGCAATCGATGTTTGGCTATAAAATATTCAAATAGAAGGATATCACCACATGAATGAACACACATAACATGCAAATTACTAATAGGTAGTAGTAAGTAACTAAGTCTTATTCCATTACCTTCCACCTCACCATAGAAGGATAGAAAATTCCCATTTTCATTGGAACTAGCATCTGGGCTGCCCAACTCTGTAGGTTCTGAACTGCTGTCATCAGGTGGGGAATTCATCACTATGTTCCTGCAGGAGGGACATGCAACTTCGTTCAGATTTCCATGGAGTTTCAAAGAAATTCCCATTTTATCATATCATCCTACAAACAAACTCTTGAAAGCTCAAAGCCTGAAATTAATATCCAACCAACTCTAATAATAGTAACATTGCATTACACAAATACAATTCCGTTCACTACTTGAAGCCATTTACTCCCTTCAGAACAGAAAAGGCACAATCTTTCTACCCTTGTAACGTAATTGAACTTGAAAAAATGGTCCCCAAGAGGTTGGAGTCAAAAA
Organism: Glycine tomentella; assembly: GCA_007407185.1. Taxonomy (NCBI): domain Eukaryota; kingdom Viridiplantae; phylum Streptophyta; class Magnoliopsida; order Fabales; family Fabaceae; genus Glycine; species Glycine tomentella. Next base: position 5,365,921 of record PYAF01003877.1, read on the forward strand.
GGACAACTTTTTGTGTGCCATGTTTCTATTGAACAATGTATTTCAAAGGTTTTCAAAATAATATTCCAGTAATGTCAATGAATACCAAGAATAATGTGAATTCAACCCATGCATAGTTTTCAGAACCCTCTAATAGAATCCTAACATTCCCATTTGAATTGATCGAGCTTGTTGACCCTTCAAGAATGGGAAAATTTGGAAAACTGCAACATGGAGAAGGACATAATAAAAGAAGGAAAAAGAAGAAGAATGTGAAAAGAGAACATAATGATGCATTAATTCAAACCCGAGAATGCAGTGAGACGTTCACGATGAATCAAAGATGGTTGTTGAGATTGAATATGAGGAGACTCAGAGAGAGAAACATCCATTGAATAATTTTATTTAAATTTTGGAAGAAATTAGTATAATGATAATTAGAATATAATAATTTTAAAAAATGATGTTATCATGTTAGTGTTGATAATGTTTGTTGGAAGTGAGAAATGAAAAAGATAGTGTTCCGAGAAAGTAGGAGAGTAACACTCTCTGCGTCACGATCATTTAGCGTCAGCGCCAAAAGAGAGAACAAACACAAGTGCCACGTGTTCAACTCCCGTTTGTGTTCTTTGTAACTGTTTTCACTACTGACTTTATCACTCAAGTCTTGTCATCATGGATTCGCACGTGGATGAACACATCCATGTCCATGTGCTTGTGAAAAGTGGATAAGTTGAGATAAATAAAACTTTATGAAAACACAAGATAATTTATTTTTGTATCATTAAAATTCTTAACAAAATAATAAATAAATATTTATAAATATATAATTATAGAATAATAATTACAAATAATTAATTTAATTACAAATAATTTATTTTTGAATAAAACTACTTACAATATCTCTCTTCTTCTTATCTGTTTATAGGGTGAAATTAGTTTTTATACTATTATTTTCAATTATTGATAATTTCATTTGAAAATTATTAAAACTCAATTGAAAAAATATAGAGATAAAAGATAATAAAGTAAACGGAATAATTGGTTGAGAAGATCACGCATAAAGATGCAAAAAGAAGCTAGTTTGAAGCCATTGAGAGGATAGGGAAATATTAAGAATGTTTGGTTGAGATAGTGAGGATTTTATCAAATTGGTTGAGTTGATGAATTCATTCAATAATTATGTAAACCAAACAAATCAATTTGATTTAGATTGGTTGGATTAATAGGTTTCTTTCACTTCAAATTTGAATCAAATCAATCAATTATAATTGATTTGGTTGTTGTTGGGAAAAACCCAAGTAATAGGTTTCTTACTGTATGGTCCCCCGGCCTCCAGGAACTGGGAAATCGAGCATGATAGCAGCTATGGCTAATTTCATGAACTCGCAGCAGTGAAGGAAAACACTGAGCTAAAGACCCTGTACTGTTGATTGAAACAACAGGCAATTCTATTAGTGATTGAAGACATTGACTGCTCTCTTGATCTTACTGGCCAAAGGAAATAGGAGATGATGATCGAGGACAAGAAAGGTAAAGAAGAAGAGAAGAAAAAAAAAACATAGAAATGTCATATTGCGGCTACGAAGCTTTCACGGTGCAGGCAAAAAACTACTTGGATGTTGTTGAGTCTCACAGTTGCTGATGTTGCTGAGACTCTGAGACTTGCTTGAAGAGTCTCATTGAGGAGACCAATAAAGAAGAAGCAAAGAAAACGGATGAGAAAGCAAGCTTGAAGAAGGAAAAGGAACACTTAATTAGCTGCTAAGGAGGAAGACGAATCTGGGGAATTAGTTTAGACTTGGAGATTAAGATTAATATCTTCAAGAGTAGGGCCGGGTTAAATAGTTTTGCATGGCTGCTTGTGTGTAGTCAGTAGTCACAATCTTTCCTATTGAAATAATTTGGCACGCTCACTTTGTAATGGTAATGACTTTCAGTCTTTCACAAGAAGAGATTCTCAACACCATTAGGAAACTTAAAGCATTTATATTTGACTTCAACTAGCGTCCTTAATCTTGTTGTCTTAGTCTCCATCGAGACCATGAAGAATATTCTGATCATGATGATCAATACCATCTCACCTAATTAGTCATTAAAGACATGACACTTATATATATGATTTTTTTGTTCATGCATGACTTAATTAGTATCATTTCTGTGTTTTTCTGATACGATACTGTATACTTCATAGAAGTACTTCTATGATTTTTTATATGACTTAGTAGCAAATACTTATGGATTTGTATTATGATATATAGATTGTAGTTCTATTGTGAAGAGTTATGGTTATATATATGGAAATGAAATATTGTTATGGATTTTTTGTTTAAATAGGTACTGTTTTTACATGTTTTTATAATTTTGTAAGAAAACAAATTTAATTTAAAAAAGAAAAACATAATTACATTGAGTTTGATCAACAGTAATACAATGAGCTAAACTCGATGTAGTTTGTTATACATGCTAATCCAGGTTCATTTTTATTCATCAATTATTAATAATTAAGCCTTTTGCATTATAAACTGTCAAATTACTCACAACTAAACCCACTATATTATCCTCAAGTTATAATAAACTTAGCTCACTGTATTTTATAAACGACTTCTTCATTGCCATCGATAGAATTTTCTGACAAAAGATTTTTAGACAGACTTAGTCCACCTAATCTGTCTGTTTACAATGAGATTTCGCTATGAACATTCTTGTAGTGTACGAGCCAATAAACCAATATTGGTTAAGATATTTGAAAAAATATTTCTAAACCTTTCTACAAATTTTTCTTACCAGAATACCAGTATTCTTTACTAAATAAAAAAGTATTGAATGTTTTAAAGTTTTTAAATCATTAATATACATATTTTTCATTTAATATTTTATTCTAAGATTTGCCGAAAGATTTGTAAGATATAATATTACTCCGTAAAATTGATTTTTTTAGTGAATCAATCTTAAGTCAAGCTTGAATCGACTATCCACACCATTCAACAATAAATTTCAATTAATAATATTAATAGAGAATTAATGTGTTCAGAATATTATTTAAGGAGAAGGAAAATCCATCTTGTTGGCTCTATTCATTTAGATCACTTAGGGAATATTGAGACGAAGATAAGGAAAATCTATCTGGGTGGCTTGGAAAAAGTAACTAAGAAGAGATAGGGTGGTTTGAACGTTAGGAAAACCAAACACACCGCATTGCTGGCCAAATTGAATTAGAGACTCGAGAAAGAAAAACAACTTTGAGCCAATTAGGAAATGGTATGAAGTGGGAGGAAAAAATCCTTCACATTCCTCTCAATTAGGAAAGGACCATGCATGTTCAAAAGTGCAAGTTGAAGTTGTGAAAGGAGAAGGAGCAGCTAGCTAGCACGGGGTGGCTCTACTCCTATTAACGGGAAGCTAATTGCAGCAGAAAAGGGTCCCAGAAAAAAGGAAAGTGATTCATAAAGAAAAGCTAAGGATCGTGTGAGTGATTGAGAGGGACCAATAGCAATACAAATTGAGACATGATGATGATTATATGTCGTGTGCTGACCCATTTCCCATTTTGAGTTTCTGTCCTGTGCCAGTGCCAAAAACCTTTTTGAAGTTTCCGTTATTTCATATTCACAGGTTTTTGGACCACTCGTTGCTCATATAGGGAGAGAACAAAACTTGCATGTCAGGATCTGTCATCTACTGCGCTTATGTAGCTCTTGAGCTATCAGAAAGACAATTTACAAGTTATATCACTTATAATTATATGTACCGACGCAAGTAGACACATCTTGTTGAGTTTGGGTCCTGAATAAATATAAATATGACCATACATGCAAGAGGTCATGACTCATGATGATTATCTTGTGGTTGTTGATAGGAGTTTCCATTTTCAATTCCAGTAATATATATATATGCCACTGGCAGTTCTATGTGTTGGGGCAAAACCCCATATAGCAAGGATCGATGATGAAAATACAACAAATAATACACCATAAAAAATAAAAAAGATGAACATAATATAACGTGATTGCTACTTATGTTTTTTTTCTTCTGATAAACTACTTTACTCATGTCTATAAAAACACGTCAGCAAAAGTGTTTATTATGTTAAATAAAACTTATACACGTTTTCTAAACAAACTTAAAAAGATAGCGTATAACCCTACAAAACTTGTGTCCCCACTCAATAGGGAATAATTAATACCAATTTCATAAGAGACCCTTTAACTTGCTGTACTCCTTGATATACCAAATTTAATTTTACCACAAGTATATGAGGTTGTTCTAGGAAAAACATTTGATATCTGTTTGGTAAGAATAAAAGAAATATAGTGCATGAGAATAAAGAGGGAAGAGAGAAATAAAGTAAGGTAACAATAAGTGAAAAATAAGATGAATTTTAGGAGTGTTTAGTTTGAGTGGAAACTGATTATGTTGCCTTAAAAAAACTGATTACGTTTTTTTAAAATCCATTAATATTTTCAAGCAGTTAAACGACCAAGAATAAAACCACCATAAAATGTGCAAAAGACATGTTCTCTTTTGTATATTTAGTGCTCGCACCTTTCATATTCTTAACAAAGTTAACTTGAACCCAAGCCGACGTTTTAGAGTTAAGCAGGAGCTGGGCATGGATTTATTGTCCTAACATAGGTATGGGGTGGCTTCCCCTTTCCATAACTTCGCTTCCATATAATTGTAAATCCAATTAATTGCATTAACAACTATTCCAACCCATCATGCAGTATATTCATCTCAGCTTACAACTGAGATGAATTTCAGATTCCCATCATGCAGTATATATATAAGTTGAGAAAATTATATTTGTTCAAATTAATTTGTGATTCATTCATCTTTCCAACTCCGGTCCTCATGTTGTTTCCCGTCAAGTGTTTTGTTCTTCATGTAAACACACACACACACACACACACATATATATATATATGGAACCGAAGTCATGAACAGATAAATATAAAATCCAACAGTCATCTCAACCTGTGATGACATTAAACAATGTTAATCAGCAGCCTAAAATATCAACTAGCTAGCAAATAACAGCATCAGCATTGAACAATTGAATTTCTAATAAGAAACAATGAAAAGGCTTCCAAAATTGGATTACAAAAGGCTTAAACCTGCCGAGAAAGATGATCATTAATTAGTACTAATTACTAAACCTGCTAGAGATATATATAGACAGAAATATCCCAAGCAACAATTCTAGTAAAATGAACCTGGCCCAGTAAAATTATTTAGTAGTATTAATATAATACAGGCTATATATACATACATATAGCCAAACCAAGTATTAACCCAAATTTGCAGAAAAAGCAAAGATGGATCCGTTAACTGATGATTGATGTCAGTGGTTAGCAGGAAAAGCATTGGCTCCAACAAAGCATGTCCTCTTCACAAAACGACCTTTCATTCTGGGCCTTTTCTCTGCGTTCAACTTCCTTACTTCATATCTTATCTTCTTTGCAAACAAACGAGTCCTTCTCTTCTCTCTATACCTCGACACTCTTGCTCCTCTTCCACGATCTAGGTGTCCCCTTAAGCTTCTTACTTCTCCATCTACACCGCTCAAACCCTGGAAATAACAAATACTCACATGTCAATCATAGATGATAGATACAATTGTGCATGCATGCGCAGCATCCTATCTAGCATTACTCAAAGAGATGAAGACCATGTTTGGTTAATTTTCAGTTGGGAGGCTCCCAAAGTCTATTATAAAAGTAAAATTGAAAAAGACTCTTGTTTAGTTTTAAGTTGGGGTTGGATTTTAATTTTTTTTTATCGGTGAGAATCAAAGTGTCAAAGAATTTATAATAACTCACACATACTGCTCTACCAAATGAGCTAGGAGTTTTGTTTCAATTTTGCCTCAAAACTTCATTTGAAATGAAAGAAATGGAAGGGTTATTTTTGCAAACAACTTAAATTTGCAAATTTTAATTTAAATATATACAAAATCAGTGAAAAAGGAAAGTTAAGTAGTAGTAGTACCGAGGAGAAGTCATAATCAGAGTTGAACTTAGGTGGGTTTAAAGTTGTCCATGGGGAAGAACCTCGGCTAGACCAAGCAGTAATAACCTCATCATAGTTTAGTCTTAAAAATATGTCTCCCTTTATTCCTCCTTGTTCAATAACCCCACCATCACATGGCACCACACACCCCTTCTCTTCCCGTGCATCTGATAGCACAGACTCAATATTATTCCAATGAAAGGCATCATCACTGGTCATGTCAAAAACTGACTCCAGGTAACACGCTATATCACCATCAATTTCTTCTTCGTCCTTAACCTTGGCCATTACACCTTGAACTCCGCCTCCTCCTCCCACATACGCACTTATTTCATCGGTTCTCACATCAAAAGGGTCGAACACGGGAACGCGACACAGCATCTGTTCCTCCGTTTCATCGTTGTCCACAACCACCGGTTCTTGTTCTTCCCCTCCGAGCTCTGGCACGAGGGGAAGAACACTGGTGTTGTTGAAGAGAACTTCGTCTTTAAGACGCTGTTGCAGCGCAAAGTGTTTGTTATTGTTGTGACGCGGGGTTCTTGCCTTGCGTGTGAATCCACTGTGCCATGCGTGCGTAGTGGGTGTGGTTACCTTAGAGGATGCAGTTTGAAGCTGAACCCTTTCGTGTCTGCTTGCTAACTGGTTCGCGGAATGAACCAAAGTGTCGCAGGCATGGCAGAGGAAAGCATCATCAGCTGCACAGAACCACCTTGCCCTTCTGCTTACGCAGCTATCGCAGGCTCGTGCTGCCTTGCCTCCCAAGGCACCTGCGTCTTTCATGTCTCTCATATCTTACAAACCTTTGTTAAGTGTGAAATGCTAGTAACAATGGAATATTGAGGTACTCTCCATTTATTTATTTGCTTAGAATCAGATAGCCAAATGGTTCAATTATTGTTAGTTTGTGTTGAGACTTGCGAGCGGGGTGTGGCATACTACTGTGGGGTCTGTCTTGCTTTCGATTTTTTTTGTTTTTTTGTTTAGGGTATCTTTGTTTCAGAACTGAGAGTGAAAGACTAATCTTTTAACATAGGGTTTGTTAAACAGTCAATTTAAGATATTAATTAAAAAGTTAAAAGATGAAAATATTTATTATAAAAATCATAAAAAAAAATTAAAAACAATCATGAACAACTTAATTTTACTGTGTTCTAATAAAAATCGTTTTCCTTTTAACTTTTTAATTAATACTCACTTATTATCATTTACCTTTAACATATTACATTCTTGCATACATATAAACTGAAGATTGAATCCTTTTAATGAATATTTAAGATAAATAATTATTTATTAACCATACTAGTTAGGAAATACTTTCTCTTACTAAATAGGGTGCTTTTTCTCTCCCTCTCTGCCCAATGCCCATGCACTTTTGGTAATTTCCTAGTGGGGTTTTTTGGGACCTACCATTTGACCTCATCTTTATTGGATGGAGATTTGATGTTCATCTAGTTCTCTGAATCCCCATTGGTTGCCTTTCTGATTATGGGATTTCTCATGGACCCATTTGGTTTTGGGTCTACTTCCCCGCTGGGGTTAGTGTGGGTTGTGTATTAAAATTTGAGTGTGACCCGGCCCTTTTGTTGTGTTGCTTTTATAATTCAATAATTCCTGGTATTACATTAAATTTCCAATTTGTGGTTCCCACCTTGAGGTTGCTTTCACTTCATCAGCTGTTGCCTTCTCTACCCATGTCTTGTCTTTGTCATAGTGCATTTTCAACCATTAGAAGCTGAGTGGTGCCTGAATAATTTATGTATGATTCTGGTTAACAAATTTTCATACTAACTTTCAGTTTTAGAGCTCGTTACTTCTGTTTAAGAAAAATCTAAACCATTGATTTTAGTTTGTCATGTTCTAATCATTTTCTTTTCGTACGTGATATGTAAACAATGGTCTTATGGATAGAAAAGGAAAATTAATGGATATTGCCTACCAATGGGTTCAAATGTAAAGGACAGTTAGTTCAATCATATTGTTAATTTTACGAAGTAGTATCTGTAAAGTTAACTGCTTAACTAGGATTTCCACGCATGAAAGGGCAATTTTGATGTAACAGATAGATTTGAACCCCGAGTGTTGACATTTTAGGAATCAGTCCAAAGAATAGTTCACCATAAAATTTTATTTTTTTTGGGCCAGTAAAGTTTTTTTTTATACCAAAACCATAAATTACAACCAATAAAAGTTAAGTAAAATAGAATGGACTGGTTTTAACATATTGACAAGTCATGGTTCGAATTCCCATTAAGCACATTTAGACATTCACATTCTAGGAGCTACCTATAAGTCTATCTTATCATGTAAATTACCAGGGGAAAGTGTGGGACAAAGGCAAAAACAGAACAAACTATATGCTCTACTATACAATAACGAGTGACATGTGGATAAAAGCCTAAAATACAGTCTGGGAAATCTTAGTACGATGTTAATATCAATCTGATTGCAGTATTTTCAAATCTTCATAATTGATTGGAATCATAGTAGAAAGTCATTTATTGACACCTGTTTTCATTAAACGTCAACATGAATGCAACTGATCGATCAGATATTGTTGCCAGAATAGGAGGAATGGTGCTCTTGCCAAAACATGATGCTGCTAATTGGTCAAAATAGCTATCACTCAGATGATAACGTTTTGCTTATAATTGCTTCTCCCTGTCAGATTTTTTTTTTTTCTCAACGTATTTTATCAATATCAGCATTGTTGGCTTGGAACTTTCTTTTTTTACTTGATTTCCAATACATGACCAGAACTACTACTAAAAAATCTTGTCATCTACACATTTTATAGAAAGGAAACCTAAAAAAGAATGTAGAGTAATTCCTTTAATCAAAATTTGGAATGGAGTATTGTTTAGCATCTGGTAAACAAAGTTATTTATGAAGGTGTTCCAAATTTCCAATAACAATTGTAAGAAATTCATGGATTTAAGAGCAAATTTTCTAAATAACTTTATGCTTCTTACCTCCTAAAGATTAATTTGAATAAGTACAAATTTGCAAAACTTACCTTTAGAATTTTTACCTATGATATATAGCTTCTAACTAGGGACAGTGATAATGACAGCGGACAAATTCCTCCACTTGCAAGAACTTTTGAGGAGTAACAAAACATATATATAATAGAAAAATAAATAACACGGTTTAATTAACAACAAGAAATTTCAATATTTTTACATGCAAACCCTTCTAAATCAAGGGTATAAATTACAGGTCCACAAGACCAATAAACGAAATTCCACTATAATCAAAAGGGCATAAAAATGGTCTCAATTAAGTCATCAAACCATGTAAATAGCAACAAACTGAACAACCAAAGCAACAAAGTTTACAATAGAGAAGAAAAAAAAAACAATGGCTTTGTACAAAAGTTTTGTACTCCAAAAAGCACCTAATTGAAATCTTTCTTTTCTTTGAGGGAAGAAGGGTTCAGGTAGAATTGAATAAAGATATGGGTTATTATCGACTAGATATGCTTATTCAAATCAGAAAATAAATGATAAATTTTAACAAGAATAATTGCAGCACATTGAATAAAAATGGACCAAGCCTTCCACTGGAGGCAAGAGTCCTCAGAGCAGCCTTAGAAACTGGCAGTGGCAAGGAAGGGGATGGCTTTGGAGACATACCAAATGGGTCTTCAGGATATGGTGATGAGGAATGCCAACATGATGGTCCACTATGACACAAACTATCTACAATAGAGAAAAAAAATTTAGAGTAAAAATCAAATTAGAGATCTGAAACTTCTGCATCTCTGGCTATAGAATAATAGAGATAATATTGTTAACTAGTAATTACCCGGGCACTCGAGGTAAGAAGATTTCTTCATACTGCAAAAAAACTTGTGTTAAAAAGCTCCTCAAAGAAAGTTTAACAGAGATATTTTTTCTTTTTGTTTTTTCAAATTTCCATTTCTCTTTGTGGTCCCAGATTCTGTTATTATGAGCATTCAATTTGCTTACCTACTCAGAATTTTGCCTCCCCTATGGCCACGGTAAACACATTGACTCACATTGCAAGCTGTTTGTGAAAGATCCACACATTGATCACCAATAATAAGATTGGATCCTTTGCAACGTAAATTATAGCAGGGGACATCTAGTCCAGAAGGAACACATTGCAACCTGGTTAAATTATGAGAGCAAGCAACCATATTTAGACTTAAATTTTGTAATTAAAAGTCAAATTTGAATTTTCATGAAGATGTAACTATGTCAGTATCTTACGTGATATCCGTTGGTTCACAAGTGCATTTGATGCAGTTGGTGGCTGTTAATGTATATGAGCCATTTGGAACTATCATACTCTCATCATACCAATCCAAGGTTGCTGATGAACATGCTGCAAAGGACGGTACAATTCTACAGAATATTATGTGAATGCAGTAATTAATTATGTATCTGACCAATCATTTTATCTTATGAAAATAATAATATTAGCAGGGAAAGCCCTATATATGGACCTTTATTGAAAAAGAAGCTAACATAAATTAAAGAGAGATAACAAATTAATACACTTTACGGAGTTTCGCTTATTTTCTTTGTATTATTAGTAGTGTTATTTATGTATTACACGATTTATTATCCATATTTACTGCTTGGATCGATAAAAAAAGTTGAGGCTGTAACATATGAACCAACCCACATCCAAATTTAATAGAGGAGTTAGTCGGCACTAACAATTTTGTTTCAGGGATTTATTTCTTTATTTCTTGTCTCTTTCTCTGTTTCTGAACTCTGAAGTAGTAGCCACTGAAAAGTTTGTACTTACTCGTGTGTGAGAGAGAATAGCTTTATTTTCATCTTCAATTATATAAAAAGTATTATATTTACATAACATTTTTTTAATATATTTTTACATTTTCCTTCTTATTGAAGAGAAAAAATCAAAGTTTTAATTTTTTTAATAAATTTTAACTAATAATTCATCTATCTCAAAATAAGTATAATTTATTAGAAATATTAATGAAAAATTAATATTATATTAAAAAGGTAAATATGACATTTATTTTGAATAAATTTCTTTAAATACAACACTTATTTTGGAATGGAATGAATGATAAAAAATAGAAAAATGCTTGTAATATTTTCTCTAACACTATATTTTTAATACTTTTTATGTGATTGATTGAAATTTGTTCAAAATCACTAATTATGGATCTCGTATTTAAATTAAAAGATAGAATCATTAATAATAAATGAGACCCAATAAAATTAAAATTAATGATTTCAATAAATTTTAATTAAGTAGGTAAAGAATGTGAGAATGTTCCTCAAATTTTTTTTTCTAAAATAGAAAATATAATGTACATGTGTACAAGACGTACTATTAACAACTGGAGTGATATTGATATATACCAACCAACCTGCAATGGGAACAGATAGAATGTCTCCTGGATCTACCGTAGCTTCCCCAAAGCCATTTACAGTTTCCAAGTCCGAAACAGTTGTACCAAACTTGGTTGCTATGCTCCCGAAGCTCTCCCTTCTCTGCACCACATATGACATATAAATAGCACTTCCCCCATTATTCACATTATCGAAACACGTGCATGGCAGTGGAATAACAAGGTTGCCTCCATATGTCAAAGGGTTGGTGGCATTGATGGTGTTCACTATCTTGATTTGTTCAGCACTAACCAATCCACCATAGCCTTCTGATATGGAGGCAAGTGTATCAGCTGCATGAACAGTGTAAATGGTTGACATGGACCTTCGGATGCCATCTACACAAGAACATGAAATTGGTATTTTTACTTGTGATTTGGCACTAAGGATTTGGTGTGCACTTGATGGTGTTATGGGGAAGAGAGAGTTTGAGGCCAAGATATCAGAAAAGTTTACATTGAAGCGAGTGGCGATTTCGGAGAGCTTGGAGTCCCATGGCAAGAGATAAGAGAGAAGAGAGGGGCACGAGTCTGAGGAATTGCATGGTTCAATGGTGGACTTTGTTTGAACTAGACATAATACTAGAGCACTGAAAAATAGGAAGCACAAGATCTGAGGACTAAGAAACTGCATATAGTTTCTCATTTTGGAACCTAACTCTTTTTCTGGTTTGGATTGATTAATGCACAAGCTAGCCAGGAAAGAAGAAATATAATTTTATATTTCCATGCTATATCAAGTCTCAATTAATTGAATCCAAAACTGTTAGGTGAGTGCATGTTGCACGTGACCATTAATATATATACATAAATTCAAGTTAAATGCTTTTTTATTTTTATATTTTACACTCTTATCTTTTTATTTAACAATATATACATTTATAATAATCATCTTAAAAATTATATTTAATATATTATTTAATTGATTAATGGTGTAAAAAAAATTATGCACTAATAGTTCTTGAAATTAAACTTATTTATATGTAAAAATTACTTTATATATAATGTTTTTATCAATCCATGTTGATAAATTCTAGATATATCAAAACCTACAAAACCTACATGTTTGTTTGTGCAGATAAGTCATTCCACTATCCAATTGAACACCAACACGTGTCAAAACACTAATCCTATCTCTCTCTGGAATGGACGATTTAGCCCCAAATTCGTCTCCTCACTCCCTACGAACCCCTCCCTCTGGTGCGAAGGTCTAGACGAGGGAGCCCATGGCTGTAGCAAAGCGCAACGACGGCGTTGAGGGTTCAAACGTTGAAGGAGATGTGGTTTTTGTGATAGGTTCCAATTCCGAGCTTTTCAACCAGATCTGGTTTTTGTGATGGTTTGAATGAAAGGCAGTGGATTTTCTAACAAGGGTGTTCGTGGTGGGTTTCGTGATGAGAGCTGGTTTGCGATTGGGGTGGTTCAAAGGGTTCGTGGTGGGTTTGACCATAGTTCGCATTGGTTTTGCGATTATATAATGTTTAACTTTGTGTTCAGCATTTTAAAACATTGTTCCTGTGGAAAAGGATGAATTTGTTTCATTACTAGATTTCACCTTCTTAGGACTATCCATTGGAGCAATTTGTTAGATTTCAAAAGTTCCTAGTTCCTACTATCAATATTTTGTATCAGGATCAACTATGTCACAAGTTGGAGCCTGGGTTCATCTTTGGAATCTCTGTTGGATTTGTCAAATTCTTTAAGTAATATCAAGTGTTGAACCATGTACAGTCTCAACAAGTGTAGGTAGGATTCACAAGCTTGATGTATAATGATTCACAAGCATCATGCAACAATTGTTAATGAACTACCTTTTTTTCCAATAGGGGTGGGCATTGGCCCTTTCAAGCCAATTGTAAGAATCCCAAATCATAAATTCGTGAACAATCCCAGGCTCACTTGCTTAGGGGTTTGCGTGTTGTTGAGCGGAGAAAGGATCAAAACACATTTCAGCTGGGGTGTGGTGTAGAGTGGGATTTGTTTTAGAGGAATTTTTACGTGGGTTATATTTTTAACCGATCTGAAACGTTGAAAAGCTCATCTCTTCCTACATAACCATACACGTAGGTTCTGGTTATCCGAGCCGTGAGCAAAAATTGGAAATATTTCCCTTTCACGAAAAATAAATTAAAATTTTTGTAATAATCAATTTCGAACATTTTTATATTTTTTAAAATAAAAAACATATTTTAGTATAAAATAAATAACTCCTATTTTACTTATATATCCCAACCCTTCTCCTTTTTTTTTTCCCAAATTATTCTCTCCTCTTGCTCCTTCAAGTATAATATTTTTTCATTTCTTTTTCTTCTGGAATGAAATTAGTAAATTATTACCTCTGATCTTGTATACATGTGATGTTTAAGAAAACACTCAATTTAAAAAAAAAATAAAAACAAGTTTATAATCTTTAAAAAAATGAAAAATATAAAATAAACCACAACTTTAGTCCTATAAATAGTGATGTCACGTTAGTGCTTACGAAAATTTCTGATAAGACCATGAAAGTACAATTCGTCAACACATTGGTTCAAAATTAAAAAAGATGGATTACTTAAAAAATAATGTTAACATATTTTATAACCAAAATGACAATATATCATTAAATTTAAGAATTTAGATTAAATAACTGAACATTTTATAAACTTATTTAAAATTTTCTTAATTTTGAAAACTTAATTATTATACTTTCAGGATAAAAAGTTGTTAAGAAAAAATTAAAATAATTTAAAATAAATTTAATTGTGTTTTTAGTCTCTTAAAATTATGAGACTATATTGTAGTCTTAATAAAAAAATTATTTTTTTAACCTATCTACTAGAATTTGAGTAATTAAAAAAAAATTGTATGCAAGAGGGAGAGTATGCGTAGCCAGAACTCCTCGACCTACTTCCATCACTGCTAACTGCTAAGACTAATTTAAATTAATTACAATTCAAGAAACCTGCTCTTAACTTGTAAGCTTTTTGGTTTCACATTCCAACTCTAATTAACACTTTTAACTTTTTCATTTTAAACGTGCGATTCTTTTATTCACAACCTATATTTGCCTGGACACGGACACACAAGTTATTGCCACAAACTCTTTCATAATTTTATATTATTATTAAAAATTAATTAACACAACTCACATTTAGTAGAGAGAACCAGTTGCCAACATACAGAATTACCATCCTCATTAAGCACTTACGAAATTGAAAGCGTAACATTTAGTTTGTGTCATCAATCAAAACATGCATATCTTTACAGAACACATTCGGTCAGGTCGGGTGGCCCTGCTTTATTTGGGCCTGTGTGAGGAGGTTCTATGTCTTGATCAGCATTTTGGGCCATCATCATCAACTCAATTCAGAACATAAAATTTGCTAACCCAATGCTTCTATGGTAAGAAACTTATGCTTTTTCTATCGTCATGCGACCAGGCGACACATTGCTGGTTATTAATTTGAGTAATAAATAGTAAATTGTACGAAAAGAGGACAATAATTTACATGCAAATTTATCCAATTACAAATAAACGGTTTTTTTTTAGTTAATTTATGGAGTACTTGAAGTATGAGTTTTTGCGGGTAAAAGATGGTAAGACACAATGCATCTACTTGGTCAAGAGATACCTAAGAAAGATATTTTTAGATACTTGGGATCAATGTTACAAAAAAGTGGTGAGATTGACGAGGATGTAAATCATAAAATTAGAGCAAGGTGGATGAAATGACGGGGTGCATCAAGACTTTTGTGTGACCTCAAAATTTCCCTTAAGCTAAAAGTAAATTTCTATAGAACAACTGTAAAACCGACAAATTCTATATGAAGTGGAATGCTGACCAGCACATAGGCAACTTGAGCATAAAATAGGAATAACATAAATGAGGATGTTAAGGTGGATATGTAGATATATAAAGATGGATAAGATAAAAAAATGAGGATATTCGACGAAAGTTATCAGTTGTACCGATATGTGAAAAAAATGAGAAAGCATAAATTGAGATGGTTTGAACACGTTATGAGACGGCCACTGAATGCTCATGTAAGAACAAGAGTTTGTTACCAAGAACTCGACAAAAAAAAAGAGATAGAGGTCGACCGAAACTTATCTAGAGAAAAGTAGTTAAACAAGACATAATGGAGTAAAATATAAATTGGCTGGTAGATGATATATCTTATGACGGAGTGGAAAAAAACTATAAGCTTGGTAAAGAGTCAAACCCAATAGTAGTTTTATATTCCAATCGTTCCCTTGTTTTAGTCTTTTTCCTTTTTTTTTCTCCCTTCTTCCTTTCATCTCTATTTTATTTTAACTTATATTTTTTTTCTCTTTTTTATCTTATTTCCACTTTTTTCTCCTCTCTTTTTCTCTTTTCTTTGTCTCAATTTCAATTTATTATTGGGTTCATCTACCACTGACTCCAATTAACTTGAATTAAAGGTGTTGTTGATGATGATGAAATCCGTCAAATTGTTGGATAATTATTGTATGCATTAAACAAAGTTGAATTTGTATATAATTAATTGTAAAATAAAATGTGTAGCTTTTTATGAAAAGCGTGTAGAGTATTTGTGATAGAATCTGTTTTGGTGCTGGTCTCATGTCGTAGCATGTGCTTTGTTATTTTTACAACCATTCTACTACATTCACACTCTATTTTAATTTTTCACAAAAATACTTTTGACAGAAACTCATTTCTATTATGTATCATGAAAAATCTTTTCAAAGTACATAACAATAATATTTTTCCGTTGCCTTATTAGAAGGTGTAAGTTCACACAATACATAATTCCTTTCATGGATATTTTTGTTAAACACATTTTTTTTTTTTAAAGTTGGAGTGTAAACTTGACCAAAACGGGGGTAGCCAGAAATAACAATGTCGTTGTAGCATTAGGTTTTGCATTTTATGCATCTTTTTTTTTTTTTTTCATTTAGGCGGGCTGAGCCCACAAGTTAAACTTTAACATATGTTACATGTTGACGATGCAAGAATTATTCAAATTAAAATTGTAAATTGTAGATGAAAGTTAAATATATATATATATATATATATATATATTAACCTGCTCGATTAATTGTGTTTAGTTAAATTATAGTAAAGTTAATTGAAAAATAAGAAAATTATAGTAATTTATATTTTGTAGAAAAATAGTTATATATAATTACAAGTTCACATTTTTTAATGATATTTGAAATTATTAATTTTTATTTATGAAATATTTTATTTAAAAATAGATTAAAATATTAAATCTAATAATTGAAAATATGGTATGATACTACAGAACAAAGATTATTAAAATGTATACTAATATAGAAATAGGATATAAATGAGGAACTTTTTTAAATATTTTCAATAAAATGGAATTAATAGATAATTTTTCCAAAAAAAATCATTTTGGATAAAAATGTCATTAATATTAGCTTATGTTAAAATTATTTTTAACTACTTAGCTTCGGATACTGACATCTACTGTTTTTTTTAATTTTATAATATAATTATAAATATTTAAGAAATATATATAGATAAATATACAATTAAAAAATACTCAAATGTTATCTTGAACTATAAAATATATAAATATTTTTCAAATTAAAATAATATATTAAAGTTTTATTAAATTAAAAGTAAATACATAATTCTTTTTATCAATTTTTTTTTAGTTAAAATATATAAAATAATCAAATAATTTGTAATTTGACTTAAGTAGTCCAATCTTTCCAAAAAAAAAAATAGTCAAAATATGCTTTAAATTTATGGAAAGAAATTAAAAATAATAATATTTTATACATTTCAATAAGATTTTTTTTTCTTTTTAATCTTTTAATTAATATCCGACTGATTAGATTTACCTTAATTTTTTATTACTTGGCTGGAAGACTCGGTCACTTAGCCATTGTGGGAGACGGAATCACGAAGAACAGGTAACTGGTGATGAGTGTGGGAGGTGTCATTGTCACCAAAGACGCCTAGACTTAGAAAACATATATTTTTGCTAAATGATTTTAAATCAATATAATTAGTCGTCCATAGATTAGAGTAAAACTAGAAAGTAGAAATGATCACGCAACCATGCAAGCACAACATTTAATTGGCTTTTTAGTTAGGATCGTAACAATGTACTTAGTCTCTACTAGATTATACCGCTAAATAACCATGGGTTCCGGTGGCTAATATGCTTTTTGTGCCAATTAATTAATTATCATTAACCTATGTTGTAATAGAGAATTTCATGATATCCCGTTCAATTTTTGTTTTGTCTATACTATATTCATTATTCATTTAAATATATAAAGTTAAATATGCTAATTATAAGCGTATATATTATCCTGTACAAAAACAAAAATATCCGGTACAAAAGTAAATAAAAAGATGCATGAATTACCATGTCTAGGATATATGAACTCGATTTCATTTTGTGGATTTAAATGCTAATCAGCCATATGGCCCATATCTGAACTGCTAAATCAGTCATATTTGATCTAATGACTGAGTTGGGGCTATATCTGATTGATATACGGCAAAATATACAGATCTAATTATTGTGCATAATAAAGTCATTTAAAAAAAACCTAAATTATAATAAAAAGTTGTTTTAAAAAATATTTTAGAATAAATTATACTGAATAAATATATAATTTTGGTCAACGTATACATAAATTATCAAAACAATTTTTTTTAACTATTGTAATTATAATATTGAACTTCCCAATGGAATATCAAGATATTTTTAAAAAATTTAATCTTTTTAATCGATTATGAAATTAATATTTGGTATGTTATCACATCTAAAATTTATCATCCATTTTTAATAATATCTTTGACTGAACCTAGATGTTATCCCAAACATTCAGTTAACTAAATTATATATATTAGATAATGAATTATGTGTCAACTAAAAAAATCATTTTTAATAAATTATTCAAACAATCATAAAAATTTAATTATTGAGTGATATTGATCATAATTTATTATAAACTAAAATGTTATATCTCATTTTAATCTTATAAAAAAATTACTTTTCTTTGACATTTCTAGTGTGTTTTTTAGTCTTTAATATTAACTATGGTTTTTTCTTAGACAATCATATTAACTATAGTTAATTTATTACTAACATAGCTAACAGAAAAAATTAAGGCGACAAAGAATATTTTAAATCAAGACAATTAAATATTTTTAGGCACATAATTTGATTAAATAATGTATT
>PYAF01003877.1:5392818-5405830 GCA_007407185.1 Glycine tomentella
AATTATTTTATATATTTTTGACCAATTATTATTTTATACAATCAATATACATAGGTTATTTGTTTATTTAATATATTGTGAAAAGAAAATAAAGAAAGGTACTCTCTCTGTTCTCTAGTACTTCGTATAAAAAAATAAATAAATTTTATATTTGTTAAGAAAATTAATTAATTTTATTATTATATAATTTTTAATTAAAAATAATTTTAAATTATCATTTATTAAAATTTGATATTAAACCTAATTTTCTTATTAAACAAAGAATATTTTAAATATAATCTCATTAGATAAAATAAAATAATCAAAATTCAATTATAAAAATAATTAAAAATTGTTATTTTTTCTTATAAAAGAGAACAAAGATGGTAAACATTATGAATACATTGTTTTATATTTGTTACTGTAGACTGATTCTTGGTAATTGCATGGAAGAAACCATTTACACTATCTATATTACTTTATTGACTAAAGTATTAACACTTGGTAGAAGAATTTAAAATAATTGCGTAAAAAATATTGTTCTGTTTTTATTCTTCAGCTGCTTTTTTTATTTTATATTTATCATAGATAAACTACATATTATTATTTTCGTGAAATGTATCTGGATCCGGTTTCAGGTTTAGAAGAAGATGAACAATTCCAAGAAAAAGAGTTTAGAAAATATTAGTCAAAGCAAACAAAATCAAAAGGGATAAAACGCCAACATGACGAGACTCAACAGGAACACCAGACAATTGGCGGCAACAAAATCCACAGCAACAATGTATGTTTGAAGGCTTAGAAACTTCTTTTCTTGCTCTGTTGAAAAATCAACAAGAAAATGTCAAAAATAAAAAAAGAATCCTCGGTCTAATTTTTCTAAAAATAATAAATTATAAAAGCTAAAACCCAGCCAGAATCTAACAACAGCGCTCCTCCAAAAGTAAAAATAAAAAAATAAACTAATGATTCTCCCCATGTCGGTGGGCCCGCACCCACGGATTTCACACTGCATTCAAATATAGTTAAACGGCCATAAATGAAACAAAAAAATATCCTCCCCTTGGCCCCGCAATAAACCTTTCTTTTTTAATTGTATTTATTTATGCAAATAGATGGGGGAAAAATAAATGAAAAAAGGAAAAATAGAGTAGAATGCGGCTTTTTCTGCTATCTGTCTCTCTCTCCACCATTATATATACCCTCCACCTTTATTTCTCCCTCCACCCTTTATTTCTCATTTTCTCTCTCTACACTCCTCTCAGCACAACACAAAACCCTTTCTCTTTCTCATTAAATCAAATGGAGGAATTCAAATTCAGCCACACCGACAAGAGGAAGCGAGTTCGCGACGAGTTGGACTCGGACCTCGACTCGCCCGACTCGTTAAAGCATTCCCGAGCCGGTTCTAACTCGCCCGAGTCTCGCCTAGTTGACTCGGGCGAGTTTGAACTCGCACGGCTCGACCCGGTTCTTCTCAACATGCTGAATGATGCGGAGAATGTGGCGGAGCGTGAACCCACCGTGCTTGACTCTGTTATTAAGAGTTTCGAAGAAGAAATACTTTCTCCGGTTCCGAACCCGAACCTAGCATCCGAGGCAGATGTATTTAAGCCGAACCTAGGGTACTTATTGGAAGCATCCGACGACGAGCTAGGGTTGCCGCCGACGGTGGCACCAAGCGAGGATGTGTTGAAACCCGAAACAGTTGATTCGGGTCGGGTTGGACCAGAAGGAATGGATCTGACTGGGTTTTTGGGGTTTGAAGATGATATTCGTAGCTACGAAGGTTTTGGGTTTGTGGGGTATGATGTGGGAGATAACGATGGTGGTTATGTGACAATAGATGGGTTGTTTGACTATGCGGAACCCGGTGCCGATGTTTTGTGGCGGTCGGAATCGTTGCAGGCTATGTAGTTGGTTGGGAAGATTAATTAATTAATTAATTAACGTTTTGGCTAATGAAGGTGTATAAAGAGATGTCTAGGGATTAGGCGCCACAGATAACGTAGGTGGGTTAGATGTGAAAGTTATTCCAAGATTCTGAAAATTTGTTGTTTTGGTTCTATTCGACTGAAACAAACAAATAGGGCTTGACTCAAAACTTGTTCTTTAACCTTTTAAGCAAAAATGTTGTTTAAATGTGAATCTAGAAATCGTTGAAATTAAAATCCTTGTTGAAACTGGAGGATGATCTATTTTAACCCATATTTTCAATCTTGCTTATGTTTTTCTCTTTCGTTTTTTTCGTTCGGTTGGATTGGAATGATTACATCCGTGTCAGTTTCTTCCATAAATTTGTTGAAATACTAGTATGTTTTCAGCCAAACGCAGTAAAATGCAAACGAACGGTGAGAAAAACGAGGTAGTACCGTGAAATTGTTATTTATTTATATATTTGGACAATTTTTTATGGATTTAAGAAACAGAGTAAATAGAGAGGAAGTAGAGTGTTCATAAAACTGATTTTGTAAAATTAATTTTAGTTCAAATTGATTATAAATTCTATTTACGTTTAAAATTAAGTTAAAAATAAAGTTCAGTACAAAATTTTGAATTTAATTTAGAAATTATTCAAATTGTTTCAATTCATAATTAATTTAAGATTAGAATCAATTCAAAAAAAATTTTCTAACGTAAAATCAAATCACCTATGAAAGTGCATTCAAATTAATTTTAAATTTAGAAACAATTTTTTCAATTTAAAATGAAATACACACAGAATATGTACTATGAATAAAATTGATCTATGTACGCAATTTGTAAATTTTCACATCTAAAAAGTATTGTCAGTCTCTGTCCTAAATAAAACCAACAGGTGAACAGGAAATTGAATTAATTTTATGGTAATGTTCCGCTTTGAGTTAGGCAATCCGTAAACCTCATTTACCAAATTAAGTTAACAGATTATGAGGTGATCTTTATACAAAAAAATGGTATATTTACCAATAAAAGTTTCACATAAATCAGTTTATTTTTTATTAATTATATATATTTTGCCGTGTGACTTTCAACAAGTTTTCACTAAATCATATTTTTATTAACTTTTTATATATATAGATGAACTCATTATTTTAAAGGTTGAAGTGTATAACAATTTGGTCATATATTTAAAACTTTTTTAAACGTGTCTTTATATATGAAAACATTATCTATTTGATGTCATTTATTATTATGACGTCATTTATTCATTCTTAATTTGACCTCCATGTAACATATTTTTAATTTAGTTCTTATACATCTAGTACATTCTTAATTTTTATAAAAATCAAAATAAAAGAAATGCTAAACATGAGGAATTAATTAAGAATGTACTCCCTGTATAGGAATGAAATTAAGAACATGTAAACAATGTCATAATGTCAAAGATCAAATCGATGGTGTTTATACGTATAAAAATCATTTTTTCTTTTTACATATATAAACCAAATTAAGAATCCACAACACATATAGGAACTAAACTATGTGTTTAACCTATTTTTAAAAAACTGTAAAATATATGAGGCAAAGTTCAAGAAGAGCTGTTGTGTTTTCGAGTTTAATTTGAATGTAGTGAGTGTAAATATTTTTATACTGTTAATCAATAAAAAAATATTACAATCGGTAAGAGGACAGTCTGTGTATACATTATTATTTACTTTGTTTTTCATTGTGTGACACAAATATTGCTAAAGAATGGGCCAGGAGGTCTGTCATTAGTTGGATTGTGTTAATAAACTAAACATCTCCTTGTGACGAAGACAAAAATGAAACAAAACATTTCCTTGCGTACGTCTATGTCGATTTTGTTATTATAAAATCATTTTCATGCTAAGAAAAAAAAAAACTACTGTTGGATGTCTCAATGGGGAATGGACCACAAAAATTAAGACATAAATACTAATGCACGATCAAAGACCCGAGTAATAATGGGAAGATAAAAAAAGAAAGACATATATGGTTTGATTCGAGTTTATTCGACTTAGGATCAAGAAAACCATCAAGTGTAATTGGCGAATATAGTTTTGATGATGGAATATTGATAAAGTACATTGCGATGAAGTTACATTTTTTCCCTTGTGGGCAAGGATTTTCGACACAGCAGAAGCTGTATACTAAAGTGAAGGTCATGAAAATTTGCCTACCCCTAACACGGGCGCCTGTTGAGATTCAAGCTATATCAGAACAAGGATAAACGATGCAGATAAAGACTTTTGAAATTTTTTGAAGACTGGTTCTTACAGCCTTCTCATGCAAATGAACTTCTGAAAACAAAATCTCACTTTCAAGTTTCAATTAGTGAGGCATCTAGAGAATGAGCAAAAAGACTCAGTAAAATTTTGATTTTATTTCGTCAACGTCTTCTAAAATTCTATGATTTCATCAGCTAGAACTTACTAGAGAAAAGGAAAATCCTACACAGAAAAAATTACATATAGGTGATTGTGGAAAAACTTGGCATCTATATCAGCACAATATCTATATCTATCTATCTATATATATATATATATATATATATAATATGTTAACTCTATTACTAGTTGTTGTCTGCTCTTTAGAATGTCTTCTTTACTAAATGAGAAAGATATAAACGAAGCAAAAAACAAAATGAAAATGCCTCTAACCACCAAAAGCAAAAACAAAAGACAAAGGCAAAAACTGTTGAACAGTGGAAGGCATTTCAGTCAGCATCCAAGTCTGCTAAATCATAATCCAAGCTCAGCTCACTCCACTATTTTCCAAGAGAGTTATTAAGCGAATCAGTGTAAATGAGTAAAGTAAGAAACAATACTGGAATACAAGTAATAATTTGAGAGAGAGGACAAAGAAATTCAGGGCATGAAAATGTGTAGGAATTGTAATCAGTAACCAAACGAGTACTGGAACACGGACATTCACATTGTTAAAAATTAAATCTAGGATGAACTTATAAAAGCAATGAATATCAACCAAATTCAAGCATTCAAACAACTCACATGCTTAATAATAATATATTTTTAATAAAAACATTATTATTAATATGATATATAATATTATAATTTTTTAATAAAATTATAAAATTATCTCAGTGGTTTGACGGTTTAAATTCTTCTAATGTTTGAAAAGATTAATTTCTATACGCGAGGAATATGAAAAAAATGGCTTAAAACTTAATAGACTACACAATAACAGGAATAGTTTAATATTTATTCTAAAAAAAATGAATAATTTTATAATAGCTACTTTATAATTATTCCTATACGCATACACTGTTACTATGTAGTTTTTTTTTCTCCTTTTTTTTCTGTATAATAAATGATAAATTAATTCTTTAAATAAATAAAATAATATTAAGTTGGCATTTTGTTTTTCATCTTAACTCTTTAGTAAAAATAATGGGACAATATTTAAAGTTTCTAAAAAACTTGTTTAGTGACATAATCATTAAATATGAATTGGAGTTTAATGTTTATTTTATTTCTGGGTACATTGATGCATATCAACAATTTTTATTTTTTGTTTTTACCTTCTCTCGCTTTCTTTTCTTTGTTTACCCAATGAATTCCCGAACTGGAAGAAAAGCATGCATTTTCATTTTTCAGCGCCTGAGCACCTGGTTTGCATTTGGCTACAAAAACCATAACTAACAAAACAAACTCCCTCATTCCAGAAATCCAGGTTACAAGTCTAACAAATCCACATTCAAATTCACCAATCGGAGCCAGATCTCGGAGCACCACCCCTTCTCTCTCGGGTTTCGGAGAGGGGAAAGGGGAAGAAATCAGAAAAAAAAAACTCTTGGATTCGCCATCGCCAGAAGAAATGTCTCGAATCTTCGAGTACTTCGTGGTGTGCGGGATCGGACCCGAGATTCGAACCATGGACGGAAACAAAGGATACCATGGCACTGGTTGCATGTACCTTCCTTCTCTTCTCGACCAGTATCCTCCCCCCAATCACACTCTCTACCCTCCTCCGCCGCCTCAGCTTTCCACAGTAAGCAACAAAGATCTCTTCCTTCTCTTTCCAATGTGTTATTATTGTTGCGTTGCTGAATTGATCTGATGCTTGTCCTTGTTGCTTTCAGTGTGTTCTACCCGCCGGCGTTGAATTCTATTCCTCAGGATTTGATTCCAATGATCCTGCCTCGTTTCCGCGGAGCTATCCGATTGTTTTGACCGGTATGCTTGCGTTGCGTACGACCGTTATTATCTCTTCGGTTGTTGTTTTCATTTTTGTGGAAGTGTATTAGAAGTTAGACATTGTTTATTGAAGCTTATTGTTGAGATAGTTAGCTAAATTACTTGGTGAATCATAAATACGTGATTTGAGGTTGCGCATATACTGTACTGTTCTAATACTCCGGACAGAGATATTAGTTAAGATGCTCTGTTAATTAGGGAGATGTCACAATGTATGTGTGCAGCAGTAAATGATGATGAAATGATAGTCCCTTGTTAATGCTGGAAATTTTATGGGAGATGATAGTAGTAAAGTACAGCTAGGGAGAGGGTGAGGAAATTCTCAGTGATAGTCTCTTGGAGCTACTGCTTCTTTGGGATAAAATGGTCTTCTTATTTCTCTTTTATGTAGAGCCTGATAGTTCATGATCGAGCTGTGGGATGGCAACCACCTCCTGTAGGATGGGTCAACTATAATGTGGATGGGACGGTTAGAAATGGAGGACAAAGTTCAGGGTGTGGTGGGGTGCTATAAGAGACTCTGCAGTAAGGCTGGAAATGAGCCAACATCAGTTCAGCTCGACTGGACTCATTAAGAATTAGCTCAAATCGAAGTTTGACTCGAGTTCGATATGAACTTGTATTTTCAGCTCGAACTCGACTCGATTCAAGCTCACAAATAGCTCGGTTCTTCTCATCAGCTCGACTTGATTTAAAATTATAATTAGTTTGCATATCTCTATCTATTTATTTTATTTTTTTTATGCATAAATAAAATTAATATGAAATAAATTTTATATGTATATATTATAAACACATATAATAAAATTTACACACTGAACACTTGTTCCAAATGAAAGCAGCCACCTTATAATGTAGCAATAAACTGCCCTCTAGTTTTGACCTCTTGCTACACACATAGCACAAATATCTTGAAAAAGAGCAATGCTGGGCCGTCAAATCTGCAAAATATTGTAACATTTCACATTTACACTTCACTTTTTCTGTTGTTTCTTTCACAATCTCAACTTATTTTTCAACATATTTTTTTAACTAATAAGTTGATATTTCAATTACTTTGTATATTTTGGTTGCTTGCATCATTTTTACCACTCTGTATGGGTGTTATTTTCCGATACCATATTAACTTAAAAATTTGATACAGAGGGTGATGGATCAAAAATTTATGTCAGCTGCATTTCTTTCCGGGATCCAGTTTGTGAGGATATTGCAGAGGCTTACCGGATTCAGGCAAATTCATATGCTGACAAATGCATATGTCTGGTTTCACGCTTGCCAAGTTTCCGTGTACTAAAAAGTGCTCTAGAGGAAATATTTGCTCTGTGTTTTTCCCCAAATGGAAGTAGGTGAGTGTGCCATACATAGTGGCTAAAACTTCAGCTGCTTTCTTAAGGATCAAGCTGTTGACATTGTAATTGCCTCTGTATGTTCTATACAGTAGATTATAAAGTATTGTTATTTTCACCTTTTTAAAAAATCAACATCTAACTCAGTTTAATCATTTTCTCCCTTTAAAAAGCAACATGTAACTGTGAGTTTTGTTATAGTTGGGCTTCATGGATGTGACTAAAAGTTTTTCTTTAGATTAAATGTGAAAATGCATTGCATTGTGTTTCTATTGCTTTTAATGTTCCTAACTCTACAATAATTTCAGCAAGCCTCTATGGGATGTTATAGCACATATGGTGTCCAGTGTGCCTTTGCCAACTCCTGGAAAGGAGCGAGTTCTGTTTTCTATTGAGAGTTGTCTGCTTTCTGTAGAGGCTCCACCTATTGATTGGCTTCCCCATGCTGATGTACAGTCTCCTAGATCTTTTTTCCTGAGTTTATTAGTTGCTTGCTTCTGCTTCATTATCTGAGAACTGTCCTAAAATTTGTGGAACAGATATCATTTCAGCCTCTGGTGCAGTGCTTGGATGTTGACAACTTATTGAGCCTTTTTACAGCAGTGTTGCTTGAGAGAAGAATTTTGCTTCGAGCTAACAAGTATTTTTCTTCTTAAGACTATTGAAGTAATTTCCTGTTACTTTTTTATTTAACATTGACCTCTCCAGTGGCAATGATCCAGTTCCTTGACTTCCATCTACACCACCATAAATTTCATGTTGATAGCAGTTGATACTGTGAAGCTAATAGCAAATTTTACCATATATTTTTACAAGTTTTTACCTGTGTCTGCCCTATCCTTCATAATGATAATACAGTTTAAGTTTGGAATTCATTTGGACTCCACTGTATATCAGTTCTTTGGAACAGTGTCAGAAAGGATATGTTGATCCATTTTGTTATTTACATCTTGGAGTACTTTATCAATTTTTCTAGAATGACTTATTTTAGGGAAAACTAGTATTAAGGACCAATTACCAAAGTTAGTCATGTTGTGTAGTAAATATTACAGGTTGATGTTGATCATAATTCTCCCTCAATCTTATCTTACTTGTCTAGTAATTTGTCATTTAGACTGTGTTAACTCAGTTTGTAAAATGATTGTTTAGTCTGTATTTTATTTTGGCAGGTATTCACTTCTAACTCTTGCATCAGAAGCCATTTGTCACTTAATCTACCCATTCCGATGGCAGGTGAGATTTGAAAATCCTTTTTAGACTTGGCATTAGTTTTTTCTACATTTATGTACTCCATTTCTTTTTTACTTAAATATTACCCAGGATAGTGGTGGTTATATTTGGGGTAAAGGGGGTGATAGCACCTCCAAACAACATTTTTTCATTAATATCTATATGTAATTGGTTAAGCACCCCCCGTCCCGTATAATAGCATCACCACTTGAAATTTCTGGTTCTGCCTGTGTGAAAATCATATTTAATAACTTCTCTTGCTGATTTCTAGAATATCGACACCTTTTGTTGACTCACTTCTAATCCCTTTTTCTTGGGTCTTTTCTTTTTGTTTTGCTTTCCTCAAGCATGTATACATTCCGTTGCTGTTTTTCAGCGGAGTAGATTATATTGATGCTCCTACACCATATATGATGGGACTCTATTCGGGTGTTGATACTTCTGCTCTGGCAATTGATGGGGTAAGTCATTATTGCTCTTGTTCCTTGTCACCACCACCACAACCTATTTTACAGAAAGTCCAGTTTGTGGCCAAGTTCACCTTATAGTTTTGAATTTCATTTAGTTTTTGACTAGTAGTTAGCGGTAATCTTTTGATTCTTCATTTGATCAAAGGTGTACTGCTTTAGCTAATAGGTTGCTAATTCCTGGACCCTGGTCTTTAGTGTTGCTACTTTATGACACTTCTTATTTATTGCTCTAGAGTTTAGTTTTATTTTTTTTTAACTGGGTAGAGTTGGGTACAAATTTTTTATTTCCAACAAATTTAAGACAATAATAGGGTGTTAGAATGAGTATGTTGCTAACTTTTCTCATAAGTTATGATATTATAAGAAATTATCATTGTTTAATATCGATACCCTTTCCTAAACCTCATTTTACCCATGTAATCCTATTCCACCTATGTCCTTTGGAGACCAAGGAGTAACAGATTAAAAAAAGACACTGCATCCAATCCACGCTACTTTAAAACTAGTATTGACGATCCTTACCCCCCCGTAAATGATAGTAAAACTAAGTTATCTCCCATGTAACTTGCCTAGGCCATTGTAAAATCTTCCAAAACCAAAAATTCATGCAATGAGAACACATACATGATTAATGTTTTTGGCTTTTTGCATTTGAGCGTGAACTCCTTATTTCCATGGACATGGAAGGTGTAATGGATATCGTAGAAGAAAATCTCTTTTTGGATGCATTGTCATTGTCAGCCCATTATAATATTAATAGATCTAATGGTGAGTAACTGTGTATCATTGATGTTCCATTTATCTTAGATTTCACTCTTATATACATCCTTAAAAAGACTGTACAATATAATTACAATTATGGATACCCTTGGCCCCTTCATTCAAGCTGCCATAGTACACCCAAAGTCCCCTACCACTGTTGCATCTAATTGCAAGTGATGCACCACAGCAGGTTGAGACACAGGCATGAATAACAGTTAGCTTAGAGATAGTTCATGGTGGAGGTTTTGTTCATTTTTTTTAGCTAGAGTGAATCGGTTTCCCAGACACTGCCTTTGGTCATATTTTATTTTATTTTCTATTTTTTAAAATCCATCCTCATCATATAATGCCATATAAGACATAAGACACATCATAGTGCCATTCATCATCTTTATTAATTATTTGACGGACAATCGTTGATTGACCCACATTTGCACAATTAAAAAATAGGGGGACCTAATTCAAGAAATGACGATAATAGGAGGACTAAAATTGCACATCCAACACCTTGCTAGAGTGTTGTTTCTCTACCTTATCATAGATAATATAATAATCATGTATGTGAGA
Source organism: Glycine tomentella (assembly GCA_007407185.1). Lineage (NCBI taxonomy): Eukaryota > Viridiplantae > Streptophyta > Magnoliopsida > Fabales > Fabaceae > Glycine > Glycine tomentella. Next base: position 5,403,334 of record PYAF01003877.1, read on the forward strand.
ACTGAAGATTCCAAGAACAATAGCAAATAAACAAATCAATAGAAAGTATAGAACGGTTATGATTATGCTCATGTAAATCCATTTATATACGACCACCACATGAACCCACTACTTCCTGATGGTGTTTTGTTGGATTTCTATCAACCAATTTGACCATGGGCTGCTATGCCACAAACACTGTAAAAAGTATCATCTTGATCTTTCTTGTAATATTTTCTCTTGCTTCTTCATAACATTGGTGAACTATGTTTTATGTCTCCAATTAGCTATCAAAGTAAGGTGTTACTTGGCAGGGCAACTTTTTATTTTTATAACAGCGTTTTGTTTTGTTACTTTAGAGGTTGGCATGTCTTAGAATGTGGTTTGGGCCTAACTCAACAAGGGTTGCCCACCACTTATATATTTTATCTTGACACTATCTTTAGCCGATGTGGGACTTGAGTTTTTCCAATACACCCCCTCACGTCCAATACTTTTGGGCTTGGTGCATGGATAATATGGTGAGTGACCCTTTTGATGGATCTAGTATAGACTTTGATACCATCTTAGAATGTGAGTTTGAGCCTAACTCAACCCCAAAAGCTAGCTCTTAGGATGAGGGTTACCCAACCCTCACCACTTGTATATTCTATCTTGGCACTATCTTTAGTCGATGTGGGACTTGGGTTTTTCCCTATAGCATGCATGTGAAAGATTCTATTTGTTTAAATGAATGTTTAGTTTTGATAAAAAAATGTTGTCTTTTAACCTCTTGTAGGTTGTTGTTGTGGACCTTGAGTATAATCGTATCACTACCTCAGAGGAAATTCCTCCTATTCCTGAGCCAGAATTCAGCCTTTTGCGTGGTGAGATAATGAAGCTATTATATCCCAATGTAATTGGAATTGATGAGATGAACGCTGGAATATACAGTGTATCTGAGCATTATCCTAAACTTAGGGCTAAGCAATGGGGAGAGGAACACGACCTTCAGCTAAGGTGATGCTTGGATGCTAGAGTATTCACTGCTTTCCATGAGTTGCATATTAAAGAACCTTACTATCTATTTGGATTTAGGCTTAATTTCACTTTTGGTTCCTCCACTTTCATCGAAATTTGAATTTGGACCCTTTTTTTTATGCCAAATTTGATCCCCTACTATTTGAGTTGTGCAATTTTGATCCATCCATTAACTTGACATTCAACATTTAAAATAAATGCTGATGTGGCACTCTACTGCACTGCCACATCAATATTTTCTGTTAAATATCTGAATGTCATGTTAACGGAAGGATCAAAATTTAACAATTAAAATAGTGGGGGATCAAATTCCAAAAAAAACAAATGAGGGAACTGAATTCGAATTTTGATGATAGTAGGGGCAAAAAATGCAATTAAGTTTTGGATTTATGATATTTAACTTAGCAAAAGATGCAACTGGACCAATAAATTGATTATTGATTTGTGCTTTCTATTGAATTCTATGTGGCTAATCCTCTAATTGAAATCCATCCTAAAAATAGCCTTCAACAATTATGAGGTGGACCAATAATTTTTTTATTTGCATTACGTTCTTTTGTAGCAAACCAGACATGTTGGTTTCACATAATAGGTGTCTAGTCTGATGTGTCGTATTGTCATTGTGTCTTGTGCAGGATGATATTCCTAAAGTTCTTTGCAACAGTGTTAAGTGGCTATCGCAATTTCCTAGTATGTATTTTCATTTCATGTTTTTAGAGATTTGGTTTTCAATCTTTCATAGCACAACTTTGTTATGAGTTTTCTTTCTTTGACATCAGGAAAATAGTGCTACTCAAGTCTTCAACTCTCAAGCTTTTTTGAAGAAGCGGTCTCGGTCTACTAACCAACCACCAGAGCCCATGGTAAATTTTAGGTCATGTCATGGATTATGTTCTCCAATTAGCAGTGATGGAAAATAGCAATAGCTTAAATGATTCTAATCATGATTAATTTTCTTTACTGATTATAATAGTTAGATTCAGTCTCATAGTGTACTGGGGTTAGCGCTTGCAAACTTGAGCTTGGATGATCTTGATTTTCATTTTCTAAAATTAATTTTGGTAAAGTGAGTTTGAAGTGAGGTGGTCTATGTTTGGAAACTTTAGTCGCAAAATTAAGTTTGTAGTAAAACACTAAAACTTAGTATGAAATTCTAAACCCATTGCAAAGACTACTTTTTCTTTTTTTCACTTTTAGGTAAACATGCTTTTAGGAGTAAAAGCAATTATGGTTTGAAAATATCCAATCATGGTTTTCCCATAATCATGTTACAAGCATCAAACCAATGTTTTGGAAGCATTTGTTAGGCTACCCATACAAGAGGTGTATAAGGCAAGGACTCATGGGAGATTTAAAAGAAAAATAGAATAAGCTTGTAACCTGTACTGACGGTAGTCAGTTACACTTAGTTAGAAGTAACTGCTTATAAATAGCAGTTACCAGTAGAAAGAAATTAGGAAATTGGTATTAGGGAAATTGGTAGGGAGATTAGGCTCAG
>PYAF01003877.1:5405930-5455575 GCA_007407185.1 Glycine tomentella
CCAGCTTTTCACCTTGAGGACAAGGTGGCTCTCTTGGGGGGGAGTATTGTTAGGCTACCCATACAAGAGGTGTATAAGGCAAGGACTCATGGGAGATTTAAAAGAAAAATAGAATAAGCTTGTAACCTGTACTGACGGTAGTCAGTTACACTTAGTTAGAAGTAACTGCTTATAAATAGCAGTTACCAGTAGAAAGAAATTAGGAAATTGGTAGGGAGATTAGGCTCAGTTCCTAGTATTGTAACTGATTCCTAATACAATAAACAGAGAACGTATTCAATTCTCTATCAGCATTCTACCCTTATCCTAACATTCTAATAGATGTAATAATGAAGATTCCACCATGTAGCAATCAAATTCTCTTTTCTTGATTTATGACGGGAATGATAATTTTATTCTCCATATCAGTGTAGAATTTTTCTTCCTTTATACCAATTCCAAATTTGATTTTTACAGATAGCTCAGTTCCTAGATTCTCATGGTTTCTTGGATTATTTGGAAAGAGGAGTAGGTTCTGATGAAAACAACAATAATCTGCTTGATAAGCTACAAGATGCAATTGGAAGGGGTCAAAACCCTATGTCAATTCTTCCTTCATCCTCAGTAGAACCTGAGATTTTAACAGTATCAGATTCTGATATTGGAATATCAGGTAAAATGAATGACTTATAAACAAAATTTCTAGCTAAAAGAATTTGTTGTGAATATAAGCTAAACTGGATATGGTTATTACTTCTCATTTCTTCAGGATCTGGTGCCAAATATACTTATGATAGATTTCCTGCAAATATCAGAACAGAAGAACAAGAAGAAAAGAGGAAACAGATTCTTGCAGCAGTTAGTAATGCTTTTGAGTACTCAGGAAGGCATACTCCTAGGTAATGCAAGCAATTGTGGAAAGGGTAAAAATGTTTTGTTTATCAATATTGCAGTATTGGTGCCAGGAAAATTGTCCTGCACGTCCTTTTCAGTTGTTTCAATAGGTCTTTTTTTAAAGGGAATCTCTCACAATATGCAAAATGTTTGTATGTACATAAGGATTCATATGCAAAAATTCCATAAGTTGTAAAAGCTTTTTAATCAAGTTTATTCTATCAAGCTTTGGTATCTATTACCTAATGTTTCATAAAGGTAAGGAAGCCTAGGATTTATTTGTATGACTTGCTTCAATTTTTATGGGTGTCAGCCAAAACAATTTTGACTTAGGTAAATAGTACCAGTTTGTTGTGCTAAAATTTTTTGGCTCTCTTTTATCATTATTGTTTGATAAAAGAACATCCTTAGCAGAAATTAAAAAAGCTTATATCCTAGAAAAATTCATAAACATATTAGAAATTTGATAAAGCTCTCAATTCGGTCCTCCAAAGTCATAGCCACCACATTAGTCCTTAAAAAATTTGGGCCACCAAAGTTTGTTTTTTGTTTTTTCACCACTTTAGTCCTTGATAAGAACCAGTATAATGACCTTTTTTGAGGGACTAATATGGCGACAGAATAAATTTGAAGGTAACTAAATTTTTGAAAGGCTATTTTGGTGCCCAGATTTTTTGGAAGGACTAATGTGGTGAGTGGTGCATTACTTTGGAGGACCAAATTGAAGGTATTCTCCATAAATTTTATGCACTGCTTTGCTATTTGGGACAGGATTTGTTTTTTGACATGAGCAATACATTTAGCTTTATTCTATCTATTGGATATACTAATTGTCATGTTTGCTTGTACGGTTTGACTTTCTCTTCTTTCTCTGCTTTTTTTTCTAACTATTCCTTTCTGTGTTGAGCAGTAAGGATCCTTTAGCAGATAGTCTTAGTCCAGACGAGAGAGCTGTAAGTTAAAACCACCAGGACATTCCTGCTTCTTGTATGTCAATGAAGTATAGCTATAAATTGTTCCTTAAATTATGGTTTTTTTGGTTTCAGGCTGAAAGGGAGCGCATGGTGCTAGATATTAAGGTTAAGCTGCAGGTAGCTTCTTTGATCCTTTATATACATACCTTTGTCTGTATGTGTATGTGTTCTGATAATGGAACTAAAATAAACGGGTGTGCATGAGGGGAGTAGATGGGGTAGCAGGAATAACAAACCAACCTGACTGACAACTGATAGTTAGAAGATAGGAAAATCTTTTTAAGGATATCGGAAGGGGGCCAGGATCTGCTATCTCTTGACTCTCGCTCACAATGATCAGTGGGTGCTTGTTGAGTAATGCTCCTTATATTGTGCTTCTGTTCTATCCGAACTGTATTTTGGTTTGGTTCTATTGCGTTCTCTTGCAGAAAAGGCAACCTTGTATCTTCTTTTAATTCCATCTACTTTTCTCTTTATACATGGTCTTTCTCATTACCAGGGTTTATGGCTGCGGCTTCTTAAACTGGGAGCGACAGATGATCCTCTCTCATCCTTTGAATATGGAACAATACTCGGTATTTTGTTATGTTACATCTCAATTTTTGCTAATACTTGTGGAGAAAACATTTCGTTTGTAGCCAGACAAATTATTCTGTATTGCAAGTCTGGAGAGCTTGTCAAAAAGTGATTGTGGTTGGTTTTGCAGCTTTGATTGAATCTGATGCAGAGGGGATTGGTGGTAGTGGATTTGTTGAATGTATAAGCGAGCATATACATTCGGTTTGTAGCTCTATTTAGCTCCCACTGATAATTATTTATTTCTTTATTTATAATTTCTTGTTCTGGAATCTGGTACAATGAATCTTATGCTGGATCGTTTTACCAGGGTTGGGACTGCCATCTCACTGAAGAACAGTTTATTGCAGTGAAAGAATTGGTAAAAAGAAATGTTATGCCTTTTTGTATTTATCTTTTTAATCCTTCACATGTGTTACTGAGAGGACACAATGTGAAATTATTAAATCTGTGAATGGCATTTATTGGTGTAGCATCTTGATATGTTGCCAAGCAAACCTGAGGTGAACTTACCAACTTGGGTGGCATGTCTATCTTGATTAACATAAGTGATCTGTTGCATCACTTCCCCTTCCTTGTAGAAAATTTTCCCAACAAACTGTTGTTGTGCCTCCATAGTTCAAGGGATTGTAGTTTTATGATTGGCCTTGAAGACTGGTATTCCAACAGTATCTCAGTTGTCTTACTGTAGAACATAATTGAAATCTATACTCTTTTTTCAGTTACAAATAGGTCCAGCTTTCGAAGTATAAAATATTGACTTAACACATTTTATCACCCATTTTAATAGAAAATTCAATATAACTCCTTTGGTTTCAGTTACAACAATGTTGCCTTTCAAGTTTTCAAATCAATGTAATTAAGTCCAATTATTAACATGCCTATACTTAAGGAAATGATGAGCTAGAATCATTTCACTTATTTGGTGCCAAAATGAGGTGATACTTGGAAAACAGTGACTCCTCTTAGGTCATGAGTTGCCATTCACCTGAGACAATGAATAATTGTGTATATATATTTGTTATGATAACCTTTTCCCTTAATTTCTAATTGAGTAAATTCTTTTTTAGAAAAATATTTCTTAATTTTCTTGTCTCTTTTTGAATTTTTTTTAATTTTCAGCTTAAAACGGCTATTAATCGCGCAACATCACGTAATGACTTGTTGACCATTAGAGATGCTCTTGAAGTTTCTTCTGATATGTATAAGAAAGATAATAATAATGTGCCGGACTACATCCAACGTCATCTTATCTCTTTATCTATTTGGGAGGAACTACGGTATACATTACATGTATTATTTCTTCATGATTTCAGTATCTGGAATTTGTAGAGTTCAACTTAGTTCATGCACTTCCCTTGCAGATTTTGGGAAGGATATTTTGACTATTTAATGGAGCAATCTTCAAACAAGTAAGGATTTTTTTTTTAATTTAATTTTCCTTTGATTTTCTTGCTTCTTTTTACAAGCAGACTCCTCATTCTCTACCCTGTGGTATCTTTTCTGTCCTCATAAATGTTATCTTCTTTTATCCTCATAAATATCTTTTCTGATGGGTTAACTATTAGTATGAGAACTCTTAGAGAGACAAGACTAAGGACTTCCTATAAGGATAGGATTACACCAAGGCTCAGCCTTGAGTCGTTACTTGTTTAATTTAGTTGTGGATGTGCTTCCCTGGGACACACAACAAACCTGTTTAAATTACATGCAGGTACCCATTTAGATATTCGTGGCAGATTTTACCCGCGGATACCATTTTTTTGCCATCCCTAGGTGTCACAAATATAAGAACATTTACAAGAATATACAGTTACATAATTATGAGAATGTTATCTGACCAACTTGCAATATTACACTATAATAATAATTACATATTTCCAACTTGTTTATGGATTTGCATTTTATTACCAGGTCTGCCAACTATGCATCTTTGGTGACAGCTCAGCTTGTTGTGTTGGCATCACACATGGTATTGTTTGGTCTATTCATGTGCTTGAATTTCATTGAAGTCAAGTTGTATCTTTTGTGCTTTTAATACTTTGCCTGCATGAAGGCTGGGCTGGGACTTCCTGATAATGATGCTTGGTACATGATCGAAACAATTGCAGAGAGGAACAGCATTGGATCCAAGCAATTTGTAAGTTAATGCTATTTTGGTCTCTGGAAAAATCCTAGTCATGAAAATTACGAAAAACAATAATTTTGGTCTCTGCAATAAATCATCCAGAGTGCTACATTTTTTATTGTATAGTCAGTGTTAATGGTCAGTGGTCACTATAACTATCATATGAGTTCTCTCTCTTGTGAATGTTCCTTTTTGTTTATATAATATGTAGTTATATATTAGTTTGTATATTTGTCTTGATTCTATGCAATTGAAAATTTGGGCTCATAATGAATTATTGCTGAATCATTCCTTATGTGATTGATTCAGATAAAGATCAGAGGGTTCTTGTCTCATATCCAGCAATTACGTAATGGATACTGGGGAATCACCTCAATGAAAGCACAGTCTGTGTTATTACATGCATTGCCATCCCCGCATTCTAAAGATGCCAAAGATGAGAACCAGCAACCCACTGAGGCAACTGGTGTTGGTAGAAACTGGGTGCAGAGTATGTTCAGCAGAAATACAACAACTAGATCCAGCTCATTTAGTCGTGTTCGTAGATGGACGTCTGATGGAGGAAACTCAGGTACTTGATTCTTGAATGAACTGCCAGTACATTAAGTTTTGATTCTTCAATAAACTGTCAAAATCACTTTTTTCTACTTCTTTATAATTCTAGCTACAAATGACAATGGGACTCCTCGCAAACAAGATCTGTCAAGTGGTGGCCAGAAAAAGCTTCAAACCAATGTTCGGATACTTAGGGGTCATAATGGGGCCATTACTGCTCTCCATTGTGTTACAAAAAGAGAAGTGTGGGATTTGGTCGGCGACCGTGAAGATGCTGGTTTCTTTATTAGTGGAAGCACAGACTGCTCAGTAAGTTTCAATATCTATCATATGGATTAACCTGGTAGTGAGGTTTTTCATTGCCTTCTGGTACCCAGAATGAGGTGATATGCTGTTCATGTGCAAATATGCAGGTTAAGATCTGGGATCCTAGTCTTCGTGGTTCTGAACTCAGGGCAACTTTAAAAGGGCATACTAGGTTCTTTCTCTCACTCATTTAATTTCCTGTATGGTTGTCAGCATCATTGAATAAGTAAAATAATGTGAATCCTTGCTTCTTTTTTTAAATGTAGAACTATCCGTGCCATAAGTTCAGACAGGGGGAAGGTGGTGTCAGGATCTGATGATCAGTCTGTTTTGGTGTGGGATAAGCAAACAACTCAACTTCTAGAAGAGCTTAAAGGCCATGATGGACCGGTATTTTTTACTTTAAAAATATTTGGTTTGTTCTACTATAAACAGTATAGGTGTTGTAAATTCGTTACAAATATACAGAATGGATAATTGAAACTTAATTCAGATAGCCAACCAACCATGTAGGTTAGCTGTGTGCGCACGCTCTCCGGGGAGCGTGTGTTAACTGCATCCCATGATGGCACTGTGAAGATGTGGGATGTAAGAACAGATAGATGTGTTGCAACTGTTGGCCGTTGCTCTAGTGCTGTTCTATGCATGGAATATGATGACAATGTGGGAGTGTTGGCTGCTGCTGGAAGAGACGTGTATGTAAAATAAAAAATCAATTTTTGAGACTGAGTTTTCCTTGTGTGATTTAGATATTTGTCACACATTTTTTATCTAATGTCTAACCTGCTGCTTGCACCACAGGGTTGCTAACATATGGGATATCCGTGCTAGTAGGCAGATGCATAAACTTTCAGGACATACACAATGGATACGGTAAACAAGGAAAAACATGCATTCCTACTCATTTACAAATGTAAACAAATAATACATGATCCTGTACAAAAACAAAATGCAGGTCCATAAGAATGGTTGGTGACACTGTGATTACTGGTAGTGATGATTGGACGGCAAGAATATGGTCTGTTTCCCGAGGAACATGTGATGCTGTCTTAGCATGCCATGCTGGGCCAATATTATGTGTTGAGTATTCTTCTTTAGACAGAGGAATAATTACAGGTGCGTCATCTCTAATTTTTTGCTATGCTGCCATTTGGTATCTTTTATTTTGTTGGTTCTTGGGCTTGCTTGAAGAGAAATTTCCACTGTGCTTTTATATCCAGTGCTTACTAAAATGTTAAATTTCCATCCAGGGTCCACTGATGGCCTGCTACGTTTTTGGGAAAATGATGATGGTATGGCAGTCTCTTTATTGTTGCATATATTTTCATTCTTGACATTTTGCTTCTGTTTGATTTGGGTAAAATACAAACTATAAGGTTGCAATTGGCCAAGCAGGCAAGCACCCATATGTTAAAGAGTTTTCCCTAGTGTAGCTTACCCTACTGTTATTCATTAAACTAAATGTATCATTTCTATAATACTATCCGTTTTATTTCTACTTCACTTATACAGTATCTTAATCTTAGCACTAATTAAAGCAAATCAATTTTATAAGAAATGCATAAGAAGTCTATATGTCATAAGCTAGAATGTTTTAGAGTTGGTGCTATGCCCATGCAATTCTTCTCTGCAAAGTCAGAAGGCATTTGAGATCACCTGGTAACATACTCATTGGCTGTGCAGGAGGTATACGTTGTGCAAAAAATGTAACAATTCACAATGCTGCCATATTATCAATCAATGCTGGTGAGCACTGGTTAGGCATTGGAGCAGCTGATAATTCTTTGTCACTCTTTCACCGGCCCCAAGAAAGACTTGGTGGTTTTTCTGGCACTGGGTCCAAGATGGCTGGTTGGCAGCTTTACAGAACACCACAGAAAACAGTTGCTATGGTATGTAGTTTATTGCCTCTTTTGTTCATATAATTCCAAGTACTATATATGTATATATTGTTGCGTCAGGCCCCCAAAATAGTTATTGTTCAAGATTAAGTTATGTTTCTTTCTGGTGAATTTTTGAGATAATTGTTCTGCTCCGACATTCTTTGCCTCCCATATAAACTTTATTGCCTGGCTCATACACAAATTTCCTTCATGTAACTACTAACTACTATCACAGTATCTTTACTACCGTTCCTGTTATTTTTCGGGGTGTTATTAATCTTTGATACAAATAATTAGTTTTGGAGAACTTGCCTAAGGAAACTCATTTTTTCTTTCTTTAAGATAATAACTATACAGCACTGAAATTAAATAATTAAATATCTTTCAATTTCTTCTGGCTTTAATTTTTTTTATATTCTTTTCTTTATGAAATTATGACTTGTAGTGACAATTCTTTTACTCTTAAATTATGGCTTACTGAAAATTATTACTGATTATTTTAATAGGCATCAGTTACTTGATAACACTTTTTTGCCAGATAACGGTGTGGAGAATTATTGTATGCCTGTTGTTGTGTTCATTTGTTATTGGTTGTTTTCCTGGGTTGATTTTGGCGGTATTATGTATGACATCCAGGTAAGGTGTGTTGCTTCAGACTTGGAAAGGAAAAGGATATGCAGCGGTGCTCGCAACGGGCTTCTAAGGCTGTGGGATGCAACTATTAATATTTGAGCTTGATCGTTAAATGCATTTTCACGTTTGTAAATTGTAACAATTTTATAGGTGAAAGACAAGGTACTTGATGAAGAGGAGGGGTTATCTCCATTATTTTTTGTTTATGTTCCTTATAGTATATAAAAATGTGCAAAGATATGTCTGATGAGTCCAAGTTGCGAACACTTGTACTTATGTCGTTAGAGGTTTCTGTATTCTGAATGTACATACTGCTACGAAGAACAAATTTTATTAGTGTGGATAGATTAGTTATAATGTCTACCATTAAAACCTCAATTGATTTTGCAATGAATGTTATGTTTACTTCCACATATCAAGATTCTCGGTATGCTTGATAAATTGGAATAATGATAAAACGAATTTCCTGAACTTTTTATGATCCTCGCTACTTCAAAGCATGGAAGCGTTACAAGGTACAACTTTGATGTATCTAGTAAGAGGTGTAACGTAAAGTGCTAATTCTTTAATTGAAACCATTTATCAAAACAATTATAAAAGGATTTGGGAAAAGTTGTTACTACATTTTAAATTTTGATGCGGAGGCCACGTTGTCGGGGATGAAACTTGCAAAACCCTAAAATGAAATGGCTAAATTAAATCTAAAAAATAACTCAGAAAATTAAAAAACTAATTTAACCTAAATTATATGCAACAAAAATAAATCAAAACAGATGTCATTGCCTGCCGGGGATCAAACATGGGTTACCCACATGACAGGCAATAATACTTACTACTATACTACAATGACTTATTGCTTGAGATTCACATGATAATGATAAATAATAAATATTTGGCATTACTATTATCTTAAAATGAAGTATCAAGAAATAGATAATATGTAACAAAAAAAGGTTAAAACATAACCCAAGCCATCCATGTGACAGGCAGAAATACTTATCATTATACTACAACAATTTGTTGTTTGAGATTCAGCATATAATTTTAAACAATAAATCTTTTGCATTACTATTAGTCTATTACCCTAAAATCCTAAAATGAAGTATCAAGAAATAGATAATATGCAACAAAAAATTCAAAACAAACACCACTGCTGGAGATCAAACTTGTGTCACCCGCGTGAGAAGCAAAAATACTTACCACTATATTACAACAACTTGTTTGTAAAATTAAATGGATAATTTTAAATAATAAATGTTTTACATTACTATTGACCTGAAACACAGACTAATTTGTTCTAAAGTTATTAAAATATATATTATGATAAAAAAATATTTATAAGTGATAGTGAAATGAGCAGTATATTTTCAAATTTGATAATATTACATGCCTTTTTTTTATTACTTTCAATTTTTCTTTTCTTAAAAGGTTAGCTTTGATACCTTATTAAGATAACGTTTTTCATTTTTGCATACATGAATTATGCTTTATTCTTTTGTTTATGTTATGTTAATATTCCCGACAGCATTTGATTATATCGAGTTTTTTAAGTAACATTTATCGGCTATAATGCAAGGCATATTCATACTATATCATGTAACTATTTTCTATATATATGTTAATATTATGTGATAATCATTAAGTCGTTGTAGTATAGTGGTAAGTATTCCCGCCTGTCACGCGGGTGACCCGGGTTCGATCCCCGGCAACGGCGCTTTTTTAATTTTCTATGTTTTTGAATATTAATTAATCTCCTTTGACTATTTCGCTATCCATTCGTTCCCTTCCTCCCCAAGCATAAGATAACATAGCTTTCTTCCTGGATTCTTCGTTTTAGGGTTTAGGGTTTGAAAATATGAACATATGTGGTTGTTGGGTTTCATCAATGAAATTGCCCTTCCTCGGGTGGCGATTCTCTAGGCCTTTTACCTCTCTCTGTTCTTCTGCTTCTTCATCTCGCATTATGACCATTCAAAATTGTTCTTCTTCGGCTTCCATATCAACGTCGGATTCGACAGAGAAGAAGATGGAAGCAGCTTCACCTTGGTTAATTGTTGGTCTCGGCAATCCAGGCAAAAAGTACGCTGCCACCCGCCACAATGTTAGTTTGTTACTTTAAATTTAATAGCTTTCCATGGTGGGTGGCTCTGTGATGATAGGTTATCTATCTGAGCTTTTTTATTTTCAGGTGGGTTTTGAGATGGTTGATACCATTGCTGAAGCTGAAGGGATATCTATGACCACTGTTTCCTTCAAAGCCTTATTTGGAAAAGGTTAGATTAGATTAGACAATACCCTTTTACTAATATATCTGTCTAGTTAATTTGGGATGAAATTATTAAAAGGGGTTTCATGGTGTATACTGTATAATATCCCCCAATTTTGTTTTTCAACTAAACCCTTACCTAATGGGATAAGGCTTTTGTTGTTGTTGCTGTTGTTAAGTCCCAAAGAAGTTTCATGCCAAACCTGAATCCGTCATTGTTCTAATTAATGTTTAGGCCATGTTATGGCTTTCACATAAATAATTAAATATTGCATACAGCCACTTTTCCACACAATTTCAGTAGAGGTTTCAGAATGTTGGTGATAAAAGCAAGAAGATAAAATTTTAGTATTTGTATGTTCCCATTTATGACAGAAGTTGGTTTCCAATTGCAGGTTTTATAGGCGATGTTCCAGTTATACTTGCAAAACCACAGACTTTTATGAATTTAAGTGGCGAATCTGTAAGTCTGCTATCTGGATAATAGTCAAATGTAAGCAATAATATTTTGGTGTATCTTTAATGACCCATGGTTACTTTTAAAAATCTACCATGTCTCCATGTCCTCGTCATAAGATATATATATTTCGTGTTGTATCTTCACTTCCCAAGAATCTACCATAATAAATATTTTATTTTGATTATGATTGGCTGGCGTTTGAATCTATTTTGAAGGTCGGGACCATAGTTTCATATTACAAGATTCCAGTGACGCAAGTACTTGTGGTATAATATATATGCTATGACTACTTTGTTCTTTATATCTGCAAGTGACAAAAGAAAAATAGAAGGATGATCTGCTTGAGTATTCAATTAATAATTTTCATTTTCAGATCTTTGACGACTTGGATTTGCCTTTTGCTAAATTGCGGCTTCTACCAAAGGGTGGACATGGAGGTCACAATGGGTAATTGTAATTTTCTTTGTTTGTGCTCTCTTTTTGCTATGAAACAGCATATGTGTAGGCCTGGTTTAGCTCCTTATTTGAGTTTTTAAATCAACATGTCTATTGGCATGAATATCAAGGCCTAGTTTCTTCATATTTCTGAAATTTGAAATGCCATATTTGCCTTCCTTTAGTCACATCCACAATGTGGGTCAGGGAAATGCTCAACTTGAAGAATACTTTGCTACACAATCATTTTCTTTTCTATCAACTGTCAAGGCAAAAGATTATTGATGGTTGTGGGATTGTAGGTTTGCATGCCTTATCTTAGAAAGGAACTATTTATTTTCATCAGATGTGTCTAAATTTTCTGCTAGTTGTCTAATGATCATGATAATGTCCTCCCTTTCTCTTGGGGCAAAGGGTGTTTGAGTTGTGTGTTGTACAACCAAGACAATATGCATGGGAAGCATACAGAGAACTAGACTGACTATTATGTTATAGGAATAAATCAGCTTCCTATCTCTTCATCAAAACATTGATTTACAGGAATCTTTGAATTTGGCTTCTTCTGTGAACCCAGCCTTTATATTTTAACGTGCTCTGTGTGATTTTACACCATGCAAGTATAAGAAACTCATTTTCTCTATTTTTTGGAAGGCAGATCAAATTCTTTAATTTTAATGTTTCTATTGTGATTTTTTTTTTTTGAGGTGGGTGTGGGGGGTGTACATAAGTTTTGGAGGAGGGTGGAAGGTTGCTGTAGTCCAAGGGCAAGGCATGCCGGAAACTCATTATTTTTACTATTATAATTTAAACTGGGTAATAGTGATACTATTATAATTTAAACTGGGTGATAGTGATACTATTATAATTTAAACTGGGTGATAGTGATATTGGTTGAGTTTGTTTAAACTTAAAAAAACAACAACTTTAAAATAAGCATTTTTTAAGCAGAAGCAATTTAGACAAACACACTAAGGATACGAGAAATGAAGTATTACTGTATTCTTTTCCTTGCTATTTGGCAGAATGAAGAGCGTTATTAATCACTTCAAAGGGAATACTGGTTTTCCCCGTTTAAGAATTGGTACGTTCATATCATTTCCATTATTAAAATATCCATTCACATTACAATAATTTATAATACTATTTGTCATTTTATTGCTGATTAGGCATTGGACGGCCTCCTGGGAAAATGGACCCTGTAGCTTTTGTTCTTCACACCTTCACTAAACACGAAAGGGAAGAGGTATGTATCTGTTTTTTTTTTTGAAGTGTAAACTGAGAAACTGGCCCTCAGCACATGGAAGTTCTAAATGTTGATAAAAATGTCTTTCAGTTGAATTTTACATTAGGAGATGGATTAGAAGCTGTGCGGATTCTTTTGCTTGAGGGATTTAATAAAAGTGCAACATTTGTTAATAGTGCCAAAAAGATAGAGCAAACAGGTTGAGGAATTGCTGACTTAGAAATATCCTTTTGGCAAGTACAAACAAACAGGATCGTATAGCAAGGAGATACAGCTAGAGTAAACTCGTTCAAAGCTCTCTTTTTAATTTGATAGGGCTATGTTTGAGCAAGTGTTCATCAATTCTTTCAGAAAGCAGTTTCAGCACAATGAATTTGAACCTGATGCCTGGAATCTTCAGACGTTTACATACCGTGGTGTTTGATCAATTTTGAGCACTTTCAGCACCTTGAATTACATTATATAGTTGTGGAATTATTAGGCAATTGTAGTTGTATTTACCTTTCATAATGATCACATAAGATCATTTCCTCTGTTTTTGGCTGCCTGTGAGTTGATAGCTCACACGACACTCAACAACGGTTTTTAATTCTTTATCACTATGTAGAAATTCATCACTGAGTATTCATATAAGAGTTGCTCTGGCTTGATGTCATGAATCTGCCCATCACATTTCCTTTCCCCATTCTTTGGCTCAGCTAGGCTTCTTGTACACTAAATAATAGTTTTTGGCTGTTTGTTCAACGAGCTGTATTTTTTAACCAAAGTTATTGTGTATAATATACCTACTTATCTTTCAATAGAATTTGCTATTTATTATTTGGTGAAATTTATGTTAGGCTCACGAAATAGGATCTGCTAAAAAAAATAGCATGGAATGGAACTCACATAATTTAGTATGTCCTATTTGAATTTTACTCAATAATATTGTATTACGCTATTGTTGTTAGAGTAAAAATATTGACAAAAGTCATAAAAAATAATGACTTATATTATAAGTATTTTTCAACGTTTTATTTATTTAAAAGTATGTTTCATGAACCTGATGCATTTTGGATTATTAAGAATAAATATATTAAAGAAAATAGTACTGAGAGATAATAATACTATATTATGAACTATAGCCTCTTGAAAATATTTTTTAAATTATTAATTTTTTTCTAGCTTACAAAAAAATATATTGATGTATTAATAAATGCCAATATGAAATTACTTTATTCTAAAAATACATGTTAATTAAAATCTAAAAATAAATACTTTGTTAAGGAGAAGGGCCAATAGGCCTAACAACAACAGAGAATACTTGTGTTTCTATGAAAAAAAAACATTTTTAAAACATTTTCTAAGCATTGACTTTGATTATAAAATTAATAAACAAAAATGTTTTGGAAAAAGTATTTTTAAGATTTTTTTATAAAAAATGTAATCTTTTAAAAACCAGTTTTAAAAATTTCAATATATTTATTTAAAAATTAGAATATGAATTTTTTTATTATTTCAAGAACCTACTTTCAAAATAAAGTTGTAAGCATAATTATCTTTTAAAAATCATAATATCTAATCTAAATTCATACATGCAGGACACATGGGCCATGTTGGATTGTTTCCGACAGATCTGAAGGGCCCAATCCAAACTGTGATATGAAACCTGCCATCAACGGAAGGGATTGTCTTTATACATCACTCAAATATCTAATACATCCAATGATTTAAAATAATGTTGCATTCATGTCTCCAACTTGCAACTTTCACATTATTAATGAATGTGATATTCTAATTAATTAAGTTAAAAGGTCAATTATATTAAAAAATAATTAATATTAATACACATAATACTAAATTTTTTAATATATATTTAATATATATATAAGTTTATATAATAAATTTTATAACAATTAATTTTGATTTAATAATTAAAATATTTTTTCATATAAAATTCATAAATTTAAATAAAATTATAATTTTAAATAAAAATTTGTAGATTTAATAAAAATATTAGACCAATAAATACAAATATAATTTTTAATTTAAACTGTAAATATAAATATAATTTTTATTAAACCTTCAGAATTTTATTAAACTTATATCTTACAAATTTTTATTAAAATTATATCTTACAAATTTTTATTAAACTATGATTTTTATATATAAAAATACTTTAATTGTCCAATCCGTTTAACTTAGAAAAAAAAAAACTTATGAAATGACGAATTCTTAAGGTTTATATGATTCGTGAATCTGTAAAAAATTCATAAAATTCTTATAGATTAACAAATCTGTAAAAACTTTATGGATTCGTGAATTTGTGCTTATAATAACACGAGTGTACTTTTGTTATTTAAAATTTTGGAATGGTGTATTAGATTTTGGGGAGGTGTATAATGAGAATCCCTCAACGGAAACTCGAAAAGAAGCCCTTGTTCTTTCTGCACTCTTCAGTCCTTCCTAAGCTCGTTTCGTTGGAAATTGGAATTCAAACTGACATTCATTCTCTCCCCGAGTCAGAGTCATGTATGGCGGTGGTGAGTGTTCTGTTCACTATGTCTATGCATGCCCTCTAATTTCTGATTATTTTCGTCTCCGTTGCAATTTTATTCAATTTGGCAGACGAAGTATCAGCAATAGTGATAGACCTGGGTTCCCACACTTGCAAAGCCGGTTACGCTGGCGAAGATGCTCCCAAGGCCGTCTTTCCCTCTGTAACTCTCTCTCATTCGCCTCTTTTTAACTGCATTTTATTCTTTGTATTGTAAGAGATATCTGGAACATACATTGTCACATACTTAGGTTGTTGGTGCTATTGATCAAATGAACATTGATGGAACTGCTGATTTTAGTGATGAGAACTCTGACAAAACCAAGGGAAAATGCAAACTTTATGTAGGTTCTCAGTCACTAGGATACCGCAGAGACCATATGGAGGTAACACTTCCAAATATCTATCTGCTAGGTTAGGCTTTAAATTTTAATCTCATTTCAGTTATTTTAAAATTATTTGTTTTGATGTTGATCAGGTGCTGTCACCCTTGAAGAATGGAGTTGTTGTTGACTGGAATATTGTAGACAACATATGGGATCATGCTTTGAGGTTGGTTCTCATTACTGAATCTGGCTATAATAAGATCATCATTTTCTTTTCTTTGCTGCTTCTTTTTGGTCGTAATCAGGATCACCATTTTCTTGATATAGCATGTACGGTTGTATATTGTTAAGGTTCCTACTACTTAGGAAGCTCATGATGGTTCTTTTTATATGCAGTGGTCCCAAAAATTAGTCAACTATTGTATAGAGAGTAAAAAGAGAATACTCATGTGGTTGAGATATCATGTTGTTTATGCAAACCTCTCTTTGTGTTTACTAAGTTGTGTTGTATGTATGATAGTGTTTTCCATTCTTGTGTCAAATATCGTTCTCTTAGGAATTTCTGCTAATTTATTTTTCTGTCTATGCTTTATGCTTCTCTTCACTATCATTGTTTTTCAGGGAATGCCTCCTAGTCGATCCTAAAGAGCGTCCAATGCTACTTGCTGAACCGTGCTCCAACATTCAAGAACAGAGAGAAAGGTATTCTGTCATCAATACCCCATCCCCCTCTCCTCTCATTTAATTTTTTGTGTTTTAGGCTTTTTGCTGTATACACTATTATATTATTTCATGTTTGTTTAGTAATAAAGTTTGGTTCAATTTTTAGATTTCTTTTTCTTATGGATCAGGGCAGCAGAACTTATGTTTGAAAAATATAAAGTACCAGCATTGTTTTTGGCGAAGAATGCTGTAAGTTGTATGATCTTTGCTGCCGGGTCCATATCTTGCAAGTTGCAACAAAAGAATAAGTGATAAAAAAATGTATTTTATATTGTTGCCATGAATTTGTGAACTAGTTAATAAAGGAGTATTTTGTGGCACCAGGTTCTCACATCTTTTGCATCAGGGCGTACTACCTCATTAGTTGTTGATAGGTACGAGACTTTGAAGTTGTTGACAAACAGCTTGGTTCTATGTTGATATTAATGTGCAATACAATTGCCAAATTGCGTACTTATGAATTTGGTTTGGTAGATATACTGCAATACATTTGTCTTCCTTTTCTTTCCAGCATGCAACTAAATGGTTGTTGTCAATTTACTTTTTAATATTTCATTTATTGATTTTAGTTGATATGCCACATTACAAATTTACAATACTACATTTTTGACGAGTAGTTTTGTTCATTATTTCAAAACTCAGTGGTGGTGGATCAACTACTGTTGTACCAGTACTGGATGGTTATGTTCTTCAAAAGGTATTGCTTGCTGTCCTGTGAAAGGGAAATCATATATTAGAGGACTTGGTCCATATTTTAAGCATGCTTATTATATTTAGTTTGTTATTTTAAGACTCTAATTTTATTACTTTGCATGCACTACTGTTCCAAAACATGCTTCTTCATTAAAAATTATCACTAGTGGGTTATGGTTTCAAGTTAGTCAATGATATATTTCTTAAGATATTTAATATGACCTGTGATAAATTATCTGATCTTTCTTTGTAAAAAATGTAACATAATGAAATTGTGAATAAAGAGTAAGTAGTAAATATAAAATTTGTGGAAAACACTAATGTAAATTGGTGACTTTGAAACATTGGTATGCAAGTTCTATAGTTTCATTTCATCACTTCATGGATGACTCCATATCAATATTAATATTTCGTTATCTGTCTGTGGTTGATGTCTTACATTTTCTTTCCTTGATATATAATTTAGAAGAATTTTTATTATATTGTACTTGTAGCCTTGTATTTTTTCATTAAGGTTTATTCAAGTTTCCTGTGTCTGCTTATGTCTTTATTTATGTATACAATAGGCTGTGATATCTTCTCCTATTGGAGGAGAGTTTCTGACAGATTGCTTGATGAAAAGTTTGGAAGGCAAAGGTATCACAGTGAGTGGCAAACATTAGCTATTTTTTTTTCAAGGGTCATCTTAGTAAAGTAGCTATATTTATATTTGCTTTATTTGTTTGTTATTGAAGATAAGACCTCGATGTTCATTCAAGAAAAAGGAAATACATCCTGGAAATCTTCAGGTATCTTATAATTTCATTGTAATTTGCAACTATTGTCAGTGGTACCTCCTTTTTGGCTAGTTGAGGGTGTGGGGGAGATGGGTGCCAACATAGCTGGGATGTACCTCCTTTTTCACGACTGCTTCTATCCTTTTTGGAAAAAAAAAGAACAAAACAAAAAAAAACTATTGTCAGTAGTATATCTTGTTTCTTCTTATTTTGCTCAATCCTTGGTGCTTTTTCCCTTGAGTTTTTGAAAAGTTTGGAATGTCGGTTGTCAACCTTGGAATGCTATATTCCACTGTTCCTCTTGATCTTGAACTTTATTGATCAATTAGTTGTTCAAATTTGATAAGAAGGGCACTATTGGTTGCGGTACATTGCTGGGATGATAAATGTATATCCTGTTTGC
Source organism: Glycine tomentella (assembly GCA_007407185.1). Taxonomy (NCBI): domain Eukaryota; kingdom Viridiplantae; phylum Streptophyta; class Magnoliopsida; order Fabales; family Fabaceae; genus Glycine; species Glycine tomentella. Next base: position 5,423,720 of record PYAF01003877.1, read on the forward strand.
TTGCTTGCTTGTTCATATGTAATTCTGATTCTATGAAATCACAAATGTTATTCAGTTTCATGCTATTACATTTAGCATGATTTAAAGAAATACTGCAGTGTGCAGTCAAATGCACAAATGGAGAGTGATCTTTGTTACCTCTGTTTTTTCTGATTCCCACCGACTGTAGACCTTGATTTTCCACATACAACAGAAAGCTACAAACTCTACTCCCAGGTCTGTATTTTGCCCAAAATTTTCTTTTCTTTTCATGTCATGTCTCCATTCCATGCTGACTATTTATTGTGACAGAGGGTGATTGCTAGTGACATCAAGGAATGTGTTTGCCGAACACCAGATTCTCCATATGATGGTTTGTGTCCCTGATGTAGTTTCATATAATGTTGAGTCTTGGTCTAGTTCATTATATTCTTTATGGGACATACACAGACAAATGCCTTACCTATGGTGTCACTTTTTTTTATGTTATGCATTGGCATTTTGGATGGTAATATCTTGCTTGAAAATCATGTTATTCCATTCTTCGATGATTGATATTAACATCGTAAAAAAAAATGATTGATATTAACTGTTGCTCTATTATCATGTTTCATAATGAGTGAAAGTTTTTCTTTTTCGTTTAATTTATGGGAGCGGTGTATGAGTTTAATTAGATTATATAATTTAGCTTTTATAACATATTATGGTAATTATTATATAAATAGTACACTGATGTGGTTGCTTGCAACTGTAGGGTTTAAACAGCTTACACAGTTCAATTGGAAGTTATACATACGTTGACTTGATTTGTCATGTTTCCTTTGACATTATTTGTGGCACTTGCTCTCTACTCTATATATCCATATAGATTAGCTCACTTGCTCATGATTTTTCATTGTTTTGATGTATTGCCATTGTTTAAGGAAGCAAAATTAGAAAATATTTTTTTGAAAAAGAAGACATTTATTATATCATAAAAGTAATTTAATTTAATTTTTTAAAGTAATTAGAAGCATTTATTAGTGCATATAAACTGCTCTTTAACTAGTGCCCTTAGGGATCATGTTAATGGGACTCGTATTTTATAACTCAATGATGCTTTTACCTTCCTGGTTACATTGAAGTCCATTATTATCAGATTCCATATATGACATGATATCCATTATTATTACTTTTCCATTGCAGAGAGAGCATATTCTAACATTCCTATGACTCCGTACGAGCTTCCTGATGGCCAGTAAGTCCATCTTTACTTGTATTGAAATACTGAGGATTTGTTGAATTATTTGATGGTCTTCTAACCAATCTTCTTCCATTCTTGTCTCTATTATTTTCTGTGTATCTACAAAGATCTTTGTTGATTTGAGGCATGTTTTTTCTGATTTACTTGCGATAATCATTTAACTTTGATGTCATGGTGTCACAGGATTATTGAAGTTGGATCTGACAGATTCAAGATTCCTGATATTCTTTTTAATCCATTATTGGTTCAGGTATTTGTATTTTGTTCAATAAGTGTGATTTTTTAATGGTGTTCTGTGCTTATACTGTTCAGTTCAGTCAATATTCCAGTTTGCGTCCTGTTTCTCACAAATTTAACAGCTTTAATTTAAATCACAGACAATCCCTGGTATGGAGAGTTTTGCAGAAATTGCTCCTTCAATTCGTGGTCTTCCAAAAATGGTGTTGTTTTTATGTAAATTTAAATGCATTCTTTCTACATACTCAAGACTTCAAATTTTCTTATATTGCTCATTATTTTGCTGTTTCTTTTGGATATGTGCAGATTATAGAGAGCATTAATAAGTGTGATGTGGACATTCGTAGGGAACTATTTAGTACCATACTGGTAACTTTGACAGTTTGACCCCCCTCCTCTCTCTGAGTTTAAAGGTACTTGAACATAATTGATACTGAATCTGTTTATCTCACAGCTTACCGGTGGTACAGCTTCAATGCATCAATTGAAGGAACGCATTGAGAAAGACTTGCTAGAGGTCAAATTTACAGAGAAGTGCATATTTTATTCACTGAATGCCAATTTTCTGAATAGCATAAATTTATGGGTCGTTTTCCTTTTAAATATCCAGTTTTTGTGGGAAACTTGAAATGCTTAGTAGAGAATCAGTAATTGTAAAGTCTAGTTATTGCAAGGAGGCTTTAAAAACTAGGAGGAACACAACCTTTTGTGTTGTGTGGAAATTGGCACACATTTATCAGATACCCTCAGAGATCAGTATGAGATGATATGTTATTTACTTGTCAGATATGCTTGAATGAAGTTTTTGGGTTGTAGGTAATTGTGTTCATATATGAAAAAAATTGTTTGAGATTTGATTGCTGTTTGTAGGAGTCCCCTCAAGCTGCTAGAGTAAAAGTATTTGCCAGTGGAAATGCAACTGAAAGAAGGTTCAGGTGGGATGTTCATCTCTCTGTCTCTGTCTCAAGTCCAATGTCGGTGATCATATTATGATGAGTTGGTTCATGTTGCAACATCTGCTCTAGTTCTCCCTCCTCTCTTCATAACTCAAGTGATTTTTATTTTAACAATGCAATGCAACTCAAGATGATGTAGTACGATTTTTAAGTGGTTTTTGTTTAATCATGGTGGTAACTCTATATGCAGTGTTTGGATAGGGGGAAGTATACTGGCTTCTCTTGGCTCCTTCCAGCAGATGTGGTTCTCCAAGTCCGAGTAAGTGCTGATTGATTGCAAAAAAACTCAGTTATTCAAGTTCATTCACCTTCATGAAAACTAAACTAAAAATACTGAACTCTAAGTGAATAATTTTTTAACACAAAGCTATTTCACTGTGCTCTATGGATAGGTATGAAGAGCAAGGTGCTTCTTATATCCAAAGGAAGTGCCCTTGAGTTTTCTAACGGATGTGCATACGTGTTTATTTTCTTACCATTATTGGGAACCCGGCAGTTTCAGGAAGTCCAATGTTGACCACTAAATTAGTGCCCTTGCCATCAATCACCTGTTTGGAAGTCATGCCATTCTCTTCAGTGTTTTACTAGGCGGTTATAACTATTGTCTATGTTGATATTGACAGCTTCTTTATCTGCTGTCGAGGTTGATATGACTATACTGTCTGTTGGCACAAGCTCATTTTCTTTTTCTGCATCACACTGCATGACTGCATCCCCCTCCCATATAGTGTAATGGAGTCTAAGTTAAATTCCTGGTAAGTCTGGGTAGTGGATAGCTAGCTATTGGCGTTGCTGCACCCTATTGTGCTTATTGATTCCAATACAGTTAGTGTTCGAGGCATTAGTTGGTAACACTTTAACAAAGCTAAATGAAGTTGTACCTTAGTTTGGTTGAGGCAAATGTATGTTACAAGGGCGACGGCTAACGTAGTCTCCCAATGTGGGAAACCTTTTTAACACCATTGGATTCTTTATTTTTTAAACAAAGGGCTTAGATTTTTTGGTGTTTTTATCTTTTTCTTTTTTTATTAAAATATTCAATATAATTTTTTATTATTTTTTTGGAAAGATAATTTTTAATTATTAAAGTATGTAATGTGATTGATCCTTTCACATTAAATTCTCCAACAATTATGTTGTTTGTCACAACAATATCATATAGGCATCATAACATTTTTAGTTGTCCCATTATTTTTATCTATAATTATTAATAAAGACAATTATCCTCTTTGGTGTACACATTTCTTATTCATAAATTATTCTTTAATATATAACTTTTTATTTCTTTCATAAATCTTCGAGTTATAATTGTTGTCATTTTTCTTATAAAAATATTATTACCATTACTTTTTTTAACTGTTTTTCTTTTTTTAAAAAAATAAAAATAGATGCACGAAGTGTCTCTTTTTTAACTAGTCATTATATAAAGGCGATATTTTTTATAATTTTATTTTTTTATTTATAGTAATTGAATATGATATCAAGAAACTTATATCACAATGTACATGACTCAATAAATTGAATTAAATATTTTAATTTTTATAATTTCATTTAATTTCACTTTTATTAAATCATTATACCCTTCATCGACTAACTAAAACTATCCATTACTAGACACATTCTCTTTGGTTTCTTATTTAACCTCAACCCTCTCTCTCCCTATTTCATTTTATTTTTATTTTATAAAAATGTAGAGAGGCATATAGTATCTCTCTTTACCTAGTATACAATAATTATCTTTTACTTTGTTTTTACTATATTGCATATATAGACAAAGAATCATATATATTCATATTGAACATTTTAATAATAGAAAGGTTAAATTAAAAAATTAGAAAGTTAAAAAGTTATTTAACTTAAGTTTATTTATCTTTCTTTTTTTATTCCATTAACTAAACAAAGATTTGGTTAATATGGTTTCCTTATTTTTTCAAATTCACAATTTTAGTCTTTTGTTTTTTAATTGAGATATTTTGTCTCTCACCTTTTAAAAAATTTATAATTTTAATTCTCTTATTTTTTAATTGAGACATTATGTTCTCTACTTTTAAAAAAATATGCGATCTTAGTTTTCTTTGTCAATTGAGACTTAACTATGTTCCTTTTTAATTTTTTAATAAATTAAGTTTGTTAGTAATTAAATAATTTTAAAAATAAAATTATTATTTGGATGATAAATAGATGCGTATAAGTCAACTTTTACATAATACATAGATTAATATTTAAAACTGGTTACAAAGATTAAAATTGTGAATTTAAGAAAATATGGGTTCAAAAATTACATTTTAACCTAAAATAAAATATAAAATATAGGAGAGGGTTAATAACATATTCTTTCTTATTTGTTAAAATATGTTGAAAACTATAAAATCATGAAAGAATCATTATACATCACGTGAAATCCAGTAAATTTTATGATTTTTAATAAATTTTAATCAATAAAAAAATAAATGTGTTACAACTTTCAAGTGTGAAGACATTTGTCTAAAATATCTAAAATAAATTTTAACCAATAAAAAAAAAACATATATATATATATATATATATATATATATATATATATAAAAGAGAGAAAGGAAAAAGAAACGGTTGAAACGAATGGGGAAGAAAGAGTGAGAGACATAGGGATGAGATAACTAATTCTGGCGCTAAAGTTAATTGGTTGATTAGAAGTAAAGGGAAAGAAATGGCCTCTTGTACGTGTTCGTCTTGGCTCATGTTCTTGGTCCCAACCTCAAATTCAAACTGCTTCAAATTCAATGCTCCTGTTGGCTGTTGCTTCCCAAACCCAATGGCATACCCACTACAGAAACATCCCCCAATTTAAACGCCATTGGGTGGAAGCTTCTGATCAATCTCTCGCGTCTCCAGGTTGGTAATTTTCTTCGCTCTTCTCATTTGGAGGAGAATCAATTGTTATAGTATTATTATGTTCCAGAAAGATTCAGTGTGGCGTCGTACAACATACTGGGGGATAGAAACGCTTCTCAACACTTGGATTTATACGTAAACGTTCCTTCTTGTTCATCAACTGGGCTCATCGCAAGAGGATTATTTCTGATGAACTCTTTGGATGGGACCCTGATATTATCTGCTTGCAAGTAAATGTTTCACCTTTCTTGCCTCTGTTTTCATTTCTTTGACACAGATATTTAATACAAAATACAATCATACTTTCAATTTAGCCCTTAAGTGTATCTATCTGTTAGACTAATTTTTTTTTTTTTTTTTTTGAGGGACGGACTAATTTGGTCTGACCGAGATGGACCAAAGAAAACCTTTTAAACTTAGGGCTCCAAAGTAAAACCAAAAAATAAGATGAGAGAACAAGTGTATTTTGGCCTATTAATAATCTTTGTTAGACTTGAGCTCAAATACTAACTTGAAATATTTGAAATGGTATTGTCAGGAGGTGGACAAATATTTTGAACTCTCAGACATTATGGTTAAAGCGGGATATGCAGGATCTTATAAGGTGTATTTTCATTTCCTTTCTGAATTTCTGATTACTACTTTGGTTTTGAGTTTGATTGACTGATATCTTCTTGATCAGCTTTTGGTTCATTACAAATAAAATGAAATGAAATAAATATATTAGTTGGTTTGATCTGCACCATTAATCATTAAACATGCTGATGTCTCTATACTACTGTGAAATTTGTCATTATCCTGTGCATAGTAGTACTACACTACCATATATAGGTGTGTGATTATTGAGAACCTAATGAATCATGTAAATGGAGATGTAGAGACGCACTGGAGATACAGCTGATGGTTGTGCAATGTTTTGGAAAGCTCATAAGTAATCTATTGATTGCCCAATTTACTTGTTATATTAAAATTGATGGATCTAATCCACTCACTTTTATTACATTTTCATTCTTTTTGTCTGTTTGTCAGGTTCCGGTTACTGGAAGGAGAGAGCATTCAATATAAGGACATTGGCCTTCGTGATAATGTTGCCCAACTTCCAGTTTTTGAGGTATCAGTTCTTTGATGTCGGCTCATTTCTTTTAATGATATTACAATGGTCGGTCCTTCCTATTTAGTGTTTTGATACTTTTCTCATGTACCTGTATTCTAATATTTTCAATTAACAAGAATTTTTTGGGCCTCTTGTGTGGTTGCATCAGAAACCCCATCAGACACAATTGAAAATAAGCAACATTGAATATTCCATTAGGGCATGAGATACAAGGTTTCCATCCGACAATTGATGATTTATTATTTTGTAGAATGATTTTTAAAGAGTAACGAAGTTTCAAGTACAGCTGAATCTCTTGTATAGTTGATATGTTTGATTATCGGCATTATCGTGGGAATATTTTATTCAACATACTAGTCTTTACAAAAGTGGGTGCTATGGCACTGGGATACTGCCTGTTCCTAGCTCTTTGGCCACCACCCCTTGCTTGTATAATGTGTTATCTTATATTTGTTTGAACACAAGCAGCGGCTATCCTTTATTGTCCTAGTTTTTCTTTTTTATTCTGGTTATCTTTTTTTTTTTTTTGTGTCCTAGTGTTATTATTGTCAATATTGTCCTCTTATATATTCAAATGAAAATATATAATAATTGAAAGTATTGTCCTATTATATATTCAATTAGTCGTCCTTTGCATTTCTAATTTCATCCTGTACAGGCAGATGTGTGAATCTGACTCAAGAAGACTGTTAGTTGGTAACATCCACTTACTTTACAACCCAAACAGGGGAGAAGTTAAATTAGGTCAAGTAAGTGTTTTATTCCGTCCCCCTCCCCCCATCCAAAAAAAAAAAAATGTTACGTTAACGGTCTTTCCTCTATTTTAGCTAACTATCTTTCGGAAATAAACATCTATGCAAGGTTTTCTTTGTTAAATTCAAAAACATATCAAGAAGCCATGTTTAATATGACATGTTTCTTTGATATAATTGAATATGGTGTCAAACATTAATTGCTCACATACTGCTTGCATGTGGTGCTTTATGTCATCTTTCCATAATTCCTTCCTCTCTTTTATTTTCATTTATTTATGGTCAATTCTCTTCTCAGTTGACCAATTTTCATCTAGTAACTAGTAATAAACACTAGCAGATAAGTTGAGATAACTACTAATGCCTCATTCATAAAGGGCTTTATGTTATCTAGGAAATACAATTGACTAGGTATTTCACCTTATTTTTCAACAGTCAAATCAGATTTGCTTTGCTTGAACTAGCTATTCTCTTGATGATTGAAATTGAAATATTTAATATTTCAGATTCGTTTTCTCTCGTCAAGAGCACAGTACCTCTCAAGAGAAATGGGGTAATACCCCTGTTGTGCTAGCTGGTGATTTTAATAGTACTCCTCGGGTGCCATACTCCAGAAAACAGATAGAAGCTTGTCATATACTTCGTGTTCTTCATTTTTTACATTGACTTGTATTTATTATCGTTCATCTACAGAGTGGAATATACAAGTTCTTGTCATCATCTGAGGTGAATTACTTCGAAATCATTATATCACATTCACATTATCTTAGTTTTGCAATTTCATTATATACTAGACATGATAATAAGATTGTTCATGCTATGAATATAAGCAAGCAGTGTATGTTGAAGATGCTCACTTGAAGCTGGCTGTGGTTTCCAATTGCAGCTTAATGTCATTCTGTATGACAGAAAGGAATTATCTAGACAGAAACACTGTCGTCCTGCTCAAGTTTTAGGCGAGAATAAAGAAACAGTTGGTCCAATTGTCACACTAGATGGGTACTTTTCCATTTCTTTTTTGGTGATTAGGAGCCAATTTGGATAATTTTTTCAACAAGAACATATAGAAGAAAATAGAATGAACTGAGGTAAAATGAATCAAACTTCTTGCACGAGTTAAAATCAACTTGTGCATCTCAACTTTTTCATAAGCTTCCTCATCTAACTTTTCCATGAGTAGCTAAGAGTTCAGCTTTCTTGCCTCAGAAAAGTCTAAACAATAGAGTTTTACAATTGAAAAGCTCCCATGATTTATGAGCTAATCTAACCTAGGCCAAAATATATATTATAAGCTACAATGTAGGTATGCATGTATAGTTTATATAGTAGAGAATTATTGTTTGATATCAGTCATCACAAACTTAAGCTGACAGGGTATATGTGTGTAATGACCTGTCTTTGATAACAATTTTGAGACGAGATAGTTTTGCATTTTCACCACTCTTGCTTTTCTGTGTGTTTGTATTCTACATTAGTGTTTAGAAAACTGTTTTCATCCTTTTCCATTTCTGTTCACTTTTATTTTTTCCTTAAGAATATCTTATTTCTACTGAAGTTTTCCAATACCTTGTCCTGCTCTTTCTCTCTCTTAATTGATGTACTATAATTTTTATGTGAATGCCTTTTCATAAATATGGATTTAACACTGTTGCATATGAGACATGCATTTTCATGGCAGATTTAGTGTTTTCTAAATTATAACATTTTATGACCTTTCTCTCTTGGGGGATTTTGATATTTTGTGACCTTCAATTGTGCCCTCACTTTTTCCTCTTCTGCTGATTGCAACTTATGATATTAATTGAAGAATGTGTGTTTCTTGAAATTGCTTGCGTTATTCATTTTTATCTCAGTATGATGCTCTCAACTTTAAGCCAAAAGGAAAATTCTATAGAACAACTGTAAGACCTGTAATGTTATATGGAACTGAATGTTGGTCAACATAAGAGAAAAACTATAAGCTTGGTGGAGGATTAGACCCGTTGTTATCGCTATATTCCAGATGGTCACTTTTTAGTCATTTTCCTCTTCATCTCCCCCTCCTTCTTTCCCCCTTCTTTTCTTTTATCTTATTTTCCCTTCCCCTTCCCCTTCCACTTTTTTTTTCAACTTCTTCATATCTAGCATTGGGTTCATCTACCACCGACCCCAATTAGCTTGAGTTAAAGGTGTTGTTGATGTTGATGTTAATGTATGATGCTCTCAACCTACTGTTTCCAGCTTGGTTAAGTGCTGGACTGATGAAGAGGTAAAAATAGCAACTGGAGATTCTGAGCGTCATTTGGCTGTGCATCTATTGAATCTGAATAGTTCGTATGCAACAATTAATGTACCTAGTCATTCTTTTGCAACCTATTATTACTATGTATGATTTCCATATTTAATCCCCCTGTCCCATGCCAACAGAATAGTAAAACTGTAAAGCTTTTCAGGGGGGTTCAACTAGTACACGAGGATTCAATGGTGAACCCTTGGCAACTTCCTATCACTCAAAGTTTCTTGGCTCTGTAGATTACTTATGGTAATCAATGTCTTTCTAAGCTCTGCCAAATATATTGATTATTAAAAATATTATGGTTGTGGTCTTATTGATTGCAATTACCAAACTATAAGATTGACTTTACTTGATGCAGGTACTCAGATGGTATTGTACCTACAAGAGTTCTTGATACTGTTTCAATAAGTGATCTCCCAAGGGCAGGTGGCCTCCCATGCAAGGTATTCCTGCTTGGCTTTTGCTGCTTAATGTCCAGCTTAAGTTAAATTTCTTCAAGCACATTAAATTGCCTAAGGGAAAAAGTATAAACTAGGAGGGGATTGTGGAGGTTTCCGGATTGTAATGGAGAAGTAACATTGTTAGTAAATGTATGGTTTAAGATTTTTGGGGTGCCCAGTGGTTGACCAATAATTTAGAGAATCACAGAAATTTATCTTCAACCCACCTACCTGCTGGCTGACCTGCATCCCACAAAACAAAAGATCAGGGTTGATGGTTGAATCTTTAAGCTGTTGTGTGGAATCGGACAAATAAAATGATGTCTTGACTTTAGGATTGGATATGGATGGGTTTTTTGCCTTTTTCAACAATTGTTGATGCTTTCACGTTGGTCATTCTTTATGAATTGGGACTGTCTCATCATTTTTCTGAATACATGTTTCATTTAGAAGCATTACGATCGTTGGTTTTGTAGAGGTGCTTTTGAATTGAAATAGGAGTAATACATCTTAGCACTTCTCTAGGATCATTTTTCCCAACTACATTGTCTACAATGCACTTTTTCACCTTGGATTCAAATGTCTAAACGTAATTTTTCCCAATCTAACCAGTGTTTTCCTTGATCAATAGAAAGTGGGAAGCGACCATTTGGCCTTGGTTTCTGAATTTTCTTTCAGTTACCAACAATGAACCTAAAGACAAAGTGGCAGCAGCAGCAGCATCACCTATAGTAGATATTGAAGAGCCTAACAATCAGCAGTCATAAGAAAACAGCTCAGCATTTGTGTTTGGAAACAGATTTTTGCTTTCCTTGTTTACTTGTACTATAGTTTGAATTATATTTGCTTAGCTTTCACAAATTTTTCGAAAAAGGCTGTAATTTAGATAAAGGTTGAAGATCAAGTTGTTAGAATTTCTCAATGTACTATACTAAGTTATAAATTAGAAGTGCAAGGAAAAATCTTATTAGAAATTGAATTATTGCATTATTGGTTACAGTGAGTTCCTTCTGCATTATTGAAAACAAATGGATAGTTGAATTCAATTTATTTATATTTAATTTATGTTTGTATGAAATAAATAAATAAAACATATGAAATAATTTTGATTCACAATCTTAAATTAAGTCGAATTTGAACTTCGAATAAAAAAACTTCATATCAAATTTTAAAATGAGTCGATTTTTATGAGTTAAATCAAACATTAAGAGTTCGTTTGTTATAGTGAAAAGAAATATAAAAAAAAGTAAATCAAGATAAAAAAAATTAAATTAAAGTATAGTATAAAAGTCTGAAATTTAATCTTATTTTACTATTAATTTTTTCTTTTTTTACATTTTCTTTTCCCTAAAAGGAACAGACCCTTTGGTTTGTGAGAAAGAAAAAGAAATGAGTGAATGGTTTAAAAAATTTTGATATGAATCCACGCTTTCATACACAATTTTAATTAAATTTTTTTTTTTTCAATCCATTGAATGGTACCTTGGACTAAGGTGTGTGACTCCATTAGCGTGCAGCAAAACACCCTGGCCTAAAGGCACGTGTAAGTCATGCTGATGGATCATGGAATACTCCTGAGTCCCAACGCAACGCTCCTAGAAATGTCGACGCTAATGTAAGGGTGAGAAGACATCGACAAGAAGCACACACTCCCAATGAAAAGGCGCCACGTGGAACCACAGACACTCCCATGCCCACTGACTTCCCTCGCAAGCCAAGAAAGCTCATTCATTTCTTCTTTCGATAAATAAAAAAAAAACAAGGACAATCAATCAATCTCCATTTTTCATTCAGGATGCAACGTTTTGTTGACAACGTCCTCGCTGTTACTAAAGAGTATGCACATTATCTTTCTCCATTCTTTATCATCTTTGTTATTTGAAATCTAAATGTTTTTTGCCGCGGCACGATGAATTTATATGTTAATAATGCAGGTCGGTGAAGACGTTTACCTATGAATCGTTGAACAATATTGTGAGAGTGATAAATGGTGTGTCAGCTCTTGTGTTGACACTGCTACCTGGGAAAGCCACTATACTTGAAGGTATTCAAGGTTGGGAGCTCAGGCCAACTCTTCGTGGACCATGCTTTCCACGTTGGATGGATAAGTAATAAGTTTAATAACTCTCCATTTTCATTATCATTACCATTTCGGTTTTGTTAAATTAAATGCATATTTCTGAATTCTTTCATTTTTCTAGTGGTGTGTCCTCTTTCAACCACTTTATTCATGAGCTTTCTGTGGATTCCGATGTATCAAGCCTGGAATATTCATCTGAAGAAGAAGAAGAAGAAGAAGACAGTTATGCTGATGGATATGAAGAATATCCTGAATCTCCCTCATCTCAAAATTCTAGAGCCTCCAGAGCTAATTGGATTTTGGTTCCTATACACTTGTTGCTGGGGATTCCATTTCGCCTTTTCCAGTTAGCTTATTCTGGGTCTGGGGTGTCAAAACCGCCGCCGGCTGTCTCTGCCAATCAACACCCTTCTCAATCACATTTTCCTAATAAAGTGCAAACCCTCAAGGACCAAATTATCCATCGTACTACTGACAGGAGACGTGGAATCATTGAGGTTGTGCAACTGTTTTTCATCCTTATTAATTTGTGTTGTGTTTTCTTGACCATTTATTTGTACTATTTTAGTAGACAAATCACATGTGAATGTAACTTTTGTGTTTCTTTTTTTTGGTTTTCTACTAGGATCTCCATATGGCCATGGAGATATTTATAGAAGCTGTTTTTGATGTTGTTCACAAGGCAGTACATCTTCTTCTTTCCCCATCAGAAGCTCTTGGAACATTATCCAGGTTGTTTTCATCTCATGATGATGTTGTCGAGGATGCCTCTACTTCTTCAGCTACACTTGGAGAGAATGAGCCAACACCTACAGACAGGAATACCAGTTCTCGTTCATCTCTGAACACAGATGCCCGGACATGTCAAGACGTCATAACAGAGCTAGGGTAAAGACTGTTGGTGTGTACATTTATTCCTTTTATTTTGAGATCTTGCTTGTCCAATTAGTGATTTATCCTTTAAACTCTCACAGGTATCCATATGAAGCTATCCATGTCATCACTGCCGATGGATATGTTATTCTTTTAGAAAGAATTCCTAGGTAAGTTAGACTCTTTTTCAGGGAAATTGTTTGAACCTCCATAAGTGTAATAATCCACCCTCTTTAATTTTGAACTTACTGTGATATTTCCAATGTTATCGGGACTCTATCATGTGTAGAGATGGTGGATTTTGAAGGTTATAACACAATTTTATCATTCAGAATATATTTAATTATCTTAAATGGATAACAATCTAGGATGAGTAGACAATAAGGAGACTGTATTATTGTTATTGCTTTGTGTACAGTCTAATGCCCGTAATCTGACTTCACAGGCGAGATGCATGTAAAGCTGTTTATCTTCAGCATGGAGTCTTCGATTCATCAATGGGGTGAGTAATTTGTAAAGTATTTCTTGTATGTGAAGTAGAGAGTTGTATAGTAGGTTGGGTAAATTTATTGTTGCATCATTTTTTTAAGTCAACATCTGCCTGAATCCTTTGAGTTATGATCTTGACATGACATATAGGACTGATGAACTTTTTGTTTTGATTTTGTCCTGCTTCCTCTGTTTTGTCCTTGATTTTTCCCCTCTGAATCATGAATTTTTTTCTATTGTTTCAGTTGCTTGGATGCCAGAATGATGTTAGGACAATAGTGGTAGTCTAATAAGTTAAACTTTTTTGGTTCAGTTGGGTATCTAATGGTGTTGTTGGCTCTCCCGCTTTTGCAGCCTATGATCAAGGTTTGTTACATCTGTGATGTATTTCTGGGAATTATTAGTAAGTGCGCTTTCAGGAACATATATGTTTTTAAGAATTATTACATGTAAATGTGTTTATTTTCAGGGTATGATGTATTTCTGGGAAATTTTCGTGGTTTGATTTCTAGGGAACATGTCAACAAGAATATCTCTTCTCGTGAGTAAGTTCTCAAAGTGAAACCTATTGATATGTCTTGTGTTGTTTGATGCAATGTGGTTTATATTTTATTATACTCTATTCCTGTGACATTGATGTAATGCAGATACTGGCGATACTCCATCAATGAACATGGGACTGAGGATATTCCTGCTATGATAGAGAAAATCCATCAAGTAAAAACTGCTGAGCTGAGGCTTAGTAAGCCTGATATTGAGGAGGAAAGCAATGATGGTCAGCTTTACAAGCTTTGTGCAATTTGCCATAGTTTGGGAGGAGCTTCTATGTTGATGTATGTTGTTACGCGTAGGATAGAAGCCAAGCCCCATAGACTTTCAAGATTGGTTTTGTTATCACCTGCTGGTTTTCATCATGACTCTAACCTAGTCTTTTCAGTGGCGGAGCACGTATTGTTTTTGCTGGCCCCTATTTTGTCTCGTATTTTCCCAGCCTTCTATATACCAACTAGATTTTTCCGTATGATTGTTAACAAGTTAGCTCGGGACCTGCAAAACCTGCCTGCAGTTGGAGGATTGGTTCAAACTTTAGTAGGTTATGTTGTTGGCGGGGACAGCTCCAATTGGGTTGGTGTTTTAGGAACACCACATTACAACATGAATGACATGCCAGGAGTATCTTTTGGTGTTTGTCTTCATCTTGCTCAGATAAAACGTGCTAGAAGGTTTAGAATGTTTGATTATGGGAATGCATATGCTAATGGGAAAGTGTATGGTTCCCCTGAACCTTTGGACTTGGGTGAACACTATGGACTCATCGACATTCCTGTTGATCTGGTTGCTGGTCAGAAAGACACAGTGATACGATCTTCAATGGTGAAGAGACATTATAAATTGATGAAGGATGCTGGTGTGGATGTGTCATATAATGAGTTTGAATATGCTCATTTGGACTTTACATTCTCTCACCGTGAAGAACTTTTGTCATATGTTATGTCGCGTTTGCTGCTTGTGGAGCCCAATTCAAAGAACCAAGTAAATCAAAGGGCTCTAAGGTTGAGGAAAAAAGGACAAGTTTCATTTAATGGGTAGAATATGAGATCTAACACATTATCATCTTCTACTGATGTGTTTTTGCTGTGTCTCGTACACTGCCGGATGGAGTTGTATATACCTGTTTGCTTACAGAACTGCTCTGTACATGTGTCATCTTTTCCTTTAAATCTTATCTCTCTTTTCTGTTTGGAGAACAAATTTAAATTTTTTTGGAATACATTGTAAAATAGTGTGAACTCTGACAGGCGTCAGAGAAAATGGATAGTTGTTGTATGTCGGTAGTTCACTTGAGGTTTGTGGAAATTCGTGTTAACTATTTTGCTTTCGGTTTAGGATAGCAATTAAATCTGAAGTTGCAGTCCATGTGTCCAATCCGATTACATTTTTTAGCGACCCATTATTTGAATTCTGTATCATGACAATTATCTCTATTGTCTTATAAATATTATCATACATAGCTTACTATCTTTTTTATCCATGGGTTGTTACTTTTAGTCTCTACCCAAATTTGATGAAAAAAAACGGGATCACAACACATTTTCATGGATTTGTTGAGTATAATTCTGATATATAATTCAGGATCTATTAGAAGTAAAATCACATTAAAAAAATGCAGTCAATTTGATAGGGATTTGACAAATATTAGCCTTCAAACTTCTATGAAGTTAATTCTATTATGATTTTTCATTTTTTTCTGCTCAGAATAAGGCTTCTTTTTCTTCTTCAATATCTGTTCTTTATCTCATTTGTGCAAAAATCTTTATCCACTCATTTTCTCGCTCTTTTGATTTGACCAACATTGAATTTGTTTCACCATTTTATTCTTATTCTTATTGATCTTACCAAGTAATTAATATTTATGTCTTCAACAATTTAGTTCAAGAGTAATTCCATTACATAGAGTAAGTCTATTTAAATTTAATTGTACAAAAAGTTTGTTTAAATTTAAAAGGATTAATTATTGTTCCTCAAATTTAGCCACAATATGTATTTTAAAATTGTCATTCGTGATAGAATTTATTACATGAGAAACTAAAAAGAATAGTTTATCAAAATTCAAAAGTTTAAAATATATTTTTTTAATTTCAGAAACTAAAAAAATGCTTACCCCAAATTCAAGGACTAAAATAGTCATTGAATCAATATAAAAAAATTTCAAAAGGTGTTTAAAAAATACTTAATTTTATTATAAAAAAAGAAAAGAAAAATAAATACTTTTTTAAAGAAAAAACAATTTAGACAAATAAAAAAACTGATTATTTTATTAAAAGAAATATTTTTTAAATAAACTTGAACAAACGAATCCATTAAATTCACTGAGTACATTTAGAGAAGTTGACTAACGAAACTAGAGCCCTTCATTACTTCCAAATGGGTATAATGGAAGCAACATGATCATTTGACCTTTCCAAAAAGATGGACCTCATGTTATCATATGGTGAAAAGTACAAGCAACACGCTGGACCTGGACTGGAAGCCAGACCTAATGAAAACACCATCTATTTATTTTATGCAGTGCTTACAATTCTCTAATGCATTTGAAGAAATGAGAAAAGCATATTTTCCATCTAAAATTACACTCTCAACTCCCCAACCTCTGGTCCTAAAGGTTTAAAGACGGTTTCCACTTCACTCGGATCAATTTCCTCCAAGCTTGATGGTTTCCATTTTGGGTTCTGCGGGAGAACAATTATTTATGATTGAATCTATTACTGAACTAGGAAAAAGCATATACCAAATATTGAAGCATAAAATCAATACCTTAATGGGTTAAACGAAATTTAAAAGTATTCATAGCACTAGCAGTGTGACAAACAGAAGGAAATATATGCAGACAAGACCAGATATAATTTATAAATACTTTGAACTGTAGATTCATACGCAGAGAAATCAAATATATGGGGCATATTTGATTTTATTATTGTTTTTGAAAATTATTTCATACAATTATTTCAGAGAATAAAATTATCGAAAACATGTTTGTTAAATTGTGTTTTAAGAAGTTTGGAAACTTAAGGACACTAATGATAATGGTAGAAGTGTAGGTAGCCACGAGGTGGTGGTACTTTGAAGTGAGAGTAGAGAGTCATTGAAAGTTAAAGAGAGAGAAAAACTTAAAAAATAAGCATTATTATAGTTTTTTTAAAAAACAAAACTGTTGAAAAACAATCGAACTGGCACATGTATTTTCAACTTAAGATTCTTGAGTGGTTTCCAACCTTTGGTAGAAGGAAACCAGCATTAGTACCAATTCCAAGGACAAGCATAATTTTTGCATGATTTCCTTTCATTTCACCGATAATATCTTAAGTACCACACAAGACCACAAGGTAAAATATAGGATAACTTTTAGTAACACTTATTTTCAGCAGACAAGTTAATTACACCTTGGATTTCCTGGTATAGAAAACAGCTAATATTCAAATTTGTCTCCCAGATTAAAAAATACACAAAGCATAAGAAAAAGAAAAAGAAAGAACCTGATCCTTGTCCACCAGCACTGCTCGGACACCTTCTGAAAAATCATGTCGTAGTGAAGACCTCAAGGCAATACGATACTCAGTTTTCATTACGCCACCAAGCTGGAATTTACCAAATGCAGATAATTAGTTTGAAAACATGGAAACTAACACCATCCCCTCCCCTAAAATAGAGTTCTTACCGTGGATAGTCCACCATCATTATTCCCCACTGCGGAGGCAACCGCAGAGAAGTACTTGTTGGTCAAGAAAAGGGAAAAAGGAGCACCTTTTCCGAGGCCTTGGAGAGCTTCATTAGCCCACTCCACGACTAGAAATAGAAAAATAAAAGGAATATTACAACTAGTCTGGACATTTCGGTATAACACCAACGATATGTCAATCAGCATACCATTAGGGTCGGTGCTTGACTGGTGTTTTTTTAGCTCCTCAATAATTTCAGTGACTGATTTATTTCCTCCAAATGTAGAAACTATCTGAGGTAAAAGCAATTTCAACTGCGCCTCGGACTCAGGGTTGGACTCATATCTTGCTAAAAGTACTTTGATGTCCTGCTGTGGATCCTGAGAACTATATAACCAATGAGTTTTGCGTAAGATCATTATATCTTTGATGTTTGAAGACTTGTTTGTATGCACTAATTGCAATTTTATATAATATACTTCAAGACAATGCTAATAGATATGATAGATTATTTCAACGAACACACAAGAAGACCTTGAGCAAAACGTGCATTGCATCCTCTACATGACACAAACATGCCTACGAAGTATTATCATTTAATGGGTCCAATTCAATCTAAACCAATGAAGTCAATGGGGGCAATAATCTTAAAATGAATCTCAAAAGTTGTTCAAAGATTCAAGCTAACATACAAGTTTGTGGCCAAGAGGGCATCCTTAAATGAACCTAACTTTCCAGATGGCACATAATGTGTTCCAAGGCCAACATATATTGCATCTGAAGGAGTAGAAATCCTCTTTCCAGTCAATCCAAGATAAGCACCTGCAATTAGAAAATTTTTCAAAGTAACATGACTCAATTCGTAGAAAGCAGGTGGAACTGTGGAAGAACCTTTAACAATATACAAATAAACTGATTTTAGCTGAAACCTGAGACCACACCTAGATGCTTCAACAGTGTAGCACACAACATGTATTCATATGGCAGATTATGACAGAATAGTGCACGCAAAAAATGAAAGAGAATCATTGATATTTTAACAACCCTCAAATCCACATTAGCTAGTCTTATAAAAGCAAAAACGAACTACAAATGCTGTATTAATTTTAAAAAAAGAGAATTACCAACGGATCCTTCCCCTGGACTTTGAGCCGCTATATAAGCAAAACCTACATCTGGGAACAAACCAATTCCATTTTCTGGCATCGCAAGAACAGTTCTCTGTAAATGTAAATGAAAAAGAAAAGTCATAAATAGGATCTACAACGTCAATTCATGACTAAACAAGGCAACTATTGCCAGGTGAGCATACCTCTGTTATGATGCGATAGCGGCCATGACCAGATAAACCAATTCCAAAACCCATAGTTATTCCATCCATGAAGCTTATATACGGCTTCTTGTAATCAGAAATTTTGCATATCAAAGAATACTCAGCAGTAAAGACCTAAAACATGCAACATAACAAGTATGTAATTTTTATGTAGTACATTAACAGGTCATGGAAAAATCCAAGATGCAGCAAAATGCATAATTGCTGACAACATTGTTGTCAAACTCACTAATTAAGTTGTTTAGGATTAAGATCCAAAAATACAATAACTCCCAAGGAAACTAAGACCAGACCAAACTAGTGTCAACTCAGCCAGGATTGGATGAGCTCGCTCAAAATTGTGATTCCAAGGCTGATTTAGCAAGTCTGCTTTAAGTAGAGAAACAAGCTCTAAAAAGTCCCCAAAACAGCACCATTTGGCCAACTATTTCCCTTTCTTGGTTCCAGCGACTCTTTTCATTACAAGCACATCTGTCTCCTCCTTCTTTGTTTTAGGTTCCGAACTTGCAGCATTAGTTGGGAATTGAAAACTTAAGAATTGGTGATAAACACAAATTTTGTGGCTCTTGACTCTCAGACTCTAAAGTTTGATGTTTTCACCTTATTGTCTTTTAATTTGGTCATTTATGCATAATTTTAAGTTGTACTATCATACTTTGTTACCTCTGTTTGTTTTATTATGAGTTGAGTTGAGCTTGAATCGAGTTTATGAACCTTTCACAAATTTTACATAGACTCTCGAGTTTGATAATTTTATTTGATAGCAATTACATATGCATTTCTAGACTTCTAGTAGTCACATAAACACCCAAAGGAAATTCAATGTCATGGGAGAGAAAAGACTATGTCAAAAGGGTAATCCTGTAATGACAGAAGCTGGTGTATTACAAAAGATGGGGCATCAATAGCAGCTGAACTGGAAGCACCTTCTGGCCATGGCCATACCAACACCTGAGCAGGGATTGGTCACGCACCTTCAGGAGTGAAGTACCTTGTGGCCTTATCCCAAAATATGTTGCAGAGATGGCTTCCTCAATCACAGACTAAGATTGCATGTTTTATACATTTTATTTTGGATATAATATGCATTTGGGTATGCAACTTAAATAAAAACTAATTCCACAAGCTCTTACCAAATGAGCTATTTTAAAGTTACTAAAAAGAACTTATTTGATAAGCTTCTCCATGAAGCTTTTAAAAACATGTAAGGTCATAAACTACATCCATGAGCTCAAATAAACTCTTCCAAAAGTCCTTAATTGGTCATGAAACTCCCTCAATAACTGGACATTACCAATTATCTTATAAGTTGAAGCTATTAAAGCTAGTTTGTCATAAATAATGTGATATAATATATCAGCAGTACAGCCAATACTTTCTCTAGAGTATATTAGAAATATAGATATTACTAGTTTATAAGTGAAAATATTCCAATAGGAAGGGTATTTATTTTGCATTGGCATTGTTTTGATAAAGTGAAAGAGTATGAATCTGAAGGTATATATAATTACAAAGGACACAACTAGACCTCAGTCATATCTGATAGATGGTTTTTGATTGTTATCTGCTTCACATCACCACCTGCGGATAAACTAAGATCTCGGTTACCGAGTAAGAAGTCATTGAGAACAAAGAAAACTTATATTTGATGAAACACAGACTATAGACCAGTAGGGTAGCATTGAAAGAAGATGATAATGTTGACAAAGATGCAAACAACATATCCAATGAAGTACAAGTACAAC
Organism: Glycine tomentella; assembly: GCA_007407185.1. Lineage (NCBI taxonomy): Eukaryota > Viridiplantae > Streptophyta > Magnoliopsida > Fabales > Fabaceae > Glycine > Glycine tomentella. The sequence continues at coordinate 5,444,324 of PYAF01003877.1, forward strand.
TGGATAAGCATGTATATTAATACACTTGATGTTAAAACAAGTAATATGAGACCTTCTGCACTAAAGGAGTGTTTTTGTCCTTTTGTATTTCAGCAACAACCCCTTTAATATCCATACCTGCATTGACCACCAATGGTGACTCTCAAAACCTTACCTAGCACTCAAAACCAAATAACCTCAAATCGAAAACAGAATATCTGCAAAAGAAGCTAATTTTTAATCTATTTAAGCTAGAAACGCGCTTTGCATTAAAAGATTAATAAATTATTTATTTCCCTCAATGCCTCAGTCATACCAGCGCAAAAGGCACGAGGCGAGCTGCTATCAACCAGTACGCATTTGACCCTTGGGTCAGATTCCCATTCATCAAGATAACTTTTATACTTTACATCCATATCTGCACCACAAAAAATTTCAAATCAAAATGAAATAAAAAAATAAACCCACAAAACTCAGAACTGCAAAAGGGCAATAATTTAAACCCATAAAAGAAAGAAAAAAAAAATAAACAGATCCCGCCTTTATCTCATTCAATGTCGAACAATCAATATCCAGAATCATAATTCCCTTCAAAATTCAACAAAAAAAAAAAATAACGCAAATTATTTGGCACTCTGACACTAATCGCAGATATGAATTTTCAACTAGTGCATGAGCTCCACAATAATTGAGTATTGCTATAAGAGCTAGCTCAACTAAACAGTCCAGATTCCAAAAGCAAATCTCCGAAGACAATTGTCAACTTAATGGCATGCATAATTACGGAAACGAAGAAGAATATGGAAAACCTAGGTTCATGGCGTTGAGAGCTTTGGGGCGATCGAGGGTTATGACAGCGACGCCGTTTTGATGAACAGAGCCCTTCACAAATTCTTCGGCCATAGCGGAAAATGCTCGCAGAGAAAAGGAAGGTTGAAAACGAGAAAAAGTGCGTGAACTCAGAGAATGTTGAACTCTGACAGCACCCGGTAGCATCCTTTTCTCTGAAAACAACGAAGACGCATCACATCTATTACCAGGTAATTGTTACATGTTTCGTTTTAGCGTTGTGACTCTTTTGCCTCTATATTTTCTTACTATTTACTTCCCTACTTTCTTGTTCGCTTTCCTCTTACCAAGGTTAATTTCGTCAACAAACTGCAAAAGTCCCCATACGTGTGTACCATGTATCTAGTCATTACTTCTTTTTATGTTTTATTCATCACTATTAGTAAGAGGAACATTTATGACGCTGCCATATTTTTATTCGTTAATGTCTTAATATCATTGCCATTAGATTAGAAAAATATCAGGAGATATAAAGATAATTGAATAGTTAAGAAAAAAAAGAAAAAACAATGAGAGATTTGATTCTATTAACAGAATGACTAACAAATTCATTAGATTAAATTATAACTTGAGTATCTTTAATTTTTTAAATTCATGATTTGGGTTTTTATAAATTTTAATTGTAATATTTGATCTTCTAATTTTATAAATTGGTAATTTTGATTCTCTTATCAATTATTAACAAATAATTTTAATTAATTAAATTATTAATTTAATTATAAATTAATTAAACCATTAGTTATTAATAAAAACTATTAATCTTAATTTTTCACAACACCTGTATTCATCATCTTCTCTACAAATACTTCTTTTACCTCTCTTATTGCATACGACTTCACCGATAACATTACATTAAAATTAATAGTTTTTATTAATTTAATATCTCTAATAATTTGTGAGAAGATCAAAATTATCAATTTATAAAATTAAAAATTAAAATATTATAATTAAAAATCAAAGGATTCAAAATCATAAATTTACAAAATCTAAAGATAACAAAATTATAATTTAACCAATTAACTATTAACATTTGAAATGTGCCTGTTGAAAGAATCCTAAGTTCATACTCACTCCAATGTTAAATCGAGAGGTACATCAGTCTTAAAATACGTAACAACAAAAGACTTAGTAATATAAGTTTTTTATATTTGAGGTTGACAAAAGGTTACATATACATTTATTTATCTTATAATATTTAATATTAAATATAAATATAATAAAAACAATAATCAAGCATTAGTATCACATGCATCTTTCCAGTCTGCACACTAATTAGTTAACAAATAGTCAAATACAAATATCACACATTATTTCGACACAAACACATTGCTTCTCCTAACAGGAAATCGAAATCACAGACGCTGATTTCATATATAACATATCTTAATTCATACATATTTTTTTCGTTCTGAGAATAAAAGTAGAGAGATTATGTGCCACGATGGGTAGTACATAAATGTTTATTTCTTTTTGGAAGACTAGTAGTAGCTAGATATATGTTAGTAATATCTCTTTTGAATATTTTCTTTAACATACTTTTATTATTGGACTACGTCTATACTTGCTCAATTGTAAAACAAGTATTATGAGACGTAATTCAACTATAAAGTATGCGTTAAGAAAAACATTAAAAATGCATATATTAATAACATCTTTTATATTTTTTTTCCTCTTGTTTTATGAAGCTAGTGCACCCTTGAGCACTTCAACGAACTTAAGGGGTGCAGTCAACTGGGGGAAATGGCCAAGTGTGTCTATGATCTCTAAAGTAACTTTCCCTTTAATTTTGTTCTCCATGTAGAGTGCTACGTTGTGTGGAACAGCTGCATCCTTTTTGGTCTGAATGATAGTGCATGGAGTCTCCACCTTGTCAAGTATCTCTCTCCAATCAGAATAGAATATGGTCTTGGCTAAGGACAGAGCAACTTCACCTTTCATTCTCTTCAAGCACTTTTCATATTTGTCCACAGTGTCTTCATTAGTTGGATCCGCTATTAATGAGGCGAAGCCAGAAGCAAAGTTTTCATAGTTGGTTTCTATGTTTGAGAGCAATTGCTCAATATCTGAGCTGTTAAAGCCTCCCTCATAATCATCTGAATTTAGAAACCTACATTACATATTATTATACCAAGAAGTTAGAAGGACTTATCCTTTTACACTTAAAGCCAAAGGTGGAATAAGACCAAAATATATTATAGAGGTATTTGAATTTTAATTACTATTTACTTTTTTTTTGTGAAAATTACTATTTACAGTGATTTAGAATAGATAAATATTCTATCTAAATAAATTATATATTATTGTATTTTAATATTTAAACTGAGAACCTTTTTTCATCAATGCTCTGTGTTATTTTATTTTACGGAAGTGTTATTAAAGACAGCCCCGCCGTACGAGTACTCGAACTATTTCGAGCGTGAATTGATCGTGGGCCACATGTCCAAAAATAATTAATATTTTTGTATTCTATAAATTGTGAATAAACTAAGAAATCATGAGTGTGTTAACAAAATTTTGAATTAATTCTTAATTTATTTTCCTAACTTATAAATTTATTCAATAAAATTGGATCTATTTAAAAGAACATATTTTAATATAAAAAACATTCTCATTCTTCTATCATAACTTTTTGTGTTTTAATATTGTTCATCTTTATCAACTAAATTAATAATTAATTTTACTAAATATTTCAATTCGATCGACAAATTTAACCGATCATGTTCATAGTAAGGAACAAGTTAACAAATCCAAGAGACCCAAGCAAGCAAGGGTAACAAAACAAAACAAAGTAAAAGTTAAAGAAAAGAAGATGATACCTTGGGGAAGCACCAACGAGAATAAGGGTCTTGAAGAGTTGAGGTCTTTTGACAGAGGCAATGCAACCAATGATGCCCGACATGGAGTGGCCAACAAAAGTGACAGCTTTGAGGTCCATCTCATTCAGCAGAGCAATCAAGTCATCAGCAAAAGCTTCCACAGAGGAATACTTGAGAGGGTCGTAGAGGCTCTTATCCTTCACAGTTCCAGCAAAAGCCCAATCAAACGTAACAAGACGGTAATTTAGAGCAAGAACCAAAGGAAGTATTTTGTCCCATATCGACTGGTCCGTTCCATAGCCATGAGCAAACACTATAGTTTCAGTGCCGCACCCTTCGATTCTGGCATTCAAAGCACCTGAAAGTCCCTTTTCAGTTGTTGACATGCTTTGGGTACTTCAATAAGAAGCAGTAGGTTGGGATTGAGACACTGCAGATAGCTTTCAAGATCTCTTACTCTGGTCCTTATTTATGGTAACATAAAAATACAATAGTATTTCTTTTATTCAAATGTGATACTTATTTTTTTTTTATCAAATATTTTAGTTTTGTTAAAAATATTAATTGAGAGAATTCGAATCTACAATTTTTCCCTTCTTCCCTCTTACTTCTACATCAGAAATTCATATAGTAATATATTTAGATTCACTTTCAATAATCTAAAATCACATTAAATACCAACTAATATGATTTTAAGTAAATATTTATATATATATATATATATATTTGGTGAATAATAAATATTTATCAAAAAAATATTTATAAGCTAACTTATGTATATATTTGATTCTACGTTAAGTATAAGCGTGAATCCTTCCTATTATGAGTTATGTAAGCATGAGTATATACGTATTTTCTTTTGTTTTTGTAGCAAGTGAATAGTCAAATTTAAAATAAAGTCAATTAGCTTGTGTTTCATGATTGAGAGAGAAAAATTATTGTAAATGAACTTCAATTTTACAAATGTCATTGATAATGGATCCATAACATCTCAAAAATCTTATTATAAAAATCAACATGTTTGAATAGATGTTCATAAAATTAATTTAAAGTGATGTAATTTATGTTTAAATATTTTATTATAAAATTATGTTAAAAGTAAAATTCAATACAAAATTTTAAATCTAAGAAAAAAGTTACTCAATTACTTTAATCCAAAATCAATTTTAAATTTTTATTTAACATAAAATCATACATATAAAAATATATCAAAAATCAATTATAAAACCAAAATCAATTCTCACTGTCATATCAAACATACAGTCAATTCTTTTTTCTTCTTTGCAGAAATTTTGGCTAACCAAAGAGGTCAAATGAAACACGGATGACCAGTCAAGGTGCAATTTTTCTTCTAGGAAAGTAACATTTTGTTTGCAAATCACAGTTATTCAAATTATTTGGTAGACTTTATTGTCACTACTTTCCACTAACCAATCTCTTTATATTTCTGATTGGGACAAAATTCGACTACCACCCAAAGTTTCGACGTGACTTGAACCGAATGAAGTGTAGAGGTCCAGCTTTCTCTTTGTTACGAAAACTTACTTCAGGCTTTAGATATGCACCATTTAAAAATAAAAATAAAAAGCTTAAGACTACTGATTTTCAATGAAAATTATCACATGCAGAAAAAAGTCTACACTTCGATTTGATTAGCAATTTCGGACTAAATCAAATCCTCACAGGGATCACCAGTTGATATGTTTACAGTAGGCAACACGTTCTTAACACTTAATTCGGGCGAATATTCAACTTTACGAAGAAGTAACAGACGAAGATAGTGAAGAGACAAGTGAAACACAATGATTTTAATGAAGAAGCAAAAGCAAAAATATATTTAAAAAAAGGCAAAAAAATCAAAGTACAAATAAGAAAAGAAAATGTGTTTTTAATTCATATACTTGCTACCAAACTTGATTCTTATAGTTTCATATTGTTAATTAGGTCTTCAAACTAATTAGTCTTTTCTCTTAAGAATTCATCATGCTTTTTAAATATCAGGACACGTCCAACAGAGAAGCTACTCTAGCTATTCAATTTCACGTATTTTATGTGCATATGAGGAAATAGACGTGTATCCAAACAACAGTCTAAATTGAACCTTGGCATGCAGTCAGAAATAAGACGTAACCCATAAATGTATTGTCTAATTGATAAAGTTAATTTATCCAGCTAGCTTAAGATCTCCAAAGAAATCAGGTGAAACGCTCGTCTAGAAAACCATATTAAACAGCAGCAGCTTTAACTACAATTTGAAGCAAGCATTTTCATTTGCCAGCTCATCGGTACGAGGAACAAGAAGATGACAAAAGAATGACCAATATAAATCAAATCAGCGATTGAATCATGTACCTTCTTCAAATAAAGGTTATGAGAAATGAGTTTCAATATTAATATCTTCCGTAATTAAATTCATTACTAAAAATCATTGCAGCAATTTAGAAATGGCATAATGCCTCCTACATCCTGAAACTTCATGTCCATAAATCCTTCCTCCAGGGAAAAATATGTTACTGTTTCAGCGATCATCAAAGCAAATCCTTTTAGCAAGACAAAGCTTGTCTGCAATAAAAATGAATCCCTTGGAAGGTGATTAATTATAAAAAATGCCTGTATAAGACAAAAACAATCAGAGGGTGATTTTTTCTGACAAAATGATGAATGGAAAAGTTGAAGCAAATGACAAACTTGTATAACAGGATCACCATTAATTTGATGCCCCAGCTTTACTACAGAATCCACTTCTTAGCCTCTTGTTGGATATAATATCAGAAAAAGAGTCTACCAGTTGTCCTGCCAAACTACTTGGATCATCGATAAGAGTTTGAATGAAGGTATTAACCACCCTGCGTTCTTGCTCAGTCGCCCTTAAACTAAACCATGTTAGCAATTTCAACCTAAATTCCTGTTTGATGTGAGCCTCACATTCTAACCAACGAATTACTTTCACACAATACTCAAAGTTCTCATCCAAGGAACATGAACCATCAGATATGCGTAAAGGAGAACCATTTATCAAAGTGCTGTCACAATCATGAGTCTCTTCATTTGTGCTTGCTATCCTTTTCCTGCACATATCTATGCGAGAATCAACAGCAGACACTTCTCCTGTTGGCCCATGGGTCCAGGTCTGGGAATCCCCACTCCCATGTGATCTTACTAAACCATTTTTCTCTAGATCATGAGAAGCAGCATCATCATCTGCCTCAACAGCTTGCAGCAAAGAGCAACCATTATCTTCATCCCTAGAATACTCAAAAGGAGGTGTTAGCTCTTCATTTAAATCAGGAACTGAAACAACATTTAAATCAAGGCCTCGTGAAAGTGAAGGAAACTGTGCTTCTGGAATTCTAGGCTTATCCACCATTTCACTTTGTCCACAGCAATTTTTCACATTGGCGCAGCAAAACTCTTCCAAGTAACCTTGTTCTTGAGCCCAAGCAAGACGCAAAAATTTCCCAAGGTCTCGAACCTTGAATCCATAGCCTTCCATTGTAGCATTGGGCCCTATCTTAGAGACCGAAGAATTGCCCCTAGTTAGAAGGTTCTCTTCTTTATTCATAGTAACAGATGAAGAGGGACTGTTTTTAATTATCTCAATGCTCTGGGTGAAACACTTAGCCTCAGAATGACCCAAGTCACGTGTATCAGTGTAAGATATAATCCGAAAAGTATATTCTGTGCAAGGCTTGAGGTTGGATATCAAAATCCTCCTCTGAGATTTGGGAAACACGGAAACAGGATCTTTAGTGGGTGATTCATCCCGACTCTTGTAATACCAGAGCTTGTATCCCTTAATTTCCTCAGAACATATACTTGACATTTCAATTAAAATGATTTTGGCTGAGGAAGTTGTTACCTCTTCAAAAACAAACTTGCAAGCAGCAGGAAGTGAACCCTCTACGAAATATAAAAAACCATCATGAGCCGAATAAATTAGACCGAAAAGCAAGAAATTTAAGCCCCTCCCCCCAAAAAATAAAAAATAAAAGTTGGAGCATTAGTTTCAACCTGTGGAATCTGGATTTACATTGGGAACAGTGGCGAGCCACCTATCAGCTTTCTCAATAGCAAGAGAGCAGAGTTTCTGTATACCACTGGCAATAGGGAGTCTACTGACTATGCCTCGAGCCATCTTGGCAGAAACACCATTGACAGGACCAACTTCTGTCTCCAGTTGAGCCTTTGCCTCTTGTACTGTTTGATGCAAATCTTTGAATTTTGAGGTTCCATCGAGGAGCCTGTAACTCAAATATATCCTGTAACAGAGTACATCTACACGCCGGGCATCCTTAGCTATATTTAGCTGCTTCTTCCAGCATCTGCCAATAATAAACATGAGTCACCAAGGTCACCAACATGGGGCTGGAAATTCACTTATTAACATACAAGATGAAAGGGTTTGAATATATTATACAGTATACACATCTTTTGAGGAACTGAAAAGGTCTTAGTGGATTTCAATTCTTTTCAGAAAGACAAATCAAATGCAGCAAAAACTGCAATAATATATTTGCTTTGTTAATGCAAACATGTCAAATTAGCAAATGACAGACAGAGTGATGCAGAAAACATAGGCAAATCCTTTTTAAATTCTTTTACATGATAGTATATTCAGAATGAAAGTCAAGAAAAATTACGCTGTTGAAACTAATGGGAACAAAGCTATGTGCAGTTATGACAGTGATTGGTAAAAAGTAGGAGCAATTACATATTAAAATAGGTGTAATACTCACTATCATTATCAGTTATGTATTACTCCCACCAAACCAAAACTATGGATGTTTTAAGATTAATGCACACAGCTTAAGAAATATTTAATATTACTCAAACTAAATATTTAGTCTAAAATACCCTCATTTAATATCTATGATGGGAGTAGTTTGAGGAATATATCATAATTATCTAGGCCATGTTAAATAGGGGTATATGTGAAAGAAAATAATTAATGAGACCTGGAATCTGTAAAACATCAATAGTTTTGGTCCAGATGAAGTATTAGAATACGTTGAATAGTAACAGTTATGTTGACAGTTTAGGGCAAAAAGTTAAAAGCAGTTACATATTAATATTATTTATATATGTGTGAAATAGGGGAATAGGGGGATATGCGTGTATTCTTTTCTAGTAATTTGGACAGAGAACTCTGCTCTGTAAGAGTCTATGATTCTAGGACAGCAAATTCTGCTGTATTTTGTGTGATACTCTTCTCCAATATATAAATTTATGTTATATCAGAAAATAAAATTGCTAAAGATTTACCAAAACCTTAGTATAGTATATATCGACACCACCAACCAAGTCTTCCCAATATGTAGGTAAGCTACATGAATCAAACAACACCAACCCAGTCTTCCCAATAGGTAGGTAAGCTACATGAATCAAACAACGCTATAGTTCTATTGCAAATCATGTCTATAAACAAAATAAAACTCCAGTATAACAATAACAAAAAAATGGAATGAGGAATAACAAATATCATCCACAGCACAACAGGTAAACATAATTACTTACCCAAGTATCCCTGTAACTTTACCACAGGACGCACAACAATAGCCACCATCTAGTTGCATCAGTTGCCCATGATCAATAACTCCCACCTTTTCATGTTGAAGGGCACATTCAATATGGCAAGACAACCCACAGGAGTCCCCCCCTTGAGCAGATTCAGACGTGCATACCAACCAAAGACTAGGATCCTTGTTATCATCAAAAAGGTGACAAATACAGCAAGAGCATCTTCTACAAAACGTGTCATCCATAGACAGAACGGCCCTACAAGCAGCATTTTTACAAATCCAAGTGTTTGAATGGCCAAAATCAGAAGACTGATCAGGAGGAGGTATGAGTCGAGTAGGGTTTTCACCCTTCCGAGGTTGCTTTCTAGGGGGCTGATGGCTGAAACTAGAAACTTTTTTTGTCTCTTGTTTCTTAGTGATCTTACTGGTTGACTTAGTTTCGGTCATTCTGCTTTTTGAAGAAATGTTTTTTTTGTCCTTGTCAAAACACATTTGAAGAAGTTCCTACTTTGGACCACATTTTAGGAACTGCTGAAGAAGTTCTGAACTTTTTGAAGCATCATCTGAATGGCCATTTTTTTCTGGAGTACTTTGCACACTGGAAGAAAGGCTTTGAACACGAGAAACTGGACAGAAATAACCACCAATTGTAGATACATTTGGCAGAAACAACAAAAATTAAACTTTAAACTAATATAAACAATAAAATTAGGACTCAGAAAAAAACACAAATAGCAAAGATAGACTAAGACAATGTAGGGAGTAAAATATACAAAATGCAATAAATGATGAATTGAATTCAGGTTCCATCAAAGAAATGTGAATATAAGGGTGGGTATTTTTTGTACAGATGAATCACCAATGGAACTAATGCTTTCTACAATTTACTGCATTATTCAAGAGTCAGAACATGTTTACCCTTCAGATCAGATACAACAGAACTGATTCAATTTCTTTTCACAAATAAAATCTGTCATACTTTTACCCATTTTTTAAGGCACTTAAGCCTCAGATTACAGCATCATATATGGATGATAGACTTAAAAGTGAGTAAGCGAAAAATCCAACAACTGGAACTAACAACACCAAATTATATAGCTAGGTATCATGAATGCATCAAGCAGTTGTTGCTACAGCATCAGATTGGATATATGCCTCTAATGGAGAAAAATAGACCTATACACCATTGGTAGCATGCTTCGTAACCGCTTTGTTAGAGAAAACAATCACTTTTCTTTTTCAAAACCCCACACAAAGCTGGAGATTTTTTTATAATTTATACAAAATAAGCTGAACCAAACATTCACACATCTTGCCAGAAAAAGTGAGAATACAAAAACAGAGGACAAGAGAATAAGTATAAAAGGCTGAACAAGCTAAATGCAGTTCACAGAATTAAAAAGTAAACAATTTGAAGAACTTAGAAGGAGATTTATGGACGTGGTTATCTGTGTGAGTTTGAAAGAGCTGATCCAGGAGACAACAATTTACAAATGATAATGTGAAACTGCAAGAAAATTTGACAACATTTTCATGTTATCCAAGTACTGTTGCATACTTGCATTAAACTGCTGTGACACTATTGTTAATCAAAACCATTTGACAAGAAATAATATCCATTAGCTTCTTAGAGGAACATTTGCAAAAATTGATGTTTAAATTATGAGATACTAATACCAAACTACATCAGGCAAAATCATTCAAGATGACCAGCCAGAACAACACAAGTATTAATCAATTATGGCAGTTCTACTTCTTAATGAACATCTACCAAAGAAAAGACCTGAAATCAAGTTCCTCCAGTCAGATTGCACAGACTTTGAACAAAACACCCAGATTATAAGCTATCAAGCAATAGGAGGGGTAAAAGTCTTGAGCCATCCTGAAAATGAATAAGTTTATGATATGATCTTCATAATAAATTCCAAATAATAGGGCCAGATTTTCAAACCAAAAGAATATTCACAATGAGGACTGGTGAAGCAGCACAAGTATGCACACAATAGGTTTTCCAAATTAATTCAAATATCTTAAAACTAAATAGAAAAAAGATTACATGGAAATTTTTTTTTTTTGGGGGGGGGGGGGG